>JACYFF010031955.1:115757803-115787249 GCA_017589665.1 Selenicereus undatus | reverse complement strand
AACATATTACTGCTAGGAATGTAACTTTGAACATCACCAATATCATCATTTCTGGACATACACATGCACAAGCACAGATTATTTAAGTGCCTAATCTCACCCTGTTTAACATCTTCTACTGGTACACAGTCTGTTTTCTGAACTGTATTATCATGTGGGATTGCTCACCTCCTCATCCTGCACCACACATACTCCCCATGATGGTACCGGCACCGGAATGAACCAGGGTGCCTAGTGGGCGAGCACAGGCAGACCCTTCTGCCACCACGGTCACCGCCACCCACTACCGTTGGAGACGGCGTTCTGGCGGGTGGCGGTGGCCAGAGGAAGTGGTGCCGGTGCCTTCTATTTGTTGCCACAGGGAGCTCCTCAAGGGTGGGGAAAGGGTATCCTTCAGGGTAACACATAATGAATAATTGATGTTTTAATTTGTGCTGATTTTGTAGAGAGTTTGAGTTTCTTTTTGTGTGGGGAATTTGTTCTCTTTGTGGGTTTGTGTGTACATATGAAGGCAGAGAGGATTAAGGGTGAGGAGAAAGAAGGTTTAGAGGGTTAAGGAAAGTTGGGTATCTGGGAGAGGATTAGAAAGTGGGGAGAGAAAAGATGAGAGCTTTGTAGTTTGATTCTTAAGGGAAAGGATTGCTTGTTTTGGGCTTGTAGGCTGCTGTTTCTTCTTTCATGATGTGTACATGTCATTCTCTTGGTGAGAATCTGCGGCTGTAACTGCTCGAGTGACTAGTGGTTAGATTGCCTCTTTCTAAGAGTTTAGAGTATTTCTAGTGGTCAGTCGGTTTTTTGGCTCACCAGTAGAGGTTTACCTCTTATACATCAGTTTGTGAGCTAATTTTTTAGCTCACAATTCTTCCTCTTTTTAAGTTCACCACTTTGACTCACTAAATAAAATAATACTCATAGACCCATTTTATAACACAAAACTTTATTTTTAGAATAAAAAAAAGAAAAAACTAATTAAAAGTATTTAAAAAAATAAAAAAAAACCCGCGAGCTGTGAGCCAACCGTTGCAGCTATTCCCCCTTCTTACCCCCTTTCTCTCTCCTCCTTTTTGCCTCACGAGCCAGTCGCTGGATGAGCTCGTCGAGCAAGCTCACGAGTCGAGTAGGGGTTAGCATGTTTAAGCATTCCCAATGGTGAGGTATTTTTTTAGCTCACCACTGGGGGCCTACCTCTGTCTCATCAGCTGGTGAGCCAATTTTTTTGCTCACAATTAGGGATGACAAAAAGTTGAGGAATACCCGTCTCCGCCGGGGCCCCGCCCCGAAATGGGGGAAAATCCCTGTTCCCAAAGGGGACGGGGACGAGGACGGGGACGGGGACGGGGAGGAAAATTAATCCCATCTCGGGGATGGGGACGGGGATAGGGACATAGTTCAACCCGTCCCCGTCCCCGTCCCCATTTCCCCGCCGGGGATTTTACCCTGTTCCCATCCCCGTCCGCAATTCCCCGATTGGGAAAAAATCCCCACCTCCGCGCCCCAATTTTAATTAAAATGACAAAAATAACCTTATTTTCAAAAATTTTAAATGAAACAACTAAGGTTATATATGTAATTTTTTTTGTAAAAATCCTAGGTATATACTAGATTTGGTACTCATGGCCGTAAAGAGTTTAGAAGGTAAGGAAAAATCAGCGAGTAAAAATCCCAACCCCGACGGGGATTAAATCCCCGCTGGGGATGGGGACGGGGGGGAATTTTTTCCCTGCAGCGGGGAACGGGGGCGGGGATTACAGCGGGGATGGGGACGGGGAATATACTCCCCGTTGCCATCCCTACTCACAATCCTCCCTCTCTCCAATGCAAAACTCACCACTCTGGTTTACCAAATAAAATAATACCTTTGGACCCATTTTAAAAAACAAAATTTTATCTTTAATTAGAATTAAAAAAAATAATTAAAAGTATTTTAAAAAAAATAAAAAAAGGGCCGCGAGTCGGCTCATGACCCCAAGTCTCCCCGCGAGCTGTGAGCCAATCGGTGCCACTAGTCCCCCATCTCACCCCTTTCTCTCTCCTCCTTTTTGCCTCATGAGCCGGCTGCTAGATGAGCTCGTCGAGCAAGCTCACAAGTCATGAGTAAGGGTTAGCATGTCTAAGCATTCCCAGCGGTTAGCCATTTATTTTGGCTTGCCAGTAGGGGGTCTATATCTGTCACATCAGTCTGTGAGTCAACTTGTTGGCTCGCAATCCTTCATCTCTCCAATGAATGGCTCACAACTTTGACTCACTCAATAAAATAATACTCATAAACCCACTCTATAACACACAACCTTATTTTTAGAATCAAAAATAAAGGAGAAAAACTAATTAAAAATATTTAAAGGAATAAAAAACCAAGAAAAAAGGCTCTGTTTTCCCGAGAGCCATGAACCACGAGACATCTACTGCATAGTTCTCCTAGACTCATGAGCTTTCTCTCTCGTCCAATTTGACCTGCGAGCCTTCCACTAAAAATGCTCTAGCAGGTACGTTAAAATATAACTAAAATCAATTAAGTGGGTCGGGTTTCATAATTGAAAACGAGTCAAACGGTTTTGATTCTGGTTGCTAATGTTAAGAAATCGGTTTAATTGATTTTGACTTCGGTTCCTAACACAAAACTCGAAATCGAAACCGAGAACCTATTAGGAAGAGAAAAATGTCCTATTCAAATGTGTAGACATTGTTTTTCTATTAATTTTTTTATAATACAATGTCCCAACCCCATCTCCCATTAAGACAAACAAAAAAACTTAAAAAGCATTTTTCTTTCCACCGAAATTTGTGCTTATTATGACTGAAATTGGTTGAAATTAATCGAAGTCAGTATATTTTTCATACGATGAAATTGGTTAAAATAGTAAGTCGAAGTGAATTGAAATTGATTAAAATTAATATTTTTATTTAAAATTTATGAATTGAATTGAAATAAATTAAAATTGATAAATTAAAATTTATCAACGACAAGAACGGGCCTATAGTAGTTAAAACTAAGTGCCTAACCATATTATATCTCAAATCTTGCGCCTCCCGAATGTTCGTGTGCTCTGAGAAGATTCGCAGGGAACCATTGTGACTCAAAAATCCACGTGATGTGCCAATTTTACAAAATTTTCAGTGGAGGAGGAGTCAGCAATTGCGATTCTCTTCTTCAAGTGTGGGACCCTTGATTTTATTTTTTATTTTTTTTGAAAAGGTAAGTACAAAGAATTTAAATAGTCTTTCTCATAAAGGTTCTGTCTAAATTGTCATCTACGATAATGGAAATAAAGTCCCTACACGAAGGGGGAGTAAAATAAAAAATGGACAATGAACGAATAATACAACCATACTTTGTTATCCAATCAGCTGTCATGTTACTTTCTCGATACGTATGTTGGAATAAACATACGTATGTTGGAATGAACAATGCACATTAGAAGAGAGCATATTGCAGACGCCTTGTAACAAATTTTGAATCTGCCAAGGGATATGAGTATGATCTCGAACTGCTTGAATAATGACTTTGCATAATGGTGCTTTACTTTAGATTTTTAAATTTTTTGATTATTTTAATTGATTATTACAAAGGTTGACTTAAAAAAATTTTAGAAGCTTTATATAGATTTTGGATAGTTTTTCGATTATCTAAAACAAGGCTTCAAGTGCGTGCGTCCTCAGTTGTTTGTTTCGGTATTTACCAAACCGCAACTGCTCTCAACTGTTACAATTGTTAACCGCTAATCCTGATCGCTCATAACTGTTCTCAAGTGCTTCCAACCGCTTTCTTCTGCTCCCAACTCCTTCCAATCGCCTGCAACTGCCAACTACTCACATTATTTTACAAACGCTAATCCAATCACTTCCTAACTACTTACAACTACTCCAAACTGCTCATAACTACTTTTACTCATAACTATTAACTGCTAATCACAACTGTTTTCAACCGCTAACCGTTTAAACGAAGAGACCCTTAATTGTCATGTCATTAATTGTGATCATATATTCTTTCTTTTTTTTTTTGCAGTTCTCATATCACAATTCTTTTCATATTAAAAGTTTTTGTTTATCCAATTATTTTTACATTTCATTATTCGCATTTTAATTTCTTTAAAAAAAATTTTGGGCCAAAATTTTTTCGTGGACTCTCTAGAATGTCCCTTAGGATGCTTCACCTGAAGAGGATTGATCCTCATTCGTCTAAATATATGTTACAAAGCTCCAGAAACTGGATGGATGTTTAGGCAGTTGGCCTGGAGAAAGCCAACAAAATAAAATCTATCAGGTGGTTTTTTTATTTTATTTTTTGGTTCATGTATATATGTATTTTTTAATGTAAGTATAGAAATTAAATCATCAATTTACATATTTAATTTTTTTATTCATTTTTTTAATTGGAGTCACATTTTTTATATATCACACAAATTTTTGGATATAAATTTGAGTAACCTTTTCTATCCTCCATGAGTACCATAACTTTTGTACTGCGCATTGTGCATTTGACAGGATTGAATATGATTTGTTAATTTTCGTAATTTTTCTTGAAATCAAAATTGTATTTTCTAAAAGGAATAAATCTCAATAAATATGTAACCAAAATTAATATACTATATCATATATAACTCCTATCATTTTACATTCAACTAACCAACAAAAATTCGAAATAAATGAATTATTATAACTTGTACGAAAAAATAAATTAGCAACCAAGAGGTCCAAGATGCATCAACCTCTCCCCCGGGACCGGAAACTATGGAGTTTAGGCTAGTTTTTTGGGGGGGCGTTGGAAATAAAACATAACTATTTCATTAATAATACGCCAAATGGTACTTACAATGAAAATCATGAATGAACAGTTGTACATCTAAAATATAAATATGAAATTCAACTTTCAAATAATTAATACAAATCTTACTAACGTTCGGATCTGAAAGTATGACATTCATGTCGTGAAAAATCTTTATGATTTTGCATTTTTACTTTTGATAGAAGACCTCACAGTCCGTGCTATAGCGATTTGAAAATTGATTTTCATCCACTGTCTTAGACCAAACCAATTGAATACAACTCCCATAAAGCGATGACTGATACTCCCATAAAAGGGTAAAATAAAGCTCTTACATATGAAGAGACAAACTTTATTTATAAAAAAACTAATACTAAACTACCGATTGACTTAGAAATCAATCAAAATAGGACTTGCTATTGACAAAAGTATCGATGACAGCCCCTTTAAACGGAATGAGACTAGGGTTTTCTTGGAGGAGACGAAGGGAGGCTTAGGCTAGTTAGGCCTTCATGAGCAGACTGATTTCATTCTTTTTCTTTTTTTTTTCTTTTTAGATCTTCAATTTAATTAAGGGAATAATTTTGACATTTTACAAATGGCCTTGAGAATTATTTCAAGTAATTTATCAAAATTTTAACACTACAAAACATTAAATTTCAATGGCAATATGAAAAATCAAAACCAACGCTGTATATAAAACATTGTCAATGTACAGCTGACATTACGGGAGTCACCGTATAACTCCGTAATTATCGTTTAGTAAAAATCACTACACTTGCCCGGATACTAAAATAAACAATTGTCATTTGTCAATTTTTTCATACATATTCTTCTTCACTTTATTAATTCTATTACATCTCGACTTTAAAACAAAAATGTCCTCTACACATTGTAAGTCTTATTAACTACATATTAAAGTGGTCAAATCTATACCATAAAAGCGTCCCTAAAAAAAAAAAAAAAAGAGTAGGCCACGAGGAAGCGATCTTGAAAATCAAACCTTCTAGAATGATTGAAGGGTACACTAAAAACTCGAGGAAAAAGAAAGAAATTTTATTTTAATATTAAAAAGAATTTTTTTATAAAAAAAAAGTCAAGGTTTTGTGGCAGGGCACATGTCAAAACGGCCCAGAGCACGCCCGGGCCGGGTCGGGTCACCAGTCAAATATTCCACACACACGAACAGAAGGAAATGACATAAATCAATGTAAACACAAATTTTGTGCCTAAAATAAATTAGATAATAAATTTAGAAACAAATTAAATTTTGTATTGATGTTGTATATGGGTACAATCTCTTAATTCAATACAATGAGATGATCCTCTTATTCGATCTCCTAATTACTTGAGTATTCTGAGAGCATGGTGCTTGATATCGGTTGACGCAAATCAGCTGAAGAACTCTGAAGACTGTTCTTGATTTTAATCTGCGAGTGGCTAATTGTAGTTTTTGAAGCTCTGCAAGTCTTGATCTTTCTCGCTTGGTAGCTGGATGCTCTTTGCCGTCTAAGCTCTGAATTCTGCAAATATTGAATGTTGAATGTAGTTGGCTAGATTAATCGATGCGAGGGCGAGTCTATTTGATCTCGATCGATAAACTTGATGAAGAACTCTAACGTAAACTTCAATTCGAGGTTACAGAAAATGTTGAGCTAGCTGACTTTGATCTTTGTTGCTTGGTAGCTGAATGTCGTTTGTAGTCTGAGCTCTACAGCTTGTAGGATGCTGAATGTTTAGCTCCTCCTAAGAATGAGGGGAATGACCCTATTTATAGGCTTTTAGGCTAGGGTTTGAGTTGGACATTGAGCCTAGGCCCATATCTTAGTAATTATTCCCTTAATTTTAAAACAGAAATACTATTTTCTGCATTATCAATGACACTTGGCAGCTTTTAATTAACTAGATTTTAGCCACATTTAATTTTGACTAAACGGGTCCACCTGAGTCAACGTGACACATGACAATTTACAATTGGTTATTTTTTTAACACGTGACATCATCCGAATTATCGTAAAATTTTTACCTTCTACGGTCAAAACAGCCTAGATCACACCCGCGTCGGGACTTCAGGTCGGGTCATTGGTCAAATGTTTCACACACACGAATTGAACGCGAAGCTCCCCCCTCGTCTTCCTCCCTCTGATTTTTCTCTCTCCTCTCTATGTATATATATGTAGAATTCAGATGTTGATGAAGCAGCGCAGACCCAAAATATATTCAACAAATTTAGAAGGAAAAGGTTTGATTCAGGATTCGTATCATTTGTGATCAAATCAATTAATTAGCTCTGATCGATCTTGCTATTTAATTATTTGGCAAATCAAAATTAAGCCCTGATTAATTCGGAAGATCATCGATCAAGATGAACGGTGGCGATGCAGCATCGATCATGAGATCACCATCATCATCATCATTTGCGATTGTTCTTCTTCCTTTGATTGGACTTGTGATGATGATGGCTCTTAATTTCGGGGTTAGCCATGCCCAGATCGACTCGTCTCCTTCTCCTGCTCCCTTTCCCCCGTCTAATGACGGTATGTTCTCTCTCTCTCTCTCCCCCCCCCCCCCTAATTAAACTTGATTTTTGTTTTCTTTTTTTTTTGTGCGGGAAAACTAGTTTTGTGACTTGTAAATAAACGCTTTTGTAAGACTGTTTCACGATTTACATATATAACAATTAACTGTCAGATAAATTTAAAAGGAAAATAATTTGCCACATAGACGATTTCGGAATAAATTTATGTAAGACCATCTTATATAAGAATTTGTGTAAAAATAATTATGGTGGAAATTTAGTCTAGTCGTAGCAAGTGTGCGTGCGGGCTCGTATATGTAGATCAAATGGGCTAACTCTATTTTAAGCTCGGTCATTACATTATCGTAGTTGGTTGTTGTACAGTTGTAGCAATTACGGTGTGTTATGACTATCCAGTGAAAGTGGCAACTTAGACTTGCATTTGGAAATGTTGAAAATACTAAAATTAATTAGTATTTTCAAGATTTTCGAATACAAGTATACTAAAATTAACTTATAGGCACTACGTAGTGTTTGATTTGAAGAAAAATGGCTTTATCGGAAAATTATTTTTCATGAAAAATTAATTTTCTACCACATTTTTTGTCGTTTGTATACAGACTATTTTAATCAGATAATTCAATACCAGTCGATTTTATCAATCTTTAAGTTTAGGGTTTTTGAGGAATTGGTTTTTCTGATTTTTGTTTTTCTTTTTCTTATTTGGCAATGCAGGCTCGAGAATTGACCAGGGGATTGCGTACGTCTTGTTGCTCGTTGCACTTGCACTAACCTACTTGCTCCATTAATTCTAAACTCTCCTCCTCCTTCCACCTTGTTTCATTTTTCTTTAAAATTTGTTCATTTTTCCCCACTTATTGTATTTTTTAAAAAAAATATATGTAGATATTGAATCGATTATTCTAGTGTAATTTTTTTTTTAACAAAAATTGCGCGTAGATATGCAGTGACCTTATACTGATTCATATTCCTAGTAAATCTCGTAATTAACTACAAAAATCTCTTTTTTTCCCTCTAATGTGATTGCTAATAAAATATCAATGCAACGTATTAATTTTATATGACATAGTCTCATACATAAATACACAAAGTTACACCATAGTTTGGGAACTATAGCTCCGGGATATACTTCCGGGCATGAAAATATAGATATTCGGGAGATCCAACAAAGTAAGCAGATGATTGCCTTTGAAACAATCATTACTAGAGTGTAGAGGGCTCCCATTATAGAGCCCTACCTACATGAGGTCCTAAGCAGGATCGAGTTTTATCTATATTGTATCTTTTTATATGTCTAGACAAATATTAGTTTCGGAATGAGGGATTAGTTTATTAACTAAGACCGCATAGCATCCACAATAAACATCACACTCAAATGAATTCTTAATTAAAATAATAAAATAAATCTTTTTATCAATAAATAAAACTTATTGATAACCCTAAAAATTTGAAAAGAAATTGTAATTAATTTTTCTAGGGAAAAAAAAAATATACCGTTATATGTACAAGAGAACTTTTACACAAGTCCATTTCAATTGGCATTCTCTTAATGTAAATTATGGGTTCAGTGAAAATAATTTGCTTATATTAAACAAACCAAACCAAACCGCATTCGATCTAATATAAATTTAAGTTCTCAAATTCCTACTTTATTATAAAGGCTTAAATATAAGCAACCTTATGCATATTTTTTTATCGTAAAGAAATTAAGTGTATCGAATCATAACAAAAAGGGGATAATATAATGAAGCATCTATCTTATAAGATATTAGGTTAATGATAACCTTATGTGACAAAATAAAATGGAGAAAACTACAATAATTTTGGGATTGGTTTATATGGTGGACTCATCAAGAGATTGGAAGAGTAATTTAATAAATATTCCATCACACCCAAAAAAAAAAAAAAAACCAAGGAAGGGTACAATAATTTTGATGTAATTTATAAGAAAACTAGATTGTAAGTGTAGGCACACTTTTCTTAGTCTATATGTGAAAAGTGGATAATTTTATGGGTTGTTTCTGCCCATACAAATCGATAATATATGTCATATGTCTGAAAGTATATACTCTCATTTAGGTCATCCTCAGCCACACCGATACGGGAGGATGCATGCGAGGCGGAATGAGATAGCATTCACTCCCTCATTCCATTTGTTTTGTCTTCTTGTGTATTTTTTGTTTTTTCTTTTTCCTTAAAATAGTATTTAACTGATTAAAAAAAAGACTGTGTTTATAAGGTGGATTTCATAATAAATATTTAATTTAATTATCTAGGAATGAATTTCATTGATTAAAAAAATGATAGAATGTAAATTCTAAAAAAATAAAACTTTTGCAGATGTGGTAAGTTTGAGTTTCAATTTTTAAAACTTAGGCTGACAATACTCTTATAAAGTATACATATTTTCTCAACAATGTATTTTATCTTATAAATAACTTTTAATATATAATATTAATGTAGTTTATAAAAGTATATGCTCCTAAAAATACAGTATATAGTTCAATACAAATCCTAGAGGCCTCTTAAGAGCATCCGCAGCGTGAGGGAAATAAGTGGAGTACGACCCCCATCTGGACAAGTGTCACAAAATGAAAGGAGAAGAAAAAAGGTGACATGCAGGGAAGCACGCTTGTGCGTGTCTTCCCGCGTGTAACTTTGGGTTTTTTTAAATGTTTTTTTTGTTTTTTTTTTGAAATAAATATATAATTTTTAAATGATTTAAAAAATAAATTGTATGTTATAAGGTAAGCCCATAATAAATATTTTTATGATGTGATAAATCAGAGTTTCAAAAAATTAAAACTCTAGTTGAAAATGCTTTAAGCCGACAGGAATATGCTTGTGTGGAAAGAAACTCGCCATCGTCAACTTTGGCTAGAAAATTAAATATAATTAATTAATGTCATAAATTACTTTCATCAAACTTTCAAAATCCATTGAAAAACATCCTAGTTCTGCCTAATCTGACGCTCCGATTCCCTATGTCACGTGAGTAATCATGTGAATCACCGCCTAACTAATTCATTAATTATTTTTAAAATTTTAAATTAAAATGTTGATCCAAAATTTCCGCCATTTTTTTCTGACCCCACCTTTAGCTGTATTCGTAGGTCCAAATGTCCAATTGGCCTGATCATCATCATCATCACATTCTCCCTTCATATTTTAAATTTTTAATTAGCAATACTACTTTAATTAATTATTTAATTAAACTATTTAAGTAATTTTAGTGTACTATAGAGCCGGAAAAATGGGTCGGGTCGGATCCAGTTATTTAATAAACATGTCATTTTCGAATTAGTCTTTAAAATAGTTTAGATTTGCTCAAAATTAAAAAATAATAAATTTTCACACTAAATAATTAAATCGTGTTGACTTCGGATCAAAATTGGTCAAATCGGGTCGAATTTGAGTCGTGTTATTATATCAAGTCAGACTTTGTCATCTCTAGTGTACTAGCCGTTTCTGTTGGCCCAAATGTTTAATTAATTAATTAATTTTGTCAATGCAAGTCTAGTACCTAGTGAATAATAATTCCTTTTTCTCAGTAGTTGCACATATTGATGGGAGAAACTGTCGTCATTATAGTTCAAGTGGAAAAAACAAGGTCAAATCTTTAATTGATTCTGTGCTGGTTTGATATATTGGTTAGTGGTGACTCACATGGTTTTGGAGAAAATCAAAGTCATCCATAGGGTGTAGTGACTAATCTACGAAACCTAATTGAGTCCGATATATGTATACTTTTTTTTTACCTTTTTGGTAAATTATAACAACTTTCAGTGTGAACCTTGTTTTCACGGGGTTTGGGGAGATCCAGATGTAGACAACCTTACATCTACTGACAATTTTGTTTGTAGAGAGGCTGATTCTATAAGACTTACAAAAATCAGATTTTGTGAAAACATTTTATAAAAGAAGGATTTTGTGAAAACATTTTAAGGAGAAAAACAAAGGAACTTTTTGGTAAGTTAGATAAACAAAAATAATAAATGTGGAGAGAGTTTTTTTGTTTTTGACTGAAAATGTAGATGGAGTTCAAATTGAGATGTTTGAAATAGTTTTTAAAATTTCACAGTTTAACATAGTCGCTATTTATAGAAAATATTAATTTACTTCTATACGAAAATGCTTTCTCAAAAATGTTTATGTTTATTTTACATAATGGAAGGGGTTTTCTTCCAAATTTGAAGTCCATTTTCACATGTTTTTGAAAATATTTTTCTTCTTAATTTTGGTATTGTAATATTAACTCTTGATCAATTAGGTAAACAATAATCACATTTCGTGTTTTAGTCGAGTAAATTTCTCCACGGGAGTACAGTGTCGTCCGACTCAAACTCAAGAGTTTGAGTAGTCACACGCCACCTAAGTGTTGGAGAGTAGTTAGACCTCGTCCTATTAGTTCTCCCAGTACTACGAGGAATATTCTGGTTTCTAAATATTTGAATAGGATTAGGTTAACAGATAAATATTTAAGGAGAGTTAATAAAACGGATTAGACACATATTAATTCTTTGCAAATCTCCAAAAAACAAGCCTCGTTCTCTCTCACATTAGGCTGCCATATAATAGACTTTGGGTTTGGGTGTGCAATTAATTACCGGCCACTCTAGTTGCCATCGGAAATTACTCAAGGTTTAGGATTCTATTCAAGCAGTTCATGGGTAGTAAACTTCATATCGATTTGATCGCTTTCTCATATAAGTTAATTTTTACTAACATGTAAAAAAACATCGTAAAGAAAGCACACCAAACCCTTCGTAACTTTAACATGATGCCTAATACGCAGCAAGAGCGTTTAAGTTTTTAACTATGACTTTTTTAGCCATATGTTACAAAAATGAATGTAATAATGTATTCCTTCTATGGTGTATTTAGTCATATGAAATCCTTTAAACCGTAATTAATACTTATACATACCTTTAGGCTTCCAACACTTACAATTAGTTGAATCATCACCCTCTTAAATGGCAGGCGAGTATTTTCATGATCATGTATCTATTATTCCTAAAAATTAGTTAATTCAATTGCTAAAATCTCTATAAAACAATTCCTTAGCTTTTAGTAACCCTCCCGACCCTATTGATGAATATGCATTGTGTCACAACTAAGAGCACTAGCAGCGTGAGGGAACGCACAGAAGGAGGGAGGCCCGCGTGTCCCATGCATGACAATTTATGTCTGGCAGCGTGAGGGAAGCGGGAGGCATGCGGTACACCTCGCTCAGACGTTCCTCCCCCATTTCACCTTTTTTTGTCCTTTTTTGATTTTTTTAATTATTTTCCTTTGTTTTTTAATTTAATAATTTTTAAAAAAATGTTATAAAGTGGGTCCAATAAAATATTTTATTATATAATTTAAATTGGAGTTTCATTAATTGAGAAAGTGATGGAATGCAAGTTTTAAAGATGTAAAACTTTTGATGACAGGGCATGCTTGAGTTCAAATTTTTGGAACTCAGGTTGGAAATGTTCTAAACGCATATATAGTAAAGTGGTCTCTTAATCTATGGGTTGTTCTAACTGATTCTTTAAACTGTGTAGTGGCTGTATTTTTTTTTATTTGTAAGTGTTACGCCTGACTAATAATCGGAAAAAAAAAAGTGGTCAAACTTATGCTTATTAATTTAATTAATTAAAAAAACTTACAGCTTTCATATTCGAAACTCCCCTTCTCTTCCTATATATACCCAATCTCTCTCCTCTTCTCTTCTTCCACATATATTCACACCTTTTCCCATTTCACAAAAACCAGTTTTATTCCAATCAGTAAAAGAAAAAGAAAAAGAAAAATGGAGATAAGAAATCTCTGTTCATCAACATCAAGCACAAAGACCATCCAACTAGGCCGGGCGACGAATCTGGACCGTCCATTAAGAGTGACGACGAGCACCACCGGATCATCATCACATTCACGATGGAGATCGTTGTGGAGGAAACTGATGAGAGAGAAGAGGAAGATGAGAATATCCGACTGCTCCGCGGCGCACAATGCTCAGGTGCACGTACCGGGCTATGATCCTTACACGTATGCACAGAACTTCGATCAAGGGTTGATGTGGAATGATGAGCCTGATAGCCTCGCTAGATCCTTCTCCATGCGGTTCGCTGCTCCCACTAGATTAATCACCACTGGTTTTCTTGATAGAACTATTTCTCGTGTTGCCAAGGATAAAGATGTAATTTGTGTTGTTTTCTGATATTTTATAATATATCACATATCAAAATCATTTCAAATTATTCACATTTTTCTGGGTTTTTTAGATTTTTATTATTTTTTTTACAGTTAAAGAAATTATCACAAAAATTAATATAGATGTAATTTGAACTTCGGTTTCATATACAAATGCTTAAAGAATTCATCAGTTATTTAGTAGACTTTATCACTATAGAATATTGCAAATATTGATTAAAAAATTTCGGTTTTTTTTTTGGATCTTGTAATATTCTCTATTTTACTAGAATGGAGATATGTTTCCCGATTAGGAGTAAAACTATCCCATTATAGATTTTCTCCATTAACAAGACTTGAACCAGACACCTTAGTCAGAGGAATAAATATCAAAATATTTGAACCAACCTGTGTTGATATAAATTTTTTTAGGCTCCGTTTGGTTCTTAAGAAAATTTGGTGGAAAGAAGAGTTAAAAGGAAAAAAAAGTATGGAGAAAATGAGTTTTTTTTTTCTTGTTTGGATTGAGGAAAGAATACAAGAATTTGGATGAAAAATTTGAATGTTGATGAACTATTTAAATCATGTTGATGTCATCTAAGTAGTACGAGGTTAGATTTTTTCTCAAACTTTCTTCACAATTTTATGAGAAAAATTTTATCACTTGTTTCTAACAATTTTTCCACCTAACTTTTCTCCATGTTTTTTTCTTTGTGATTTTCTCTAAACCAAACACAAGAAAAAAAGTAACTTTCCCAATTTGTTTTCTTTTCACCAAATTTTTCAAGGTCCAAACGGAGCCTTAGTGCTAATTAAATAAAGCTTAGTGACTTTCCATTTTACATGCAATTTTTCTTAAAAAGTACAACAATACTATCCAAGTAATAATAATTTAAATATAGATAGTCTTATTCTTATAAATAGAGAGGTTGATTCCATTTCTGCATCGTTATCCACTTTACGTACGTACCCTCTTCCTTCAGTGCATATGCATTGCACTGTTATGGGTAATTAGGTAAATTTGTATTAATTAAACTATTTGTATGTATCTGGCTCGATCTTATATATACATTGTATGCTGATCAATTTAGGATAAATGTTAAATATTGCCTTTTAATTATTCTTGAGGTTTACTCAACTTAATCAGAGGCCATAATTGCTCTTTTGGGGTGTTAATCAATAAGTTTTGGGGGCCAACATGCTTGTTTATGAAGAAAACATTGAACAAATCAGTGCTTATAGAAATCATTAGTATACAATCAGCTTATGCTAAGTGGTTGGATAAGGTTGGATTAAATATGAAACCTTTAGTTTTTCTTTAAAAAAAAAAGAAAAAGAAAAAGAAAGAAAAGAAATATGTTGAGAGAAGCATTGGCCACTTTCTGGATGGTTCTGTATATGATGTTTGATAAATTTAGTTGTTGATTTAGCTGGTTAATATAAATTGACATGAAAGAATATAAATAATTTTTAAAGGTAAAATTTTTAAATGGTATTTTTTGGCTAGAAAAATATGAAATACTACTTTTAAATGACAAAAACTAAGATTACTAGTTTTTTTGGAAACGTCGCTAGAAATAGTAAACGCTACTTGAAATGCTAGGTTACCAAACACAGATATTGAATGGTTGATACATTAATTTGGTTAAAATGCTGAACGTTTTTCAAAATACTATTACCGAACACGACGTTTTTAGCTCTTCTTATAGAACATTAGAGTTTTAAATGTCGTCAAATGTTAGACTTGATCCCTTTTCAGACAAATACTACATTTGCACGCTCTATTGTTATAAAATCTCCTTCAGGAAAAAAAAAAAGAAAAAAAGAAGGGGTGGGGGGTAATCGCTCTGGCATTGCGACCTTACCCATACATTGCAAAGGGGATGAAGGCTATACATATTCTTTGGTCTTTGTGACTTTATTTTATTGGAGTCAAATTATTATTGGCATGTATAAAGTGAAATTCTGTTATCACAAATTTTCTTTATTCGTAAGGCTCAGATTCGATGCCTTACTTAAAAAAAATCATGGGCTAAATCATTTGAACTAATTAATATTTATATATAAATAGTATACATATAAAATTTGGATTTTAAAACTATTAACTACAACTACCCACGACAAAACATGTAAAAGATAAATTAGTGACACCTCGTGCATTTTGAGGCACTTCAAAGTAAATTGTGACACTTTAGTTAGTCGAGAGTTTGGGTCCAGTTTTTGATTATTGGGCCACCAAAGCTCAATTATGGTCTCCAAATTTGAGCCCGGAGCACCGTTTCTTAATCACATTCTCAAACTCTTCTGAAAAATTTTTAGATACAAATGTATGTATCTAATATTGTATAAACTTTGGAGTCGTGTAATAGACGAGCGCTTGATATGTTACAATATATCTTTTTTTTACCGCGGTAGTATATTACGAAAATGCGTGTTGAGTTAAGGGAAATGAGACAGAGGCTTAAGCCATGTCTGACAAAATTAGCTGTTTAAGTAGCAGATAGCAATTTAGATAGCGGATAGCTGTTTAGATAACAGATATCGTTTCTAATTTAGTTGTTAACGGATAGCTGTTTAGAATAACCGTTTAAACTAATATTTTCGGTAAATTTTGCTGATAAGCTAGTTGATTAATGTAGATTGACATAAAAGAATATAAATAATTTTCAAAGATAAAATTTTTAAAGGATATTTTTTTACTTAAAAATATAAAACCTTACTTTTAAATGTCAAAATATTAATACTATGAGTTTTTAAACATATTGCTTGAAATGTTAAATATTAATTAAAATATTAATTAAAATACTAGTTTATTAAACACTAAATGATACATAGGTATATACGTTAGAATTACAGATAGACTCTCTCTCTCTCTCTTCATCTTCTTCCTCAGCCTTCAAGGTGTCCCCTGCGTTAAACGAACTTCACTTCCCCAACTTTTTCTGGCAATGGCGGAGGTGCAGAGTTTCTTCGACAAGCTAGAAGCTCAAAAAACTATACTCTCAACATGCGTAGACCTCTACAAAACCCTAACATCCCACTTCACCTCCCTGGAGCAAGCCATCACCTCCCGATCCCAAACCCTAGACTCCAAACTCCAAACCCTAGATTCCGACTTCCACAAAACCGTAGAATCCCTCCAACACCGTGAAGACTCCATCCCTGAACGTCTCGCTTCTCTCTCCTCCCTCGTCGAGTCTCAGAAGCAGGCCGCCATTGACGAGTTCAAGAAACCTCCCCAAAATGACGACGTTCCATTCTCACAGGCTTTGATTTCGCTTTGTCGCAAGATGGATGCGTATGGAGTGCTGAAGCTTGTCGTTGCGAGGAGGAAAGAGTCGACGGCGTTTAGGAGTGAGATTTTGAATGCGATTGGGGAAGCTGTTGATCCGCCGAGGTTGGTGCTTGATGTTGTGAGGGAGTTTGTGGAGCAGAAAGCGGCGGGAAAGAGTTGGATGACGGATAAGAGGTGGGTATGTGGGGTGTTGGTTGGGGGAATGTTCAAGCCGGATGAACTTAAGAAGGGTAGTTTGGGAGTTGGGTTTTCGAGGGCAACCGCAGAAAGGGCGGAGAGTTTGCTGAGAGATTGGAGGGAGAAGGCGGCGAAGGCGGCTGCGAATGATGGTGGAGAGGGCTTGAGTGGAATGGCGCCAGCTGAGGCTTCGATGTTCTTGCAGATTGTTTTGGGGTTTGGGTTGAAGGACAAGTTTGAGGAAGAGTTTTATAAGAAGTTGTTGATGGAGTTTGCCGGTAGAAGGGACATGGCCAAGCTTGCCGTGCCCTTATTTGGAGACAACGTTGGAGGTCCGTCTTCTGAATCTGGAGTTTTTAATAATTTGCATGTTTCATATTGGGAACTTAAGTTTCTTTGCCATTGGTTACTTCTTGTTCACCAAAATCTATGTGCTTGTTCTGTGTGTCCAGTGTCATTGCATCCTTTGTGCTAGAGTGTTGTATTGAAAGAAAACATATGTTAGATTTATGAACAGTTTTAACGTATATGATAGATGCTCAATGCTGCTTTTCTGGTTTGCTTTGGGGAGGATTATAGGATTCTCTTGTTTAGAGCAAGTGGTTGAAACACTATGCATGGTGAAAGTTAAAGCCTCAGCAGAAATAAACTTATATCCAACTTTGCTGGTTGACCATCTCGGCTGTAGTTCTCTTGTTAAATATATCAATGATGTGCAGCTTGATGCACACATTTGGTGACACTTCAATGAGGATTGGGAAATTGTGTCACCTCAGGATATCCAGGCTGTGATGTTAAAGACTTGTGATTCAGTGAGGCTTGCCTTCAAAAATTAGACTTTTGGGAGCTGCAAAATGAAGGTTATTGTGCCAATTTTTGGGATTTGGGGAAATTCCTGAGAAGATAAATGGTAATTATGTGCTTCGTCTCACCTCTTGAGGTTATATCGTGGGCTATTTGAAGGTGTTCCTTTCAAGACTATTTTAGATGGTTTGGTTGGGGTATATTGTGGGCTATCATAGTGCCCGTTTTTGGTCATTTTGAAAAAAATCTATTCCCTTTGAAATTCTTCGGAGAAATTCATTCCATTCGAAGTGGTATTGGAGGTGCAGCGGCCAAAGCGTCATGGCACCTTTAACATGAGGCTATTATACACAGTCTTCATGGTTATTTAAATGTTTTGAGTATTTTTCAAATTATGACGACATGCGTTCACTGACCCCTCAAAATATTCCAAATATTATGTTCCCATTGTGGGTAGTTGTAGTATGCTTCTACACACCCTTGAAAATAGTCTAAGATATATGTGTGTATTCTGGAAGGTTTGTATGGCATCATGATGTCTACCTTCGTGGCATTCATGGTCCATTTTCTGAGTTTATAAATGGTGTCAATGAAGCCACTTTCCTCATTGAATACAATTTTAAGACATCATTGAGCCAATAAGGTCATTCTGTGTGATTTATCAACATTGAATGCCACCATATGCCCATGTTTCTGGCTTTCTAGAATCACACTTGAGAAGATCATTGAGCCAATAAGGTCATTCTGCGTGATTTATCAACATTGAATGCCAGTAATATGCCACCATAATGTTCATCTTTCTGGCTTTCTAGAATCACATTTGAGAAGAGCGGCGCAGTGCTAATAAGGCCATCATAAAAAGTAAAAGGATTTTTCAAAACTAGATGCTCATATTGCCTGAGGGAGCTGGAGAGGAGAATGAGAAAGGGGATCATGGGTGTTTGTTGACAACATTTCATAACATCTTTTTCGTTCTCATTCAAAGTGGTTTCGGTGCCAAGGAAATGTTTGGCAGAGCTGGATTTTCTGCTGGTTAATAGACACCCTTAGGCTCAAATGAATGCTCTAATGCTTGAAATTGAACAAAGCTTGTCTAGAACCCCCTAATGAAAGTCATTATTGAAGATTTTAGGATTGTGAAAGAGATCTCTGACTAGTTTTCCATCGATAACGTTCTGTTTCCATTGGCCGACGTTGGTAGTTACGAATTATATGTGCATTATGAGGGAGGGGATGCTGCTGGCATTACATCTAAATATTTGACTTAGGGGTGTATGCAAGCTTTGCCAAGCTCATGAGCTTGCATTTGAGCTCAGGCTCGGGTTGTGGTTCGGTAAAATCAAGCTTGAGTTCTTCTTACTAAAGGCTCAATCCTATTTTTGGCTTGTTCAAGCTTCGTCGAAGACTCGAGCGAAGCTTTGTTATTCCAAGGTTTTGAGCTTAAGCTCAATTTGGTTGAGCTTAGATCTAAGCTTGCTTTTCAGGATTTAGATATGGACCTCACATTTATATATAATGAGGCTCTTATATAAATACAAAAGGATTGGTGAACGTATATATTCTTAGCCTTTAGGCAATCATGTCCCATTGTTGATAGATAGGGGTTTGCTAGCATCATTAGCTATTTGCTGTGATCGTTGCTGGTGCAAGCTTGTACAAGTGGTGCAATTACTTTACGTTTGCCTTTACATTAGCAAGTGAGAAGAATTGTCGATCCCAAATTACTAAGAAGACAGGCAATATCAAACCATCTTTTGCAAATGACAACCGCTTATTGTCAACCAGCATTTCAGATAGAAGTGGCCAGGCATAGACGTTACGCCTAAGTTCAATTAAAGTTGAAGGACTATGTAGAGCTTGGTGACTTAAAAACTAAAAAAAAAAGGATGGCCCGGTGCACAAGCATCCCGCGTTCACGCAGGGTCCGGGAAATGGTCGCACCCTAAGGGGTGAATTGTAGGCAGCCTAACCTGACTTTGTCAGTGGTTGATTCTACGGCTCGAACCCGTGACCTTTTGGTCACACGGAGACAACTTTACCGTTGCTCCAAGGCTCTCCTTTGGTGACTTAAAAACTGTTTGGTGATATTAGTAAAACCCTAATTTGAAACTTCATTGCCTCTAGACCTGTCAAGAGTGAGAGAGGAGAGAAAGAATGAGCGAAAATGAAGGGTTGTTACAACTATGCTGTCGCTTTGTGTATCCACTTTGTGCTTCGTGGTAGAGATGACAGGTCAATAGCGTTTCTGTTTCCCTCCCCCTTTACCTCCTTATCCTGTCTTCCTTCTACTACAGGCAACGGTGGTAGCCATATCCAAAATATCTTTTTGATTTTGCTGGTTGTCTTGGTAATCTAGGATCAACAAATTTTCTAATCCCTGCATTTTTGAATCATGGATGAAGTGCGATCTGGAATGAGATCCCAGGGGGTGCACCAATTTGGTAACTAAGATCTAGAAGATGGCACAATCACTGAACTAAACAAGGATAGACTGGTCAGAGATTTGAGTTTGAGAAGGGGCATTAAGTGGTCATTTGCCTAGGATTCTCATGTGTGATGATGCATAGTGACCAATCTCAATGTATTGAATCTATCTGTGAGAGGCACTGAAAATGGTATGGAGATTGGAGAATTACAGGGGACAGTCTGGGTTGAATATAAGAAGTTTCTGCTAGTAATGCCTGCTGACTATCTTGGATTGCTAAATATCTTGGGTTCCTGAGGCAATTGCTAATTTAAAACTAGGTCAACGTTTGATCAATGTGGATGTCGTGTTGGATTGTTCTTTCACAAGAAGATTCATATAAATTCTCAATCTCTGGTACCTTCTTTACTCTTCCCCTGTTTTTTTTTTTTTTTTTCCCCCTGATGCACCATTGGGAGGGGGGGGGTGTCGGTGGAGTTTTTCGATCTTTCAGATCTGTGAGAAGTAGAGGAGGGTGGGACAGTGATGCTGCTGAAGTAGGGAATGTGTGCATGGTCAAGTTGCTTTCGATTTGGACTGTGTGGTAAATCTGTTCAATTAGATACAAACTTCTGAAGAGGGAGAAATGATTATATGAAATCCTGATAGATGAATCTATATGTAAGGAAGATTTTCATGTATCAGGTGGTTTGTCTTTTATGGCCTTGTTTTTTGTGTTCTATTGCCTTGCAAGTGATTGTTTCTTATAGGGCTTTTCAACCTTGACTACCTGGTCAGGGCTGATCAGTTTGTTTTTTAAAAACAACCTTTTTGTTTTTCTACGTCAAGTCTGCGCCTGTGTCTTCCAAATTATGGCAAAATTTTTGGAATTCGTATCTGCTGACAGAATTGTAATGATCATGTATTACTGCACCTAGACCTTTTCCCCCCTTTCCTTTGTAGGTAAGCATAAAATCTTATTTATCAGTAGGTAAATTTTATGGTCTTTCTTGCTCTGGGAAATTCCTTTCCTTTTAATTGCCATTTTATATAGGCACAATTGTGCCTGCATTTCTTTTTTCTTGGTCATTAACTGGAATTCACTTTATGACATACGTGAATGAGAGGCAAAGTCTAACATTGATCAGGGCTTCAATATGGTTTTCCATCTCTCTTCCCCCCCCCCCCCTTCTTCTTTCCTTTCTTCCATTATCCCTTTTCTGGGAGAAGGGGGTGGGGGAAGGGAGGGGTAGTTTGAGGTTGTGAAACCCCCTATATAGATGATCTCGCCTCATGTACTGTCTTGCATTTGGAACCGTAATCACTATTTGGATTGAAATGTACTGACCACAGAATTGTTTGACTTCTATTTTTTTTTTTATGTTTGTTACTGTTTTATGCTGGTTGCTTATTATAGTTACCCACACTTTGATTTTTGTTTTCTTAAGAAAAGATAATCAATCCGGAATAATCAAAAATTTCAAAAATGGCTCCCTTGAGGGTAGCCTAGCTGTCCGGTGCTTGGTTTCTATAGAAGAGACCAAAGTTCGATTCTCCATGGGTTGTGCATGTGTGTAAATAAACTCATCCCCCTCAACCCCCACCCCCCCTCCCCCCAAAAGAAAAGATTTTGCAAATCTTTTCTTTGGTGGATCTATTGGAATAAGCCTCTCTTGTTGGGATCCCTTTTTTGTCTTGTTTTGTTTTTTTTTTTTTGGGGGGGGGGTTGTTATATCAGAATAGCTTCTGTTTTTTGTGGCTTGATGTCTATGACAATTGTGTATTCACTGTTGATTGCTTGGGACATTGCCAATCTCACTCTATGATGTTTGAATGCCATGCAAAGAGAAATCTGATATTGGAGTCTTAGTTTAAAAAAGTCCGCTTGAGGCACGCCTAGGTGCGCTTCGGCGTGAGGCTACTGGGTTAGCGCCTCGAAGGGGATGAGGTGCGCCTCAAGGATGCGAGACTATATCTTCCCCCTTTTTCTTCTTTTTCTTAGCCTTGCCTTTGCCTTTTTTCTTCTTTTCTTTCCTTGTGAGCTAAACTTGTACCATAAGTACATGCATTGAGGAACTACAATGATAAGACAACATGTCTTAACGTTATTTGCTATGTTAGTAGTCATATTGATGTCTAATCACATTTTTAATGCATTTATGTAACTTGTTTATGCAAAATATGCTTTGTGAAATATGAAATACTTTTAAAAACTTTTGCATAGAAGTGCACCTCGCGTTCATGATGCGTGCGCCTTCGCCTCGCGCCTTGCGCCGCATGCTTTGGGACCCTATGCGCCTCGCGCTTTTTAAAACTAAGATTGGAGTCCAAGTGCAGATGCATACCCCAAAGTCCTGCCTAGGAGTGCTCTTTTTTTGGTGGGGGGGGGGGAGATGTAGCAACCTTGACTTCTCAGTTGCAAGTATGTTGGTCCCATAAGACCCTAGATTGAAACTGTTGGTTCCTATCACTGAGAACTACAGTAGTCTAGTGCATGTGAATGGTTGTTTCCTTGTGAGCATGGCCATTTGTGATGAAAGGCACTGTTAGGATTAGAGCTGCAGCGTCCACGTGTATTGTTGCTATAGGAAAAGTCCGACTCTTTGAGATCCTTTTTAAAGGTAGCTCATGGAACTAATCTGTGTCCAGGCATCATTGATGAATTGGTGAAGAAGGGAAAGGAAGTCGAGGCAGTTTATTTTGCGTCAGAGTCTGGCTTGACTGAAAGGTTCCAGCCTGCCTCCCTGCTCAAGGCTTATCTGCAAAGGACTGAGAAGAAAGGCAATCATAGCTCTTCTGCAACAGTATGTGCCCTTTGGTCAATGATGCTTGAGTTTTTTTCTTCAGCTCAGTAATTATTGCTTTGTCATGAGTGGTGGTATCGGGGTCATTTGTTTCTCAGTAGAAACTGCTTAATATTTCAGTATGAAGCTGGCAACTGGGAGATAGACTCTATCAAGTCCGTCATCAAGTGTATAGAAGACCATAAGCTTGAGGCTGAACTTCCCCTTGAGAGCTTGAGAAAGCGACTTACTTCGTTGGAGAAAGCCAAGGCTGACAAGAAGAAGGCTTCTACAGCTGGCTCCAAGCCTCCAAACAAGCGGGGGCTTGTCAGTGGTGGTGCTTGGGGCAGTGGGCCACCACTTCACCACCCCGCCAAAATTCCGAGATATTCTAGTCCATACCCATCGTTTGCGGAAAGAAATCCTCTCTCACCAATCAATCAGAGCCCAGTGTCAAGATATCCGGGGGCATACAGCTATCCGAGCCAGGGTACTTATGATAGTGGACCAACTGCATCATCTTATGGGTCGACCTATGGCATTTCTTATGCTTCAGCCTCTGCTCAGAGCGCTCCACGACACTATTCAACCATTGGAGACAGTCTAAGCAGTGCTGGGGCTCGGGTTGGCAGTTCTTATGGAGGAAATGTTGGGAGCTACGGCTCATATGATTATGGTGCTGCATCAACACATACTTATCAGCCATCTTCTTACATACAATAATTTTGCGCATCCGGTTTTTCAATAGGGATATTGATGACCTTTCACGAATGATTCAGTTCTCTCTTTTTGCACAGCAAAAGCCATGTTGTTTTAGTCTGTAAGTTATTAATTTCTTGTTCTAGAGTAAATCAAACAAGTGTTGTTTTGTCTTCTAAAAAGCGGCTGCCTGTTTTTGCTGAGCTGCTGAAATTAAGGTGAAGTTGCTGGAGGATAACTTGGGGAAAATGTGAGCAGTTGCTTACTTGCTTTAACTTGAAGTGTAGGAATTATGAACTTGTGCAGAGATTTCAGAACATTTGCTAAAATAGTTCTTATTCATCAATCAATATCTTAAATGGTCCATAGAATCCTCACTTTGTCATTCCTAAATCCTAATCCTAATCCTGTACATGACGTATTGTGTTTCCGGTTCGGTCAAAAGCTATGAACTGGTAGTTTATTGTGCTCCGAAAACAACATAAAGTTGTTCTAAGCGTTGAAAAAATCATATTGAAATATAGGTGTAATTAAATTTTATTTGATCGTAAAAGATAATTCGTGCCGTTGAAACGTCCATATACAAATGTGGTTCAGTAGTCGTAGTCATAGTTCAATTGTCATCTGGTTGTGAAAGATAACATGTGATAAATTTTTGTACGACTGTGCCATTCTTTTCGATTAAAATTTACAATATCTCCTCAAGTATGACTTGTGTTGTGGAAGTGTTCTTAAATTAACATTGCTGAAATTTAAAAAGTCTTTAACGTAAATTATGTTAAAATAAAATTATATAAGAAATTTTAATTAAAATAATACCTAAAATATGCTTATGTAATAAATCAATGGTTGATATTATTTACCACTTACCAACAAGGATGGTGAAATTTCTCAAAAATTGAGGGCAGGTTGAAATGGCGCCAAACTCCCCCGTTTTTCCCACTCACACTCCCATGACCCATCGGTGTCTACTTTTTAACTTCTTGCCCCTTCCAGCTCTCTCTCTCTCTCTCTCTCCCCTCTTCACTCTGTTCCTCGGACCGCCATGCATCGGCAGCGATCGATCCTCTCGTTCCTCAAGAAACCCTCGCCGGAAAACCCTAACTCCGCCACCTCCGCCGGAGATAAGCTCAATGGCGCCGGAATCAGCAATAATCCTTCCGGCGACACCCTCGCCGACGCTTCTAAACCTAGCAGCGCTGGTTGTAAAGCCGTTCCTTCCCTCGAAATCAGAGGAACCGATACTCCGCCGGAGAAGGCTCCTCGCCAGGTTCTTACGGCTGATTTGACGCCCACTGATGATAAGAAATCGTCTGTTTTCTCTAGTATTATGCATAAATTTGTCAAGGTTGATGCCAAAGAAAAGTCTTCTGACAGGTGCGTTAACGTCCAATTTCTGGGGCTTTTGTTCATATGTTTTGTGGTGATTTGATGCATGAGTGAGTTGTCTATGATTTCTGCTTTGTAAGGTAGTTTAAGTTTGTGGAAGAGTGTAATGCCTTTGTTATCGGAGATTTGAAATTTTTTTAGGTTGAAGCCTCAGTTTTGTTAGTATACTAAGATTATGATTGTTGTATTGAAAAAAGAGTGTAATGTTTTATGCTGCTGATTGCTCTGAAGGAGAAAAACCAAAAGGGTGCAGCTAACAAATGACACAGAAGGCCAAATTATGAATATGGTATTGCTGTATTCTTGGAACAATGAAATTGAATGGCTTTATGAATGCTAAGAGAATTCATTTTTATGTATATTGCTGTGAACTTTGCTAATGAGGTGTTAACCTAGTGTTAAAGACTGAGGCCTTTAACAAATTTGGTGCGAGGTTCCGTTGGCCCCCCCTCCGATGTGTATTGTATTGGCCTTTGTGCTTCGCATGCACCCTCACCCACCAAAAAAAAAAAAAATCTCTACAACATGTTAGTGTGAACTTTAGCACCATTATTTCTGGTTAGCATTACCCTTTTTTGGGGGGCCGGGGGGATGGGGGTTTGTCATGGACCTCGTGGTGGTTTGATAGGGCAAAATATAGGTCGAGTTTGAATTAGGCCACTTGTACCACCCCATAGACTTTACTAGCTCCTCCAGCAAGTATGCTTAAATGAACGGAAAAAGTACTAAAAATGGGCTGGTTTGTGAAAAATGATTATAGACTCAGTAGACAATATTTCATAGTTGCAAAAAGAGCAAAAGTTCGTCTTAAAAGTATTTGTGAATTAGGACATGGGCGCTTGCTTGCTTCTGTTTATTTTATCCAATGATGTAACTTAAACACTTTAATTATGGATGTTTGTCATTGATTTGCAAGGTCCGTTCTAGCATTTCTTGTTTGAACTGGGGCTTGGTTTTCTACCAGGCTGTAGGTCAACAAGACTTGTTGGTATGTCGACCCCATAATGGAAGCCATGTCGTCAGATCAAATGGTTTGCTTTCAGTACTTGAATAGGATTAAAGCTTTATCTAGTCTTGTGATTCTGCTTCAAATGATTTTGACCTATCAAGTTGAATTTATTGATTCATGACTTATGTGATAGTGTAGCTGTACTGCGGGTTTGCTTCTTTATTTGCTGAACCTCTAAGTCTGAGGGCTGATATTTGCTCTATAATTTCTGAAAATAGATAAAGAGCCAGTATTTATTGGAGTATTGGACTTCCATTCTTTAGTCCAAGTATATCAGCTCAATGCTTTTGAAATGAGGATTCACTTCGCACCCTATTTTGGAATTGGCATAACTGGCTTTCAGCAGTATATTTCTTTCTGTTGGGGTTTAGTTGTGTAATGTGTCTCAATTCGCGTTCGTGCTTGCTACATGTCTTCTCTTGAACAAGGTTGTTATTGAACACTCACAGGAACCAAGGTGGTGGTTGTCCCTCTAATGTTTGGTCGATGTTTGATATATTTAATGAATGCCAAGAAGCATCTGAGTGCAACACAACTCATAAAGCTCCTGAGAACCCTGCTGGTTTGAGATCTAATGGAATGCCTGGGCAGTTTAGATCAGTGGATGTTAGAAGTGATGCAAATTTATGTGGACCGGAGACACCAGGTGAACGGCCCTTTGTTCCACGCCTGAAGCGAATCCAAGAAGATGGAACTAAATTTGATGATAGAAGTGATTTTAGCTTTAGAAATTCTAATAAAAGAGTGAAATTTCTTCAAGATCTGAAGCCAGGAAACAACCTTCCTCTGGAGGTCTCTGAAACAGCAAGCAAATTTGAATGGCTAGATCCTTCTCGAATTAGGGATGCTAACGGAAGGAGACCTGGTGATCCTCTTTATGATAAAAGGACTCTTTATATTCCACCTGATGTTTTGAAGAAAATGTCAGCTTCACGGAAACAGTATTGGACAGTGAAATGTCAGTATATGGATGTTCTACTCTTCTTTAAAGTTGTAAGTTCCTGTCTCTAATCTATGGACCTAGTAGCTTTCAGATAGCAATGATTTCCTGTTTTTTCTGTTTCTTTTGCTTGATGGTCTTTTATTCAGTAACTTGCATGTCCTTTATATGCTGAAAAGAAGGGTTGGGGGGTGGGGGATCACAGAAATTAAGGACATTTCAGCAAGTATCCTTAATGTATTTCTGAAACTTGTTACTAATGATGCTCAGACTGGACAAGATAAAAAAATGCTGGTATGTGCCAACCTTTTTCTGGTTTTCTTTTTTTTGGGGGGGGGGGGGAGGAGGGGAGTGTTCTAGAGTGAACAACAAAGTGTCAATGGCCTATTTGCCCATATAGACAGATGTGTGTTAAGTGTCTTACGTGGTTACTTGAGGCGAAATTAAATTCAGAAGGAGAAACATTTCGTTTAAAGTTGGTCTTATTCTTACACTGTAAAAGATGCTGAAGAGCGGGTTGGGGGGTTCATGAAGCAGATGCATATAATGTTCGTGGAAATTCTCTCTGTAAGGATGCTTTGTTTTTGTTTATATGATTAAAATTATAAATTGACGACGAACTGTTTCTGTTCCTGGATTTTATTAACTAAGCTGTTTCATATGGGTTTGACATAGGGAAAATTTTATGAGCTCTATGAAATAGATGCAGAAATAGGACACAGGGAGTTGGATTGGAAGATAACTAACAGCGGTGTGGGGAAATGTAGACAGGTATCCCTTGCTCTCTTACAATTTGGTAGTTTAAGTATGTGTTTTTCCATATGATGCAATATTCCCAAAATAACCTGTCAAATCATTTGTGTTATGATTAGGTTGGTATTTCTGAGAGCGGAATAGATGATGCTGTTCAGAAGTTGGTTGCTCGAGGGTAAGGGAATCTGTGCTTCACTTAGAATCTTTTTGTCTGTCTGTCCATGAAACCTTAACTATTGTTTTCTCCCCTTTTGTGTGAACGTAGTACTATTATTTGCTGCTGCATTTTGTTCCCTCTTGTGTGCACTGACATTTTCTGGTGACTAAGGACAATGTATATGAACTATCTATCTGCCTCAATTCAATGGCTACTAGTGTCCATGCTCTGGAATTTGGTCCATCTACCTTACAGATTAGAAATAATCTGGTCATCAATCTTTCGGTGATCAGCAGTCTTTGTATGCATCATCGAATTGCACCTGTTACCATCTTATTTGTCTTCAATGCTTCGTGACATAACTAGTCCTGTATGTAGTTTGCTTCTTATTGTTGTCTCTCTTCTTGTCTCACTTTGCAATTTTACCACAAAGGCATTACTAGCTTTAAATCTAATCCCCCCCCCCCCCAAACCCAAAAAAAAAGAGAATTTTTGTAGGTCTCTCGGAAACAACTTCTTTGCTTGTAAGGGTAAGGTTGCCTACACTAGGACCTTATTGGCTTATGCTTAGGCGGGATCCTAATTCTGTCTGGTAATCAAAGGAAGTATCTTGCAACCACAACTAAGTGCTGAATATCTATCCTTTCTCTTGTGACTCCATGCATAGTTTTCTGTGTCAAGGTCTGACTGGCTTTACACCACTGGTTAAGTATACTTAACAGTACATAGCCATAGCAATTTTACTGAACCTGCATTTATGTCTGTGTGTATGTGTTGACTCTTTCCTTGTGTAACTTGTGTAAGGTTTTGATGATGTCAAACACAAATGTATTAGTCCTTCTAATGATTTTATGCTTTGATTGCTAATAAAGTTGGTTGAGAACAGTGATTAAGAACAGAGCTTGAACAATCAGATGAAGTTCCAGAAACATATGCTTCAAATCCTAGTACAAAATGAAGTTTCAGGAACAATCTTCGGGAACAGTTCTTAACAGTATCAAGTTTGCTGTTATTACGAGTCAGCTGCTGCATCAACAAGAAGTCATGGTTTGGTAGCATTATATTTTTTTTTTTAGACTTCTGTTAATATGCCAGTGAGAGGATCTCAATTTCATGTTTGTTTTTGACAAATCTTTTTGAGATACTCTGGGAACAGGTCCTGGTCCTGACTAGGGAACAGTTCCTGATAAAGCACCCTGAGTGTTCTCAGCAATCGTCTGGCAAAAGAATTTACGATTCTTTTCTATTTTTGGGCTGATAATTTTTGCTACTTGATAAGTTTTTTTTTAACTGCAGCCCAACAGATTTTCAATCTTAAAACCTCTATTTTTGGATAAGATTTGGATAAGGCTATTTTTAGCAAAGTCTTTTTTTAGCAAAGGCTATCTTATCTTCTTTCTCCTATTTTTAGCAAAGTCCTAAGAATTGGCTGCTAGAATATATGGCTCTTATTTCACGTTAGTAGTGAAAGAAGCGCAGCCACAGATTCTCTCAAGTAGCCGTTTTATTTCAAGCTATAAAAAGGAGTTTTTGCCAACGTTTTGAGCATGGGTTTTTT
>JACYFF010031955.1:115737856-115757793 GCA_017589665.1 Selenicereus undatus | reverse complement strand
ACACAATTCACCCCCCCTCTTGTGTGAGTAACCTCATAAATACAACAGTATGTGTTTGTGTGGAGGATTGTTGTTTGCTTTCATGGCTAAGAGACTTTTTCCTATGTAAGCAGCTATGAAGTTGCATGTATGCTCCTTGTTAGGGCTTTCTGATTTTATGCCTTCACTGTTAATGGAAGCTAATTTCCCTTCGAAGTTTACGCCCGCCAATTTATTCTTTAACAGAAGCTGCGAAATTTGGCCAGGATTCATCTCACTTTGTATTGTATTCATTCATTTAAGTGCTCATTTGGGTTTTCAACTTCTGTTGGGTGTTGCCCTTAAAGGTATAAAGTTGGACGGATGGAGCAGCTAGAGACAGCCGATCAAGTGAAAGCAAGGGGAGCAAGTGCTGTAAGTGTTTTTTGTGTTTACGTTAACGTTCCAGGATTATGCATATTTACTTATTGCAGTTTCAACTTTCAACTTTCTAGGATCGACTTTGACGAATTGATTTTTTTACTTGCTCTAAATTTTAAAAGTGACTTTCATCAAGAAAGTACTTTGCGGCCTTCACATAGGTATGCTTTAACGTTCAATTTTGACTAGTCAAACAATATAACCTTTGATCCTTATTTGTGCAAGAGGAATTGTCAATCTATGGCTTTTGGCAATTATTTTGTGCTGGCAAAATTTTTAGAGTAAAAAAATAGTCTTATCTTTGTCTGGCATTAAGTTTGATGAGATTTCAGAATAAACAATTGCCAAAAGTTGACTTGTCTTGGACTTGAAAAGCTCAAATGACAGTAATTGTAGACTGGAGTAATTTTGAACCAGAATTTCCCAAAATTTTACCATATCATTTTTGAAAATCTTTCCTAAAGTTTAGCATTTTTGTTGCATTGTGATGTGTCTACCATGTGTATGACATTACCCTTAGCATGGGGTATCAAGAAGGCTGTTTTGTGAAGATCCATTACAAATATTTTTATTCAAGATAGCAGAGGTAATAGAAGTATTTGGAATTCAGTTTTAAAAGGCCTGAGGTATATTGAGGTGCAGAGGCCAGAGGTTTCTAAAAGCTGTGGCGAGACTGAAGGCGAAGGCTTATGCAATATGGATGGGACATGGGAGATCCATTTATTTGCTAAAAATCTGAAAATTGATGTTTTGTACCTTTTCTGTCCTAAGTTTTTATTGTAAGCGGCAGCTATAATGCTATTAGTAAAAAAATTGGAAATTAAAATGAGAAAAAAGCAAAAGGTTGTTGAAATCATCTTCTGGGATGAGTCTAAGAGTTAGTGTTTAAATTCATTATAATCTTCAATTTGGCCTTTAGTATGGTGAAATTTTTGGGGTTTTTCATTTGAAATTGCATGAATTGTCTGGGTAAGTACTAGTGAAACTCAGATCTTTGATGATTTCCCATCTCACGCATCCCTTAGATGATAAGGATATTAGCGCGAGGCACATACCTTGTGCCTTGGCTTGATGTGTATCAAAGTGCACCCCTCAAGGAGCCCAAGGAAGTCGTATTACCTTAGGAAATTGAGGTGAACAAAGTTAAAGTTTCTCGCCTTAAGAGGGTGTGCTTCTTAAAGTCAAGCACTTGGGAGCCATAAAATGAAGGTAATACACAGTTTTTCGGATGATTGGAAAGTGTTTGAGAAGTTGTTAAATGGTGATTCTTTTTTCTCAGCCTTAAGAAGGTTTTTAGGGAGTTTTAAGATTATTCTAGATAGTTTCAAGTGTATTATATACCTAGATAATGTCTATTTTTTTGGTTATATTCCCATATGAAGATCTACAATGGTAAAATTGGAGTGATTATACTCATTGAAAGTGGTTGGAGGCATATGTAGAATGTCCTGAGTGATTTTTCGGAGGTAGACTGGCTAAAGCTTGTTGATGCTTATAAGTGAATGCTATCATACTTGATTCTGATCATATTTAGAAATTTGTAAGATTTCTCAAATGCTCACCATGTGCTCCTATAGAGCCCTCAAATGTCATATGAAAGCCCATGACCATTTTGGATAGCTTAGAATCAGCCCTGTATGCCACCACAATGCCCATTCTGTATAGCATCTGAAAAACATGATTCAAAAGATGCATGATAGGGCGATCGAAGCCTTTATGCTTGTTGGATCATAAAGAGGGATCTATAATATCGTTTGTTTTTTGGAGATAGAGTGCCTAAGCTGACTAGGAACTGAAAATAAGGCTAAAATACACAAATTTCAGGATTCTTATGAAAAATGCCTTAGAAGAGGTCAAATGTTTATTATGTACTCTACTTCAAGATGTTTTAGGGTATTTCATGTTGTTTCGGATAATTTACAAGGTATTGAGGGGATATTTAGAATGTGATTAAAAATTGCAAGTGGAGAGTGCTCTCACTTAGGGCTTTAAAACGAATATATTATACATGATTCATTTTTTTCAAAATATGTGATACATTATTTCCGTGGTGAGTTGGTGACTATATGCTCTTCTTGATGCCTCCTAATCCTAAGCTAAATCAATGTCTCGGAGTCCTGGCTAAGTAGGGTATGGAGCGTTAGATGCAGCCTTACCCCTGAATTATGGGGTGACTGGTTTCATTGGACCTGTATTAAGAGTCTTTTGACTGTTGTACTACACAGAAAAAGAATTGCAGGACAATTGCATGACGCGTTGTACTATAGTCCACCATAATCCAAGCTGAAAATTTTCCTCAAACTGACCTTTTTTTTTTTTTTTGCCTATCAACCCCTCCAAATGTTTTATGGTTTGTAGGGCTGTTCTAAACAATTTAGATCGCTTTTTATGTGACAAAAATGCATGTTTATGGGCCTTTTTGAATCATACTTGTTACTTCAAAATCTACAACATGGTACTAATGAAACATTTATGCTTATTGAAATCATTAAAGAATGTGCCAAGAGGTCGTAGAGGTAAACAGCCAAAGGCTCTCCCCCCCCCCCCAAAAAAAAAGTGGTGGTGATCTAGAAATGTCAAATAAAGGATGATTTTGAACTTTTCGAATCTAATTATTGTGAATAGATTATTATGGTTGTCCATTGAAAAATCTTTGGGGATTTTTAGACAAAAGGCGAAGAATTAATTGGACCCAACAATTGCCATGTACATCTATACTTACAACTTGCGTTCATCCCTGCCTCAACATGAAGTCCATCTACGCAATTTCCCGGGTTTTGGGAAAAAGGCCCATGTAGCTGTCAAATGGTGATTACGTGGTCCTCCTAATCCTTCAAAATGTGTTCGACTATAAGTAGTTTAGAGCTAATTCCATACTATTACTATCACAATGTGTGTTTTTGGGCATACTTGTACCTATACCAAAAAAATCTGCAGCATGGTGCCAAGGAAGCAGTCATGATTCATGCTCATTAAGATTATATGCATGATGTCTATGTGGTGGAATGGTTAAAGCTATATGGTTTTCATGTTTCTAGCAGTATTTAAAGAAGCGCGCATCGGGCACGCCTAGGCTCACAAAAGCCTGAAGCCCAACCCCTTGTGCCTTGCAAGGGTCAAGCCCAACTCATTCTTAAAGCCCACAAAAGCCCACACTTTTCTGCACTTCAGACTGACGCTCAAAACAACACAAGCCCGCGCTTTATGGAAAAAGATCATGGGAGAGAGAGAACAGGGAATACACACCTTGGAAAAACAGAAATATCTTTAGATTGACACTTATCTTTGCTATATTATTCAATTTTTGGTTGAAAACTTTATCTAATTGCATGCAATTGCTTCGAGTATTAGACTAAACAAAAGAACCCTAATTTTTGGATTGAGAATTGGGCTGTAGTTGAAGGCTTGTATAGTTTTCTGATAAAGAGAGAGTTGACCAACCTTTTCCCATACTTTTTCAGCAGCCGATCTATGTCGGTCTATCTAAATGGGAAATATGGCGCCGCCAATAGTATGGAAAGAAAGATTGAAGAATATACTTCCCTTTTGTCCTAATATGTGTCAAATATTGTCTCCTTTCTTCTTTTTTTTCTTGTCCTTCCCAAAATGCCTCTAGAATTGATGAACCCAATATACTATGGTATGATCCGCTGTGAATGTGATGTCTAATCACTTGTTTAATGCTATCATTTAACTTATTCGTCAAAATATGGTTTGAAAACGATTTTCAAGCAGGTTTGAGTAAAAGTGTGCCTTATGTCAAAAAAGCCCGCACCTTCGCCTCCACGCCTGCACCTAGGCCTTAGGACCCATTGCGCTTTTTTGAGCCTCGAGCTTTTTTAATCTAAGATTCTGGGTGAATATCTGGCAACTCGTCAAATGGGATTATATGCTTTTTCTCTCCCGTCAAGATTTTTTAGTGTGTTTCAGGACCCTTATCAATAGTTGATAACTTTACTGTATACTAAAATCTCTATTTTTGATAATTTTTGATGTTATGCTTCATAATCAATAACATGGCGCTGATGAACCTATTGCACGCACCAAAATTATTTAGGGGATATTTAGAGCCCCTAAAACACTTTGGAGGTATAGTTGTGAGAGCTTCTTGGGATCCCCAAAACAACTCTATAGAAACAGTTTTCTTTTTGTCCCCCAAAAGTTCCTTCCTGTTGACAGATTCACTGTATGCCCCTGCTGAACCCCCAAACTGTTTAAAGACATTTTAGTACCATTCTAAACAGTTTGGATTAATTGCATGCCGCCCTAATGCCTCTTTTTGGCATTTGGGAATTATGCTTTATAATCAGTAAGATAGTGCTAATAACTGTTCGATTTTATCTTGTACTCGATAGAATTGCAAGTTAGATAAGGATAAGTTGAGTTGTTTGATAACTTTAATTTGTTAAATGGGAACAAGGAAAATGAATATTTGTGAAGAAAAAGGGGGAAAGAAAAAGAAAAAGTAGTGTGTTTCTCCATTGGATGGCTTCAACGTTGGGGGAAGATTACAACAGCGGGCCTCATATAATGGTATGGCCAGTTCCAATTTTCTTGATGTGGATGATTAAAGCTATTATGAGATGCAGTTTAATGTCATGTCTGAGAATGTTCCTGGTAAATTGATCCTGAGAAAGATGCTCCCTTTCATGCATCGAACTGCTTTTGTTGGTCCCTGCTGTTGATATGCTTGTGAAGTTCTGGAATCTGGATCAGAGTTATCACAGGTTTCTTCTTGATGCAAAGAATGTTGTCATTTGTCAATTCTTGATGTTTACTGTAACTGAAAAGACGTGAAGAGGGGACATTTCTCTTACTCTTTGCATAGGTGTCATATCTTAATGAGGAAACTTAAGCAGTGAGTGGAATGGGTCATGCATATTAACATGACTCAAAATACCCAAACTGAGGAAGCCTAAATTATCCTAATAGCTAATACATCTTGTTTAAGAGCCCATGCAGTAATGTTTTCTGTGAATTTCTTGCCATACTACGGATTGTGCTTTATGTGATTGTATTATGTATCCTCATTAATTGTAATCTTGGGTTTCAGGTTATTCCCAGAAAATTGGTCAATGTGATCACACCATCAACTTCAACTGATGAAAATATCGGTCCTGATGCTGTGCATCTTCTGGCTATAAAGGAGGTCTGTGCCATGAGAAGTCATGTTGTCCCTTTCAACCTGATGTCTTTTCAACCTTTAGTCCTGAGATTATTTGTAGTTTGGTACAGCTCTATGGGTTACCCACTTTTCCTGCACTTCTACTAGTGCTTCCCCCTTGTTATCAATCTTTTTTCTTCTTTATTTCTTCCCTTTTTTGGGGGGGGGGGGTAACTGAATTATAAAGTATGATGGGGAAAAAAATTCCCAACTGTTGATGTCACTAACAGAAGGCATAACATAATAATCTTGTTAGTCAAAAACATCATGTCCCTCCCATATAACAACATAGACACACAGTGAAGGGGAATTGTGTTAGAAACTTCAGCTGGAATGCCTAGTGTTTTAAAGAGCTCAGTTGTGCCATCATTGTAATTTTTTGTAAGCATTTTAAAAGCTAATAGAAGCTTCAAAAGAAATTGGCCTTTTCTGTTGCAAGACGTGTGACTTAAAAGGGTCTTTGACAGCAAAGTCTTACAAAGATGTATCAACAGCATGTTCAGTAAATAATGGGCCTTCAGAAGGTGATTCTACTCATGGCCTTCCATTGACAAGAGATGGAGTAATACTATGTCGATTGCTAGAAAATGACACAAATCTTTAAATCCAGTTAGGTGCTTATTCGACAATGATTGTGCTAGTTGCTTTCTGGATCAGGTGCGATTTCTAAACTCTGAAGTATAATCCATAAGTCATGTCGATTGTTGATAAAATGTAAATTTTGATATCCCATTCTTGCAAAAAAGGCTCTGTTACCTTTAGTGCTCCCAATGACTTTTCTGAGGCACCCACGTGGCCTGACTCTGGAGAGGGTATAAGATATATACATACAGTCTTGCAATCAGAATTTCACTTTTTTAACAGCCAACAATTCATAACCAGGCAATTTTCCCACTTGGCATTAGTGTGAACTGAAGCAAAATGTGTTACTAAACTGTGCTTTGCTTTATTTTCTTGTAGAATATTGTCAAATTTAGGATCCCAAGCTCTTTGCAACATTGTTGTGAGTAAAGACGCTTTTTTTTTAAAATAAAAAAAATGTATGAATTAGCAGTCAATTAATTTATTTTGTTGAAGAAAAGGGATGCAGGGCTGATAATTAATTTTGGCCGTTGTAACATAAAGCTGAAATTAAATAAGCAATGTCTCTTCGGCTATGTTGAGAACGAACGTACATGAAAAGCTGAAGCAGAAGGGCTAGATAGTGGGCAACACTAACCAGTGGTATTGCACATTGACAAAAGACCATGCCAATTATGGAGATTTGAAAATTTTCTGACAATTTGTGTGAGAAATATTGTTTTTCATACGACTACAAATGCACTTCCTAATCCTGAATTCTGGATGGGTGTCCTGAATCTCTCCGTTCTAGGCATCATTACCAGTCTGTTTTGTTCCTTTGCTTTCCCTTCTCATAATATTTTCTTACTGGATCTAATTTGAGATTTGGCTTAATCTGTTTGTATAGGGATCCCGTGGGGTGGATGGTGGTTCTACTACATATGGGTTCGCTTCTGTTGACTGTGCTGCTCTGAAAATTTGGGTTGGTTCTGTTAGTGACGATGCCTCTTGTGCTGCTTTAATGGCGTTACTGATGCAAGTATGTTCTAACAAATCATTATTCGTAAACTTGTGGAGATGTTGAAATATACAACTTAAATATAATTTTGTTGCTGTCATTTTATTTTGTTTGATTCTAGGTCTCGCCCAAGGAAATAATTTATGAAAATCGAGGTAAATCATTTCATTCCAGCTTGTGGTTCATGAAATATGTACCATATGAATGATCAAGAAGTGGGTGGATGGCCAACTTTTTGGTACCTATGTCACATCTCATTCACTCAATCTTGTTTTTTTGCAGGTTTATCCAGAGAAGCTCAGAAAGTGCTTAAAAAATACTCGTCTTCAGGTTTGCTCGTTACTGAAATGTTCAATTGTTCTTATTACCACTGTAGTGATTCTTGATGCCTATGGCCTATGAAATTTTAGAGTCACGTTTCCTAGGCCAACCCCCCCCCCCCCCAAAAAAAAACCCTCTTGTTTTCCTATAAATTGTATTGTTTCTACACATGTTTAGCAACTATCAGGTGGATTCTGCTAGACCAAAGCCTCCCACAACTTCTTGTGGCAGGGCAGGGGGTCATATGTGCAACAAGCTACAGCTCTATATTCTCAATCCTCAAAGTGCCCAGTGGTGTTACTGCATTTCCTAATTACCTTGAAATTTGGTTATTTTCCAGGCTCCAAGGAAGTTCAAACTACCCCAGTGCTGCCTGTTAACGGTTTCCTGGATGCTGGAGAAGTGAAAAATATAATCCAGTCAAAGAAATACTTTAAAGGTTCTGAGGATTTGTGGAATTTTCTGCTTGATGGTGTAACACATCATGAATTTACATTATGTGCTTTGGGTGGACTCATTGATCATTTATCCAGGTTGATGGTATGTACCTTTTTTTTTTCTGCAAAAAAATTTTCATGATTTGATGCAATTTTCTTAGAGATCAGGTCCTGTTGTAACTAATACTAGTTCTTAGTGTAGTTGGATGACATTTTATGCAATGGAGAAGTACTACCATACCAAGTTTATAAGGGCTACCTCAGAATGGATGGACAGACACTTGTCAATCTCGAGGTTTTTCATAATAATGCTGATGGTGGTTCAACTGGTGAATATTTGTGACCCTTGGCTATATTAAAATTGTGAAAGTGAAGCATATCGTGAACTGCTTTTGTTATGACTACATTTTCTTGTTTCAGGTACACTTTTCAGATATCTTGATAATTGTATTACTCCTGCTGGGAAACGGCTTCTAAGGAGCTGGATTTGTCATCCACTAAAAGATGTTGAGGAAATCAATAACAGGCTTAATGTGGTTGAAGCTCTAACGCTACGTGCAGAAATTATGTTACTTGTCGCACAATATCTACGCAAAGTTCCTGATTTGGAAAGGCTGCTTGGTAAGGTTAAATCTGCTGTTCAATCACAAGCTACACTTCTATTGCCAGTGGTAGGACGGAAAGCATTGAAACAAAGGGTGAGGCTACTTTTCTTATTTCTGTAGTTTAATAATCTAGAATCTTTTCAATGTTCAGAGGAAACTAGCTTTTTTCTCTGATCAGTAAACATCTTCATCTTAGTGTTGTCATGCTGGAGTTGGTGTTTGGATATGAAATCATAATATTGATAGAAAAGAGAACTGAACTGGGTTACTGTATTTTTAGAGCATAAAGCCTATTCATGGTCCTTCAACTATTAGCTTAAACATTTGGTTGAGATGGTTCTTAAATATGGTATCGGAGCCTTTTTGAGCGAGAGATCTCGAGCTCGAATCATGGCAGCCCCATGTTGATTTGTTGCACAATGTATGGTGGAGCCTTTGCAGCATTCACGCTTCAAGTTCGAAGGGCATTCGCGTGACAGGGCTGTGTTAGAGTATAAAACCTATTCTTGGGCCTTCGACCATCAACTTAAGCTTTTCGTTGAGTTGTATATGAAATCATAATATTGATAGAAAAGACTCAAAAGAGAACTAAACTAGGTACAATATGATAGACTGATACCAGTTTTAGCCTTCTGAAATGAATGGCACTTTGGATATACAAGGGACTCAAGTGAGCTGAGGATCCTTGGATTTGGATGGAGTTCTAAGTTTTGGGTATGCTCTTACAGCGTGGAATTTCCATTGCTTTGTTTCTCTGTTTCTTGGCGTGGAGGAAATTTACTTCATATTTGTGAATTAATTGATGTGTTGGAAATTGCGGAAATTCTGTTCACATTATTGAACATGTCCAGATCTCTTGTGGAAATTGGTTTTTATTGAGCATATTGTCTTGTTGTGCCTTGTCCAAGAGTGGTATGCGTCTAGACTTTGAACATAGCTGAACCATCAAAGAAATAAGATTGTCATAGGATGCCAGAGTCTGGCATGCTGTTTGTAAAAAACTCTAGAAGTTCAGCTCATGTTATCGATCTGGGTCCAGATCATTGAATATCATCCACACAGTGAATCCCCCGTTACTGTTCATTTTCTTTTACAAATTGAATCCAAAATTTTCTGCGTCCAGCTCATTTTCATTTCTTGGACAAGAGGCTGGTATGCATATTAATTTCCTACATTAAGTAAAACATGCTCGATGAATCTCAAGTTATTATATATTGCCGGTGTCTGACTTGCTCTGTTTCCAGAAATCCTTTCAGGTCCTATATGTTCAGATTTTAAAACCTCATTCATGTGCTGCAGGTGAAAGCATTCGGTTCACTTGTTAAAGGTTTACGGGTTGGAATGGACTTGTTGATCTTGCTGCAGAATGAAGAACATGTTAACTCATTGTTATCAAAAATTCTGAACCTTCCAGAGCTTAGCGGGGATAATGGGCTTAATGAGTTTCTTAAGCAATTTGAAGCGGCTATATATAGTGACTTCCCAAATTATCAGGTCATTTTCTTTTCTCTTGTAAAAGCTGTACTAATTCCATATTGGGTGGTTCAGAAACAAGAAGTCAAGAACAGATAACAATTTATGTTATGCTTGTTTTTCTAAGGGAGAACTTCTCTCCGGTGCTTCTCCCTTCTTGCACTCTCTCTGGCAAGGGAAGCAGAAAGGACTGTGTGCGATATTTGTCTAGCAATCATGTTGTCCTGATACATTTAGAGAGCAAAGTAGTTGTTCCGTGAATTTTACTAGTGTCCCCCCCCCCACTCTGTAACTCTACGGTTATAACATATCCTAGAATCATTTTGTTTCATATTGGCTAACAGATATTTCACTCTACCGGTTTTGATTACCATGGTGTATGTGTGCGTGTTCCCTACATAAAACTATGCAATTTGACTGGAAAAAAAGGCTGTCTCATTCCTAAAGGTACACGCCATACAAGCCATACTCCAGATAACCTGACGTCTTTCTTGCTTGGTATCAGGATCACGATCCAACTGATGCAGATGCCGAGACACTTTCTATTTTGATTGAGTTACTTGTTGAGAAGGCTAACCAATGGTCCCAAGTCATATTTGCCATCAGCTGCGTAGACGTGTTGAGATCTTTTGCTGCAATTGCAATAGATTCGAGTGGGTCTATGTCTCGACCTTCTATTTTACCACAATCTGCTTCCAGTGCTCCGTTCCAAAATGAAAGAGGACCAGTGCTAAAGATCAAAGGCTTGTGGCATCCATTTGCTCTTGGAGAAGGTGGCGTTCCAGTGCCAAATGATATAGCTCTGGGAGAGGATACAGATTGCCAGCATGCCCGAACTTTGCTTTTGACTGGCCCTAATATGGGTGGCAAGTCAACTCTCCTACGTGCTGCATGCTTAGCAGTTATAATGGCTCAGGTTTGTCCTACTTTTGATGAAAGTGCACATTGAATTGTGTGTGTGGTCGTGATGTTGTTGGTTATTGTTCTCTTTATTTGATTTGTCCTTCAAATTCTTTTTTGCAGCTTGGCTGTTATGTGCCATGTGAAACATGTGTTCTGTCAGCAGCAGACATGATATTTACCAGGCTTGGTGCAGTTGATCGTATCATGAGTGGTGAAAGTAAGTCACATGAGGAACTTGCACGTTGATCTACTTGATGCATTTTGATTAGATGCAACACCAGGTTTTATCATGTTATGATTCAATTTGTGCTGTCTACTAAACGATCAGCCTATTCTGCAACATGGCTGGCATTGATTTGTGACTTCCACTGGCTATATCTGGGATCATCGGCCCAATATGGACACAAATTCTGGTTACACATACTCTATGTGTGGTTTGCTTCAATGCACTGCATTTGCCATTTTAATTTTGATGGCATAGATGATTCCCACATGAACTTTACCATCCAACAGCACTCCAAGCTGGGGGGGGGGGGTGCTTTTTATTGCAATCTGTATCAGCCTCAGATATGAATGTACTTCAGTCACATACTTATTCCTTTCTAGATAAAATTTTGAATGCCATGACTGGATTTTTAGATTGATCAATCATTGCAAATATTGTTTATCAGCCCATTTGAAGGAAAATTCATGATTTGTATCCCTTTCCCGTATACTGCTGCTGCACTGAATGCATCATAATTCATAAGAAAAGCAAGAGCTTCAGCCAAGGAAGAACGTCTAATATGCCACTTCGCCATCTTATTTCAGAACATCGAGATTATTGCCACTGACGCAAACAATCTGCAGGTACTTTTTACATTGAATGCGCGGAAACAGCGTCAGTTCTCCAAAATGCAACGCAAGATTCTCTTGTCCTCCTCGATGAACTGGGTAGAGGAACAAGCACTTTTGATGGATATGCCATAGCATATGCTGTGAGATTTCTGCATTCTTGGCTTTTCCCTTTGCGTGCAGTACTTTTTGTGTGAAATGTCAGATATGCATATTAGCTCCTGTGCTCCACGTGGCAACCAAGCCTGTAGAAGATCATTCTATATGGTGCATATGCATACCATGTAACATTGCATTGTTTGATTTCTTATTCCAAAAAAACTGCATTATCTGACAATGCGCCTGGGCATGTGCTATTTTTTTGTTGATTCAAGCAGTTTGGGTGGTCTCTAACTCTCTATGGTATTCTCACTAGGAGTTACTAAACTTGAAGCCCCCGAGTAACCAAGTCTCTTAGTTCGTATGATACTTGTCAATCTTAATCATCTGCATTGAGGTGAAAAATTCTGGAATCTATGCAGGTATTTCGCCATCTAACTGAGCAAGTGAAATGCCGTCTACTTTTTGCTACTCATTACCACCCGCTCACAAAGGAGTTTGCATCCCATCCTCAAGTTTCTCTGCAACACATGGCTTGTGCCATGAGGCCACGATCTCCACTTGGAAATAAGGACTACGAACTAGTCTTCCTTTATCGGCTTGCCTCTGGTGCATGCCCCGAGAGTTATGGTTTGCAAGTAGCTCTTATGGCTGGAATCCCCAAGGCAGTAGTTGAAGCTGCAACTGCTGCTGCTCGGGCAATGAAGGAAATGATAGGAGAAAACTTCAAGTCCAGTGAGCAAAGGTCAGAGTTCTCTACCCTCCATGAAGACTGGTTAAAAGCCGTCCTCGCTTTCTCTAGTTGCCCAGAGACCAATTTCAATTATGACGATGATGATACGTATGATACCCTGTTTTGTCTGTGGCATGAGCTAAAGAACTCATATGCAAGTTCTTCGAACCCTAGGAAAATCGTATGAACATTAAAGTCGTGAAAATTATCTGCACCCCTAATTTTCTAATTTAGCTAGGGGGAGGTAGTTTTGCGATGTGTAGTATATGCAGAAGTGCATATGCGCGTGTAATTTGGTAAAATGGTTATTACTTATTAATGTACAGCTTTCAGTGGCTTCCTCTCCATCTTTGAGATGTGACTGCCTGATTTTGGTTTGCCTGTCCAGCCAAATTGAATCAGATTCAAAGTAACTGCAACTGCAAATTCCAATTTACTTCATTTTTAAGATTTCTTAACTTCTGTAGTATGCTTGATTATGAGAATGTGTATTAGAGTATATTATAGACTTTAACTTTACTAGGATGCTCAATAATGTGTAGTCTATTAAGTTCAGTTAACTACCAGATAGTCGTTCCAGATGTTCACCAAATGCATCAGAGAAAATATGCACTCAGAGAAAGTCTGCTCATCATTTCTTTACTCCATGGATTCAAAATGTGGCCGATCTGCAATGAAACGGCCGCATCGCAAATGTTTTTGAGTTAGCTGAACCGCGTTTTTGCCTCGATATGAAACTCAATTTTCACATTAGAGCGACTTTTCCGTATTGTGACTGAAAAACAATCATGATTGAAACTGCATTTTGAATCCTTTGCTTCACTCGAAAATAACTAATGTAATTGTTGGGAAACATTTCAATTTACTAAAATGAAAAAGAAGGAAAAGAAGGAAAAATTGGATCTTTTGAGCAAGTACTAGTACATATGTTGGTTCAAATGTCCCAACATTAAATAAAGTCTTTTGTTCAAGTTTTCTTAATGGATACAATACGAGCTGGGATTTTAAAATTTGATAGTTAGCTCGAGTCATGCTCATAAAAGATTCAAGATCAAAGCAACATATGTTAGCTATTAGATACATTTCCCAAAAGTCCGACATCAACTTTCTTGCTTTTTCTAACTTTATTGATGGGAATTTAAAAAAAAAATTACTTGACATTCAATATCATTATGTAATTTCTTTTTTTTGAAAGTTAGCTTTATAGATTAAAACAAACCTAATTTAATTGGTTACTATTAGCATCTAAAACAACCCCCCCCCCCCCCCCAAAAGGGGAAATTATGTGCTTTTGTTTGCTTCTCTCAATAAGTAAATGTGTGGTTCTTCATCCTTCTGCAGAATTTCAAGGATCAATGTAAGATCTTTCACTTAATCTTTGACACCTTAAAAACCCAAAAAGGGAAAAAAGAACTTTTTTTTTTTTTTTGTGGAACTTCTTGTTTTGGCAAATAATTCCCTCAATTTTCTCCCCCCAAAGTAACTACCTTAGATTTTACGAGTAACTAACCTAATGGAATGAAAGGAAAAGAGAAGAAGAAAATGAAAAGAAAAAACAGCAAGCATAAGAAATTGATGTTTTGAAGATGACCAGATACATAAAAAGAGAGATTGGTGTATCTTGCACTATCAACACAGAAGTAGGTGCAGTTCTTGCAGCTCTAAGGAGCAGTCATGATGTTTCAAACCCAGAAGATCACTACTACCAAGATGTCTCAATCCAACAATCCTTAAAATCCCTGAGATCCCTGATTTTCAACCCCCAACAAGAATGGAGATACGTCGATCCCAACATCTACCTGTCCCCTTTCCTCGACATCATCCAGGCAGACGATGTCCCAGCAGTAGCCACCGGGGTTGCCCTGTCATCGTTGCTCAAACTCGTAAGGCTCCAGATATTCGATGACAAGACTCCCGGGGCTAAAGAAGCCATGAATGCCCTTGTCACTGCCACCACAAACTGCAGGCTCGAGAGGACTGATCCAGTTAGCGAGGAAGGTGTTCTGATGAAGATCCTTCAGTTGCTAACCGGGATCATGACTCACCCTGCTTCCTGCCTTCTCAGAGATGAAGCTGTATGTACTGTCATCAACACTTGCTTCCAAGTCGTTCAGCAATCAGCGACAAGGGGTAATCTTCTGCAGAGGACTGCCAAGTGCACCATGCATGAGATTACACAGATGGTTTTCTCCAGGCTCAACGACATTGAGATCAGGTCAGGGGAGAACTCAGAGTCTGATTCCGAGGACCTGGATGATGATGATGAGGATATGGATTCTGGGTTTGGCCTTCGATGTGTGGTCGATATATTCCACTTCCTCTGCTCCTTGCTGAATGTCGTGCAAACTGTCGAGACAGAAGGGGTGGTTACGCAGACAAATGATGAAGATATCCAGTGGTTTGCTCTGGTTTTGATCAGCACTGCATTGGAATTGAGTGGAGATGGATTTGCAAACCATCCCAAGCTTCTCAGGATGATCCGTGATGACCTCTTTCACCATTTGATCCACTATGGGACGCGATCCAGTGCCCCCATTTTGTCCATGATATGCAGCACTGTCCTAAATGTGTATCACTTCCTTCGCGAGTGAGTCCTTTTCCCCCTTTTGTTTTCTAGTGTTATCCCATGTAATTTAGTGCAATCGGTTAGGAATTCACCATGGAATCGATGATATCATTCTACGAGTTTTTGCGCAGGTCAATTAGACTCCAGCTTGAAGCATTCTTCAACTATGTGTTGATCAGAATCGCGTCATTTGGTGGGTTGGTACACTTTCAAGAAGTGGCATTGGAAGGGATTATCAATCTTTGCAGGCAGCCGAATTTCCTTATTGAGGCCTATGTAAATTATGACTGTGCTTTCATATGTAACAACATATTTGAGGAAATCGGCAAGTTGCTTTGCAAGCTAGCATTCCCGATGGGTAATCCTTTGACAAGTTTACAACTTCAAGCCTTTGAAGGCCTAGTCATAGTGATCCATACTATTGCTGATAACATCAACAAAGGCAAAGATGAGATCTCCTTTGGCCCATACCCGGTTGAGATTACTGAGTATTCCTCCTTCTGGGAAGAGCTAGAAATGGACGAGGATGGCTTGGAAACATGGGTGAGTGAGTTAAGGTTGAGGAAAGCGCAAAAGAGGAAAATTTTGATTGCCGGTACCCATTTCAATCAAGATGAAAAGAAGGGTTATGAGTACCTTAGGATTTCTCATTTGGTCTCGGAGCCACCTGATCCAAAGGATTATGCATACTTCTTTCGCTTCACCCCTAAGCTCAATAAGACCGCCATAGGAGATTATCTCGGTGACCCAGATGAGTTTCACCTACAAGTGCTAAAAGAATTCACCAACACATTTGATTTCACTGGCATGATTCTTGACAATGCATTAAGAACTTACCTAGATGCTTTCCGGTTGCCAGGGGAGTCCCAGAAAATCCAGAGGATTCTTGAAGCGTTTTCGGATAGATATTACGATCATCAAACATCAGATTTATTTGAGACCAAGGATGCAGTGCTTATTATTTGCTATTCTCTCATAATGCTCAACACGGACCAACACAACCCCCAAGTCAAGAAGAAGATGACAGAGGAAGAGTTCATAAAAAACAACAGGGCAATAAACAATGGCAAGGATCTTCCTCGTGAGTACCTATCCGAGCTTTTCCACTCTATTGTCACAAATGCAATTACAGTTTTTGCAAAAGCAGGTACCACTGCTGAGATGAATCCTAGCCGTTGGATTGAACTAATAGGTCGATCCAGGGTTGTCCAACCCTTCATTGCCTGTGAGTATGACCATAGACTAGGGAGAGACATGTTTGCCAGTATAGCAGGTCCTGCTGTTGCTTCTCTTTCTGCAATTTTTGAGCATGCTGATGATGATGACGTGCTAAATGAGTGCATTGAAGCTGTGGTTTCTGTGGCCAGAATAGCTCGACATGGGCTCGAAGATATCCTCGATGAGCTCATAGCATCATTCTGCAAATTCACCACCTTGTTGAATCCATATGCATCCACTGAAGAGACATTGTACATATTTGCTAATGATATGAAGCCAAGAATGGCAACTCTTGCTGTCTTCACAATTGCCAACAAATTTGGAGAAGCAATCCGAGGGGCTTGGAGGAATATCGTGGATTGCCTGTTGAAGCTTAAAAGACTTAAGCTACTCCCTCAATCTGTTGTTGAGCTCGAAATGTTGTCATCGGAGGGAGGGTCCACTGGTGGATCCCACAGAAGATCAGAATCTGGCAGCATGCCCGGTAGTGGTAGAGGAACAAGTGGCCGATTTTCAAATTTATTATTGGAAAGAGATGAAGACTCACTAGTCCTCGGAGGAAGTGAGTTTGAGCAAAACTTGAAAGTCATACAGCAATGTCGAATAGGGAATATTTTCAGAAATTCATCAACCTTCCCTGTAGAAACATTGTTGAACTTGGGAAGGTCTCTCATCTTTGCAGCAGCAGGGAAAGGGCAGAAATTTACCACCGCAGTTGAGGAAGAAGAAACTGTTGGTTTCTGCTGGGATCTAGTTGCAGTTATTGGTTTTGCCAATATCGACAGATTTGCAGCATTTTGGCCTGCTTATAATGAATATATGATCTCGGTTGCTCAATTCCCTGTTTTTTCTCCCATCCCATTTGCTGAAAAAGCCGTAGTAGTTTTCTTCAAGCTGTGTGTCAAATTACTTTCTTCCTATCAGAGTGATAAATACCCTGAAGAGCTAATATTCAAGTCCATAAGCTTGATGTGGAAGTTTGATAAAGAAATTCTAGAAACTTGCGCTGATTTTATTTTGCAATCAGTGTGGACGATATTAACAGAATACCCAGGTAATGTACAAACACAACTTGGTTGGAAGACGCTTCTCCATTTGCTCTCTGTCACCGGTAGGCATCCTGAGACCTATGATCAGGGGGTTGAGATCCTAATCCAGCTATTGTCCGATGTGACACACATGTCGACAATGAATTATCCCTACTGCATTGACTGTGCATTTGGATTTGTCGCCTTGAGAAGCAGTCTGATAGAGAAGAACATAAAGATAATGGATTTGATGGCCAATTCTGTCAATTTGCTGATTCAATGGTATAGAAGTTACTCAGACCCGGGAAACAATGTCAGTAGTGCAAGCATTTCAAGCAACTCCTCAACAGAAGACAACCCGAAATTTGGCAACCTTACCATGAATTTGTTCGTCAAGCTAGGGGAGGCCTTGAGGAAGACAAGCTTAGCACGACGAGAAGAGGTGAGAAACCATGCAGTAGTAAGCCTTAAGAAAAGTTTTCAACTAGCTGAAGGGCTAGAGTTCTCATCAACTAATTGCATCAACTGTTTCAACTACGTGATCTTTGCAATGGTGGACGACTTACATGAGAAGATGTTAGATTACTCAAGAAGAGAAAATGCAGAGAGAGAGATGAGAAGCATGGAAGGTACTTTGAAGATTGCCATGGAGTTGTTAACAGACGTGTTTCTGCAGTACTTGAAGATCATATCGGAAAATCCAGGATTCAGGACATTTTGGTTAGGATTGTTAAGAAGAATGGATACTTGCATGAAGGCTGATTTGGGTATGCATGGCCCTTCGAGAATGCAGGATGTAGTCCCAGAACTATTAAAGAAGATGATCGCAGCAATGAAGGACATAGAAATTCTGGTACCTAAAGAAAATGATGATCTGTGGGAGATTACATACATTCAAATTCAGTGGATAGCTCCATCAATCAAGGGGGAGCTATTCCCTGATATCCTTTAATCTTGAAATTTTAGGTTTAGTCAGTTGTTCCCCCCAATTTCAAACACAAGAACAGCATGTAACAATACTATGTTCTTATTAGACAGTTTACTGAATTTGTCTTTAATTTTCTTTCATGATTTTTAAAAGATGATATCTAATTGATATCAAGTACCAATCTTATGAGACAAACTATCCACTCTTATAAGTCATGCCAAATGCTTATCTGAAGAACACAGTTTCTCAGAATTGGCACGCCAAAGCCAATAAAAGGCATTTGGGACCAAATCTGGCCTCACCAACCCTAAGGACCCAGTCAAGTTTGGGTGATTATTTCAATGTCACGAGGGACCTATTATATGTTTTTACAGTGACACTTTAATTTAGAAGTGACTGATAGTTCATCTAATTATAACTTTTATCATTGTCACTCCTAAATGTCCCATCAGTCACACTAATTACTATTAAAGTCACCATAAAGCGTTTGTCTCGTAATATACCTTCCGTTTAAAACTAGTATAATAATAAAAAGTCCACTAGGGTAAGTTCAGAATTCTTCTCTAGGTTTCTAAAGATAATAGGAGGCTAACATAAAAGAAGAGGTAATTATATATATATATATATATATATATATATATATATATATATATTTCCGGGTCCACTGTGGTATGAGTAAATATTTAATTGATCTAGCGAATTTGGATAAAAATTTGTGGAACTACCCAGGTTTGGGTATGTGTGTGCAAAACCAGTTAACCGGTTTTTTGATTCAAAAAAAATTCTAAATCGTAACTGAACCGAAAATTTTGGTTAACCGTTTTTAACCGAAAATTTCGGTTCATCCAAAACTCGAACCATAACCAAATTGAAAAAGTCAGTTAACCAGTTTTTTGGTTCGGTTAACCAATTTTTTGGTTCGATAACCGGTTTACCATTCACAAATAATAAAAAACGTAGACTTTCTTGCCTAAATTTTTCATTTTTTTTATGTTTATATTTTTTTAAAAAAATTAAACTTTGGTTACCATTTATAAATAATAAAAAGTGCACTTTCTTAGCTAAATTTTTTATTTTTTATGGATAATTTTTTTAAAAACAAGATTAGTTTGGTTGACTTTCAAATTGTCCAAATCGTAACCAAACTGAAAACTGAAAATTTTTCTCAATTCGGTTAACCGAATCGATTTTTTTGAAAAATTTGTTCGGTTCGGTTTTGTCGGTTTTTCAGTTTGATTTTCGGTTTCGAGTTTTTGTGCTCACCCCTAGGTTTGGGTAATAAGTTATCAGAGTACAACTATTTGGGTTAATATTCTTTTGGAGGACAACTATTTTTGTTTTTGACCCAAACTTTTTTGAAATTTCTATTTTTGACCCAAATGGGTTCAAAATGCAAATACTCAAAATTTTGAGTTTTTTTTAGAAAACTAAGCTTATATTAACGTTTAAACTTCTTATAATGACTTTACTAGCACTAGTTATCACAATCTACTACTTATGTGATAAATATTATATTTTCTGTGATTAGAGGCCCACCATGTGTAGCAAAAATAATATATGTGTGTATATGTGTGTGTGTGTGTGTGTGTGTGTGTGTATATATATATATATATATATATATAAATATATATATATATATGTATGTATGTA
>JACYFF010031955.1:115628038-115709266 GCA_017589665.1 Selenicereus undatus | reverse complement strand
AAAACACATGATTGCACTGATAATCTTAATTAGTATTGAATAGTTGTAGTTTTAATGCTCATCAGTACTATGTTTGAAGATCAATTGAGTGAGAGGCGAACAACCCCTCCATGCGCTCATCCCACATTCCTAGTCATCTCATGGGGCAGCTCATCCTAGTGAGGAGGCTCCAAATCTACACACACACACACACACACACACACACACACACACACACACACACATATACGCACACAAGCAAACACGTGCGCGTTCTCACGTGCTCACTCCCATACATGCATGGGCACGTGTACACACACATATCTATATTTGTATGTGTGTGTGTGTGTGTGTGTGTGTGTGTACATATATATATATATGTATATATGTATGTATGTATGTATATGTATGTATGTATATGTATGTGTGTGTGTGTATCTATGTGTGTGTACGTATGTACGTACATGTGTGTATGTGTGTCTATATATATATATATGCTAAATCTTTTATTTTTTTAATAATGAACATTTTCAAGAGTATTTTGGTACTCGACTAATACAAATCTTAATTTTATGTGTCTAATCTCTTCAAATTAAATGAATAAATTTTTTAGGTCTAAATGATAAACGTTTAACCTATATTTTATTAATGTTTAGACTTAATTATGAACATTTTGATATTTCAAATGATTAATTTTTCCTATTACATGATGGATCTTTTTCAAGGTGTGTAACTAGCACCATACTGATTTGTGCATGGTAAATTATTGAGAGAGAGAGAGAGAGAGCGCTTTGAAAATTGAAATTGTAAACTGGGAGGTAGTCACGCACAAGTGGTGGAGTAGTAGTAAAAGTCATAGGGTTCTAGGGTTTCAGGCTTTTGTACATACATACATACATATATGTGTGTGTAAATATATATAAATATAAATACACACATATATGTTTATCTTTTACAACAATATATTTTGAAACCTACATAAGAGTCAATGGCTGGGCAACTCATTCAACTCCCTTTTGTGAACCTAGTTATGAAAGTTATAACAAACATATCTTGTTTCCACATTAGATCAAAAACGGGGTTAACAGTCCAAAGCTTTTACTTTAACAGAACTACTTCTTATATGAGATTGTCTTTATAATAAGTTATTATGAGACGAATAATGTCGTGTGGAATCAAGTTGTAGGCTAATCAATGCGAGTTGGTTCAAGTGTTTAGACACTTGTTCCTCTTAAGTAAGTTCTCAGGATCACGTCTTATTATTGGAGGAATTTGTGATAGGAAAATCCTACCCTGTTACGGACTGATAGTAGCTTGACTCAGTTAAGACAAATACCCAAAACCAACCAAAAAAACGAAGAAAAGTCTGGTTGGGCATCCACAGGGAGGAGCTGCTATCTGCCAGCCAGCGCGCCCTTAATGGCCGAAGCTGCAGTCGCTCCCCAAGGGTTAGCCAACGACCTGGCCGAGAGCGTGGGATCAAACGATGTTTTCTTGACGCTTGGGAGCTGACTTTCATCGGACGGCCTCACTTCCCTTCGTTGCCCCTCTACTTGTACTTTTCTCTAATTTAAGTTTTTTTTTTTTAGGTTCATGTACTGTCGCAATTCGCTTCTATGGCTGATCTACTGTAATCTTATGTTATACATGTCTTACATGAAACACACGTTTAGTCCAAACAAGAGGTTATACATTAGTGCTATAAAAATTGTATTACATAATAACTCCTTCTATTGCATCAACAGAAGAGTGTATGCTTCAATAGGCTACATTCTCTCTGACAAACACATTCTTCTTCTGAATTATCTCTCAGTCAACTTTTCGTACCAATATGGAATGGTTCATTGATTCGGTATTTATTTTTAAGATATCAGGTTTGAGTTTTGTAAATATTGTTGGTGAGATCCGACGAGGGAGCCTGCTTCAACTAAGGCCCACTTCAACAATCCCAATTCCCAATTGAGGTTCCATTCTAAAACCAATTGACAATAGGAGGAGTAACCCACTTGTCTTATATATCATGGTCTTTCTCTTCATACTCCCGATGTGGGACTCTTTAATTATGTGTGATATTCCCAACAATCTGCCCCATACACATGAGTCGCTTCTGAACTATATCAACGCACAAGTTTCCCCTTGAGAGAAAGTCTTAATTAAGGTGTCAAGCCACTATCAAGAGCACACTCACACTCTATTCCATAGAGTCTGCATACTGCTCTACACCGAGCCTCCATGCCATCCACTATGCTCCAGGAGTATCCACTGTGCATACCATGTGTTTTTCCGCTCTTGCCCATGGTGCCTTTTCATGTTATCACCCAAGAGATCATCCACACCATCGAGCCACGCTGCAGCACACGTGTTCCCACTCAACCAACGCCAGCGTGTCACTTCACCAAGCTCATCCATGGGGTCCACCATGCCAGGCCTTTTTCGCCCAACCGAACACTCCATCAGCTCTGATTCCACATGTTGGGGAAATCCAAGGAGGGAGCCCACTTCAACCAATGACCATAACAACAAGCCCAAGTGAGGTTCCATCCTAAAATCAATTGGCAATAGGAAGAGTAACCTACATGTCTTATATACCATAATTCTTCTCTTCAAACTTCCGATGTGCAATTCTTCACTCATGTGTGATATTCCCAACAAATATAAAATATATGATGCAAAAATTCTAGCCCTTATGGATCAACAGTAGCTCGATTTCAGCCAATCAATGAAGGACCAAATATCAAAATATATATATGTTGGTTAACTTTTCGTTTTGTAAATGCTTTTCCACTAACCAATTTCTTGCCAAAATGAAATTACAAATGTAGAAGTTGGTAACAATAATTTTCGTTTCTCTTTGTTATTTTCCATATAAATGAAAGTACACCAAGTGGGGTTCCTACGCTTTGCATATGCCTTGTCTTCTTCGGAAAATAGATCATTCACTTTGTCCTCCTCTATGTTGAACAATGTATTAGATTTCTTCTACACATTTCAGGGATTTGTTTTCTTCTTTTTTGTCTGGTCAACAAAATGTATTTTTAGTTTTACAAATTCTCCTTAAATATCTATTAATCCACATGAGGAAAATTGCACTTGTTCAAACTTACAACATTAAATTTCAACAAGTCGACAAAATATTATTGAAAATGGGAAAATATTGAAGAGTACTAAGAAAACTAAGTTCAGTGCAAAATTTTACAACTGCTAATTAAAATAGAAAAGTGACACTAGGTCATAAATTTAAGTTACAGTTTTTCCGATCTCCAGTGGTCCAGACATCTAGTGTTCTTTGCTTACAAGGATTTAATTACGAACATGTTCAAATTATAACTTTAGAAGAAACTACAAAAATGCTACTTCAACGGTCAAACACATTATCATATTGGATTCGAGGATCGGAATTAGACTGAATATATGATTCAACTTCAAAAATACAAAAATAGCTCTCAACTCAGCAATAGGTATATATCTCCATGGTTGTCCAAGATGACAGGAGCATTATATATTTTCAGCCAAAATAAATTATCCAAATTTAGAAATTCTGATCCCCATAAAATTGTGGAATAAATAAAGGGGATCTTACATGATTAACTAAATACACATATGGCCTAGATTATTAATTAATTTTAAAAATAACTAATTAAAATAAAAATGTTTTAAACAAATTAAAAGTCAAAATCAACCCCTTTTCTTTCTCCACAACACTCATGCTCCTATTACATAAAAATGTCAAATATTTTTCCCACAAGTATCTCTCTTCTCCCACTATAAATATAAGCACTTTCTCCCCCATGCAAAATACTTCACCTTGTAATTTCCATTTCTTAATTCCTTCCTTCCCATTTGCACATAAAAATTACAGTAATTAAATTAAATTGAATATTGAAGAAATGAGTCCAAGAAATCCTGGAGATAAAGAGATGATTAGTTACTACAAAAATGTGAATTTTGGGGAGCCAAGAGGGTTTGTGAAGGTATTAAAAGTAGATATGAAAGAGACATTTTTTCCAGATGACCCATTTAAAGGGTTTGGAGGAGAACCCCCAGGAAGAAGAATTTGGAAGGGGCTTCAATATTTTGTGCCTCTATTTGAGTGGCTTCCTCAGTATAATTTCAGGTTGTTTAGGTATGATTTGCTTGCTGGTATCACCATTGCTAGCCTTGCTATCCCACAGGGTATTAGCTATGCCAACCTTGCCAAGATCCCTCCCATCATTGGCCTTTGTGAGTATATTTCTTGTTCTTCTTCTCTTCTTTCATCGTTTCTTTTGTTGTATGCATTTTGCATCAATCCCCCCAAAGGTCAGTTCTCCTTAATTCTCCCGGAGTTGGTATATCTCTAACAGCGACAATACTTTTAGAGGGTAAGACTGTGTATATATGAATATCTCAAAACGTCCACGTTCTCTCAAAGTCGGTCTCTCTTGTCGTAATTAACAATACTTTCACAAGGTGAAACTGCATGTGTACGTATAAATCTTTCAAAACCCCACAAAAGATGGATCCATGTTAGGAGTTGCTGTAAATGGTTAGGTCTTCTCATGATAACATCGTGTTGATAGGACATGGTTTGGAATTTGGCAAGTTTCAATTTGAGATCTCGAATCTGATCAGGTTAAAATCTTTCTTCATTATTATTTTCTGGGTCGGATTTTTTATTTATATTATTATTAGATCTTAAAGTAGGCCATTTAGTGAGACTATTTGGTTCATCACACTCAAATTTAAGTTTAAAATTACCCTAAAATAACCTTTTAATTACGTCGGAAAAAGTGGGCAATTAAGAACACTCATCATTTCATTATTGTCATTAAGGTATAATTAGGATTGCATACATTAATTCAATTTGATTAAACTTTTATTAGTAAACAATTTAAACCTAACCACATGCTATTTGGTTGTAATTGTTTACCACAAAAGTAAAACTAGTACATAATTTGTTTTTCTATTAATTTATTCAACAATATTGAATTTAAATCAAAATCTGACACATATGATACGTACATTCAGATTCAAGTTTCGTCCCACCATTAATCTACGCCGTGTTTGGAAGTTCAAAAAATTTGGCAGTGGGAACAGTGGCAGCTTGTTCACTGCTAATAGCTGAAACATGTGGAGAAAAAGCATCACCCACACAAGACCCAAACTTATACATGAAATTGGTGTTCACTGCTACTTTCATTACTGGGATTTTCCAAACTGCCTTAGGTTTCTTAAGGTAACTCATCAGTTAAACAATTAATTAGATTTTTTTAACATAATTATGTCGTACTTATTCCTTACTATTAAACTAATTTGAAAAGATATTGCAATTTGTTACGATTTGTAGATTGGGATTTTTGGTGGATTTCTTGTCACATTCGACAATTACTGGATTTATGTCAGGAACGGCAGTGATTATATGCTTACAGCAATTCAAAGGGATTCTAGGATTGAAACATTTTACCAGCAAGACCGATGTGGTTTCGGTTTTACATGCGATATTTAAATATAGAAAAGAGGTATATTATAAGAATAGATTTTATATTCTAACATGCCCTCTTATTCATAATATATATATATATGTGTGTGTGTGTGTGTTTATATGTATATATATAACATTTTGACGATTTATTTTTCTCAAAAAATGAATTTTTAATTTGAATTATGTACTAATGCTTGGATTTTTGAACTATTATGAAGTGGCGTTGGGAGTGTGCAGTTGCCGGTATAATCTTCTTTACTTTCCTTCAAGTCACGAGATATGTAGTAAGAAACCTCTCTGAATTTCTTGCTCTCAGCTTGCTATATTCCTTTGTGTTCTTTTTATTTTTTAATTTTAAGGAATAATTTCTACCAAATTCTCAGAAGATATTTATTAATTTGTTACTAAATGTCAATATTTTTCATTAATAATTTAATTTTGCCCGGCGAAGAATTAATATAAACTACTTAATGCACTGCAAATGTGACCCAAAAAAAAAAAACCAGGGGGAAAGATTATTAATTAATGGATATCCTGAGAAGGCTGAGATATTTGTAGTCATAATGTTCTTAATTCAAGTTATAGTGGATGATAACAAAAGGCCCTGCAAAATTATTGTGTACAAGGAGTGCCTTTTTTGTTGCTTATTTGTGCAACAACAACAGCGATTCTCAGTGTGGGTTCCGTTTTTGAGGGGTCTGAGAAGATTCAGATGTAAGCAGTCCTACCTTTACGTACATGACTGCTCATAGCTAGAGAGACCGATTTCCAATAGAAACCAGCTCATTTGTAATTTAAGTACAAGAAATGTACCATAATAAAGTTTTATGTTTTAGTTATGTAATTTTGATTACATATAGGGTTTTTGAATGCTTGTGCTTTGTATTTTTCCTTCTTCTTTTTTCGAATAGAGAATGAAGAAGCCAAAGCTATTTTGGATCTCAGCTATGGCTCCTCTAGTGACGGTTATAGTTGGTGGCCTTTTTGCTTACTTTGCACATGCAGAGAGATTCGGTATCCAAATTGTAAGTGGTTTTTGGCTTAGTAGGTGAAACATGCATCCCCCCCCCCCCCAAATAATTAGCACTTATGATCCAACTTATAAAGACACACACATATATATATAACATATGACCAGATGTATATACTTACATCGATCCCGATTAATAACGCTACTGATATTTCATTTGCATTTAGGTAGGACCGTTGAAAAAAGGGATAAATCCACCGTCGATCAAAGAATTGACCTTTGATAGCAAGTATATCATGGCACCTGTAAAAGCTGGTATTATTACAGGCATCATAGCTCTTGCGGTAAGATTTTCAGGGACTCCAATCCATTGAGATTTGTTTTGGAGTTTGCTTCACTTTACGAAGAAAACAAAAACCCATGCATGAGCAAAAAACATGTTCGCAGGAAGGAATAGCGATAGCAAGGAGTTTCGCAATAATGAAGAACGAGCAAATAGATGGAAACAAGGAGATGGTCGCGTTTGGATTGATGAACATAGTGGGTTCCTTAACCTCTTGCTACTTAACCACGGGACCGTTTTCTAAATCTGCAGTAAACTACAATGCGGGATGCAAGACTCAGATGGCGAATGTGGTGATGGCAATATGCATGTTGCTAACCCTACTTTTCCTGGCACCCTTATTTAGCTACACTCCCATGGTTGCCCTATCCGCGATCATCATGTCCGCCATGCTCGGCCTCATTGAATATGAGAAGGTGTACCACCTCCTCAAAGTTGACAAGTTTGATTTCTGCATTTGCATGGTTGCTTTCTTTGGGGTTGCTTTCATTAGCATGGACATAGGGCTTGGCCTCTCCATTCTATTGGGAATCATAAGGACATTGCTTTATGCTGCAAGGCCAGCTACATGCAAATTGGGGAGTATTCCAGGATGCTCAAATCTTTATAGAGACATTGAGCAATATCCTGTTGGAATGGGCGCCCCAGGCATCCTTGTTCTTCAATTGGGTTCCCCAATTTTCTACACAAACAGCAACTATGTCAGAGAAAGGTAAGTCAATTTTATTATTTCATAACAATCACATTAGGTTTTGGTTTTGGACGGGATAATCCAACCCATGGTGGGTCTAAACTTCGATAATTCAACCTTCAGAAATAGGCCTAGTGTTCTAGACTTCTAGGCCTATTTGTTATCAATGCTGAATACTAAGAATAACCAGCAAACAGGTAGCTCAAGGGCAAAAACGCTAATATTTCTTTCAGTACAGATTATTGAGAATAAATAATCCCAATGGTCGGAACGTTGGTATTCAGTTCTTTGTGAAAAAAATGAATTATTGGCGTCTAAACCCACCAAAATTTGGATTATTCGCGCCCAAAACCCATGGTTTTGCTGGTTTAAATAATTAAGCATTACGCTTTTTCTTTGATGAGTAGGATTTTGAGGTGGGTTAGAGATGAAGAGATCAATTCAGTCGACAAGCAAGAAGATTGTGTTGGGCATCTTATACTGGAATTAGGAGGTAAATATATACAGATTTTGATCCAACAAAAGGTCCTTGCTTCAAGCCTAAGACAATGGCGTGTGTTAGAAAAAGAAATGTCAATATTAATCATTGATTGCAGGAGTGACAGCAATAGACATGACCGGGATAGAGGCCCTCTTTGAATTGAAGAGACTCTTGGAGCTTAAAGGAGTTAAGGTAATATTTCTCTTGTTAACATAAATTATTTAAGCAAATTTTAGAGCGCCTAATTGTCACCAAAAATCTTAAGAAAATTCATATAGACGTACGAAAAAGCATACCTAATTGTCACCAAAAATATACCTAAATCCCACATCGAGTATGCCAGATATGATGCCAGCTATATCGTTTGTTACATATGATCCACATATAGAGGTATTGAGGTGTTTGTTTTCATGTAAGAATGTCCTTTTATGACGCTCTTCCTTTTAATGCAGATGTCACTTGTGAACCCGAGGTTAGATGTGATGGAGAAGCTGATAACATCAGAATTCATTGATGCAATTGGCAAAGAATCAGTGTTCTTGTCAGTTGATGATGCAGTTGAGGCATGTAGATTTAGACTTAGTAAGAGTACTGAACCTCCAAGCTAATGCTTGAAAAACAAACCCTATTTTCAATTTTGGGCACCAACAAGTTGAAGTTGGAAGAATAACTGTGAATACATAAGTCTCAGCAAGGCGAATTAATGTGGGTTTAAAGGTCAAATCCAACAAGCATGTTTGGTTTATACAAAAGAAATCAATGTCCGATTCTGTTTAGATTGTGTGCATGTGTCGATGTACACGTTAAAAAAAGGGGGTCGAATCCAACAGAAATAGACGACATGTCTTTGGTTTTTGTGCCCTTTTTCCGCCTAGAGATTGAACGAGATTGAAAGAAGAGAAGTGAGACTAGAGAAGAGGAGCATCGGTGTTGTATTACACAATTTGCAATGGAAAAATTCATAGTTCAATTTCTTCACATCAATCATATTTCCTTTTTCATGACTTTGTTTTCGGTTTAAATTGAATTAATTTTTGTTTTCTCGCTATTGTGAATGGTAAGTGGATCTCCTGGCTCAGCCCAGTGCTGCACTAATCCAACAAAACCCAATAGAGACCAACACTTCTCACTGTTTTCTTAGGACTTAAACTTGGTAGATATAGAAGTATAAAGTCCTACACATCGAATCTAACTCTTGTGACAAAAGCCCTATACTCAGTTGACTGTTTGAAACTATTGATTGTCAAGTGAAATAAACTAGTAAAAAGTTAGTGTATGACTTTAACCCTCCTAGATTCATATAATTGTATTGATGGGCTCGACAACTCGTAGCGCCTACTATAATACTTTCACAAAATGGTAAGTATCTTATCAACTGTCTTATAATAACTTATTATGCCCTGTTAAAAAAAAAACACGTATTATAAGGTGAAATCTCCTGAGAATTTGTAAATATCAATAATATTTTAAAAAACGTTGTGAGTTAGGCCCTGTTCTTTTCGTGGGTCAATTCTAAAATACCAACATCAATTCAATTCAATCTACTTTAACCTACTTCAACCCACTTCAACCTACTTCAACCCACCTTAACCTACTTCACCCTTTTATCCATCCCAATTTACCTACGAAAAAACAGACCCTTATGTGTGTTGTTTAAGACATCAACAAATCATAATTAGCATGGTTTGGGCTTGGAGTATTATTATTAGTTGCTTGCATGGTTGCTATTCTTGGGCCCTGATGGTGGTGGCGGTGATTGAGCCCATTTATACCTGTTTGTGTTGGCCCAGAGGTTTAGAGCTCTGAAGAATGTTGCTCTATGTACAATATTACCATATATGATAATTTGTTTATTTTTTAAATTCGCCTCTTATTTTATAATCCATTTTCTAAAAATATAAATCTTTCTTGGTCGCAAATCCACGTTACCAATCTATAGACCTCAGTGTGTATAATATAAAATCTTGGTTCCTTCAGGTTATTTTGATTGACCTTTATTCTGAACAAAATTTATCTGAACTTGTTTACGAAAATTATTATTATTATTATTATTATTATTATTATTATTATTATTATTATTATTATTATTATTATTATTATTATAGACATGTTTAGTAATTAGATTATTTTAAACTTGATTGTTGTTGTTGTTGTTGTTATTGCTTCTTCTTTTTCTTTTTCTTTTTGTTGTGGTGGTGTTTTTATTACAATGTATTTTAATGAAAATAAGTAAAAATATAATAATTATTATTTTTAGCATAATTTCTTAATATGTGGACTTCATTAGCTATGTTTCAAAAGTATCCATACTTTATTAACAACAATTCACCGAAAAAATCAATTTAATGTTTAAAATATTACATGTAACCTTTAGTTAAATTGCAACTTTAAAAAAAATAAATTACACAAACAAATTAACAAATATCACAGTAACAAATATTAATAATTTCTTCAACTGCTAAACTTTAATATGAGTTATAACTAATTCTTGCTGAACTTATTTAATAAACTTATTTTCAACTTATTCTAAACAATATCTTAATGGGTCATTTTCAATTATTGTTTGACGTAACCGAAAACTCTATGCAATACTCACATTTCACACCTAAATAAATTCGTGCAACATATATACTTGCATGGGACAGTAGCAAATTGAATCTAGCAACTTTGTACAAGGTTGCCCCATTTTTAATTATTTAGAATTCTATAATTAAGTGTTAGATAACTTTTTGTGGGTGACAATTTTCAGATTTTACTTGCCTATCATTGTCTGTTTATTTGGTGTTGTATTACTTGATATATCATGAAAAGCATATGGTTATTGTAAGAATTTAGGACCCCAAATTGTAATTAAAAAGGCAAATTAAACAAAGTTAACTCGATCAATCATGCATTAGCAAACTGCACAAATATTTCGATCTACTTTTGTAACTCTCCATAATCCTAATGACTATGGTTTTATCGAATGTGATCTAATACGATGTGTATTAATTGATTTATCCTAGCTAGTCCTTGGAAGATTTGATCTTCTTTTCCTTTTTAAGTAGCCAAAATATGTATATATATAGGTTCTTTACCTTGACAATTGCTAGTTAATTAGGGATGACAATTACATCCGAGTTCGAGGTACATCCAATCCGATCCGAAGCAATACATTATATCAACTGTTGATTATGGAACACACTTAACATATATATAATCCAATGCTAGAATTCAAATCACATCAAGAAATCTCTGTGCTATTCATATTGAGATTTTCTTGAACAAGAAACACTTGAATGTCTAATCGAACATGCTCCACCCCATGAATAATATATCTACATATAAAGATGTTGTATCAAATTAGTGCAACAAGCACCTTTCTGACATTGCAGTCTGCTTTTTACTTGGCTCATGAAAAAACCCACCCAACACCCCCCCCCCATGTCAGAAGCATTATTCAACTGCATTTCATGTTAAAAGTGTCCCAAATTTCAAGTCACTGTATTTCTGGCCATATAGCAGTATCTCCCAGTCATTGGTGCTCTTTAATTATGATGTGGGTCCTTAAAGTTTATGCATGAATGGACGTAACATGCATGTATGTCACAACCCTCCTGTATCATCAATTGCAGGTGCCCTGCTCTGAAGTAATTTCTTGTGGAACTATTAATTAGGTAGTTTGCCAAAGTAGTTATAAAGTTTAAATGGTTAGCTTCTTGATTAATGGTTAGCTTAAATAGACTAAAACAATGAAGAGAAGGTTAAGAGTTAAGTTGGTTTTGAATGTATAACTGTGCATAACAACCTTAGTTTGACATCGAAAGATTAGGAAAATATGGCATGATTCATATGTTAATTTAATACGTTTACTATAAAAATAAATACTTCTTCTTTTCAGGTCCAAGTAAGTAAAGACAATAGGCCTGTTAAGACTTAGTTTTGGGGTCGAAAGATCTAAAGGTTAGGTTGTTGGCTATCATGTTGTTTAACAGGCCTGTTAACCATTGGATCGGGGTGTTATATTAACTTAGTTTAGTCAGCTTGTAAATTTGACTAATTTTAGCTTATGAAGTATTTTGGCTCATGAATGTATTCAATTTAAGCTTATCTCTTTTGTACCCATTTTTAGCTTCTTTTAAACATTTCTTTTTTTTGTTTATAAGGAGTGGAAGTGCAACACACAGGCGACACTCGAGAGTCCCAGTAGCAAGCTAATGTGGTGGACCCTCCCCCTCAAAAAATTAATTTAATATCATTGTGGGTCAATGACCCACGTATCAGATATTAAACTGATAAGAACAGATACTACACTTGATCTTAGCCAAAAGGCCGAGAAAGATATGCTTTGTACGGTGTTTTATGGCGTATTGTAAGAAGAGTTGTACTTTTGCGCTCGTCGCCTTACCTGTTCTTACAGGTATACCAATTATTGGAAAAAAAAGGAGTAGAAGTGCATTCGAGCCAAGCCGAGTTCAAGCTTGGCAAGCTCGAAGCTTGGCTCATGAACTCGCATTCAGGCTCGGACTCAGCTCGTTACTTGGGAAAATCGGTAAAACGTAGTTCGATTCAACTCGTAAGGCTCGAGTCTAGGCTCCACTCATTCAATGCTCGTTTGAGATTTAAGCCTAATCCTAACTATTCAAAGGATTTACCGCTTTGATCCTAAGCTTGACTTGTTTGAGGTTCAGATAAAGCTTGTATTTTTTGATATTGACCTCGCTTCTTGAAGATCAAACGGATAATGAGTCTCTCAAATACATACAAAAGCTTTGGTTAGCATACCTAATCTATGTACGCATAGGACAATCATAATTGTCTCATCATAGTTGATGGGTTGCTAGGATCACTAATCAATGCGTAGTAACACTAGGATGTAAGCTTGCACAAGTTGTCAATTACCCTAGCTTTGCCCATATATGAGCATATAGAGAAATGAAAAGTCTAAATTGTAAAGAGTTAAGGGAGGAGAAAAGAGAGAAAATTAGGAGGTAAAAAGACATTATACATTGTGACAGTCCATATGACCATAGAAAGTTGTGTTTAAACAATGTAATTAAAGTTTAATTATTTAAACCTCAATATTTGTTTCTTAACAAGGCTTGTGGAAGCTTGCTAGGTTCATTTAGGCTCGGCTCATTGGCTTGGCTCGCTTAAGCTCAGCTGTTTCGGGCTCGAGGAGCTCACAGGTCCAAATTTATAAGGGTCAAGCTTGACTCGGATGACCAAACAGGCATGCTTTGGGCTAGTCATGAGTTAGACTTCGCGAGGCAAAAAGTGAACTACTTCACTTTGCGGGTTGGCTCGGCTCACCTACACTAATAAGGAGGTACAAATTCCAATATTGTTAATTATAATGTAGTCCTGGGATTGCAGTCTTAGGACAACATATGCACTAATCAAATTTCTTTATGCTTTCCAATCTATCTATTATAAAAATGTCTGATTTTTCTCATTATATTTGAGATTTAGAGACTAACTCTAGAGATCCAAGTCCAATATCTGAGCAATGCACTAATTAGAGCTGGGTAAGATGTTGGTTCGGATTGACCCATTTAATAAACGGACCAATTTTGTATTAGTCTTGTAAATAGTTTAGATCTACTCAAAATTAAAAAATAAAATATTTTAATGGTCAAATCGTATCGACTTTGAGTCAACTTCGAGAAAAGATCTATGTTCCTAGAAAAAGATGTATATTATTATGATCTTCCATGGAATATATATAATCCCTTCACAAGACATTAAACTGGCCCCTCTCTCTCATCATTCCACCTTTTTATTCCTTTTTTTTTTTCATCAAAGATACCACAACTCTAAACGTACAAAGCTTAATTCCCACCACTCTTTGATTCTGCATGTCGAGAAGTGATGCATATATTTTGCAGGATTTTCAATAGCTTTTTCTATTTCATTAATTAAATTCAACTAAAATTCTTTGTGACGTGATATCTAAATCGAAATGAGTGATGATACGTGTCTTGCCGCAAAATACATTTAAATATCTTGAGACTCTTACCGAATAGAAAAGGCTATTCAAAATTAGTGTGTTGTAAAACTTATTATGAGTTGTAAAATTTAATATTTGTCGGCTTCGCCAACAAATAAAAATTGAGACCCTAACTGAATCAACTCCATTTGCGAAGGCATATGATATGTGTAATTTTATAAATGTGAAAAAGAATAATTTTACACGATTTATAAGTTTTGACATCCTTCCACAATTCAATCATACCATTTTTTCCAATTTAATACATAATAATATACATTTTAAATGAAAACAAAACACTTTTTAAGTGTCTTGCAGCAAGACATTTATCATTTTGCGATCGAAATATTGCCCTCTAAAACAATGCTGAAAATAGAGTAATTTAGAAAAATCTTAGATACATTGATATACATCAATAATATCTAAGTAAACTTAAAAAGGACTTAAAGCTAATAAAATGATCTAGATAGTTTTATTACGATATCTACTATGAAGAAATTTCTAGAATGTACTAGTGAACGGCTAAAAGATCAAGATATTTTCATGAGTTGTGAGACTATAGAATAAGTATAAATAGGCACCAGTTCTATGTCTATAAGGTGTAGAGCAATAAGCTTTGATAAGAGGGATTTTTTTGTTCTTCACCGACAATGTATTCATGTCGCCTTATAAGTTTTCTTCGACTCTATCTTTTAATACGAGTTCTATTTTGATAATTCAGTTCACTCCACTTCCACTTCGCCTAAAAATTTCAACAGGGTACCAGCGCTAGGTTAATCCAAATCCTCTTCCAAATTTTCATCTGTTTAAAATCAACCCCCAAAACCAAACATTAAATAGAAAAAGCTTTAAAAAAAATTAAAGTATCCATTTCATTAAACTAGCCTATCTTCTACACTAACAAAATCTAAGTTCGGGACAAACATATCCACCTTCTGTGCTTATGTGTGAATGGATGGGACTGTGTGTACATAAGAGCATCCGCATTGCAAGGCTCATGAGCCAAAAATTTGGCTCACGGTCCAAGCAATACCATGCATCAGTGATCCGCTTCGCTCGCCCTACGGTCCAGCTCATGGCCATGATCCGCTCCCCACACATTCTCTCTCTCTCTCTTTTTGCCAACTAAGCATTTAAAAGTCTAAAGCCCAATAATATAGTAGTAGTGGGGTTTATAAAATATTATTTTATTTGGTGATCCAAGTTGGTGATCCATAGGATGTAGAGAAGAAAAAAAAGTTGGTTTGTGAGATGATGTGGAGGTTGTGGGCCCCCACTTATGATCCAAATTTTTGGATCACCAATGCGGATGCTCTAATGGACCTTTCAATGCATAACTGGGTTGACATGGTATGCACGTAGACCAATATATCTTTTTGCTTTGGTTGTGATATATTTGAATATTTGTCTTCAATTCCTTGGTTATAAGTAATGCATATATAGTCTCTTAAAATCGATTCCTCTGCTTATATAATGTTTGTAGGAATAAGACCGCTTATATTCGGATCTCATTAAACTTCACAAAATCAGAACATATATTGAGAGTCGTTGTTGTTATTGTAGTATATATAAAACTATGAATCCTTTTTTTTCCAAAAGCCATTATAGAATTATAGATGTATCATGTATGTCTCTATCGTCTTAGCTCACCTAAGGTGAAAATAATGTCATCACTATATTGATAATAATTGGATAATTATTACTTTGATTTTCCTAGTAGTTACAACGGGTTCGAGCCGTGATGAAATCAGCAACTGACAAAGTCAAGTTAGGCTATCTACAATTCACCCTTTGAGATGTGGCCCTTCCCCGGACCCTGCATAAACGCAACATACTTGTGCATCAGGCTACCCTTTTTTATTTTCCTAGTAGTTACGCGATGTTTTTTCTTCTTGCATATATGTGAATATAGATTCATCATATGAAATAAGTTTTTTTAAAAACAAAATAATTAAATCTTAATCAACAAAGAATGAACAGAGTGTAATTATAGGCTTATGGTTTTGTACATTTTTTGCCCATTTTTCCTTGTGAATTTCTTTTCTTTTTTTTTCTGATTCCAAATTTTTAGCATAACGCGAGATCAAAAAAGCACATAAAAGATAAATTTACATGCGATTTCTAAAATAATTCTTAAAATTTTACCAATTTGTATAAATGTTTATCTTTCCTTTCTATATATCATTTGTGGATCTTTACACTCCATTTCTTCCTTTTCTTTTTTTTAATCCTTTAGCTCTTCATTTGCCTTTTATATATTAATCAACATACCCCTCGGAGGGCCCATCCCACCCAAAAAAAAAGGAAAAACAAAACGAAGTCCTACACTTTAGGGCAGGAGGGGGACCTCAAGTGTGGCTATTGAACTCGTGGACACCATGTGAATTTCTTTGCATACATGAACCCCACAATGTTTTAGGGCATGCCCTTAATTTTGAAACCCTAAAGCTGAAATAGTGTAGGACATAAAATAGACCAACCGAAAACTACCCACAACATTTTGCAAAAAGAAAGCCAAAGGGTAGTTGATAAAAGAGAAGAAAACCATCTCATCTAAGAGTACTAACATCTACAAAAATAATGGAGGAAGAAGTAGGGTTGTACCTAGTTCCCTTTAAGAAATGATATGAAAGTATGAAACTCACACTCACATTATAATGGCTACCTTTACTACACAATGGGATATGTTAAATTTTAATGGACCACCCCTGTTCGACACGCCATGCATTTATAACCCTGATTTCTAGAAGTATGAATCGTTTCTTTGCTGTTAATAGTTATAATAATCACCAACAGGCTTTGATTGATGTTGATACCATAGGATCAAAGACTCGAAAAATATATTTATAACAATAATTTTAAATATTTTGATGACGTGATGTTAACTTAATGTGCTATAAAAAGATACAATTACATCCCCAAGAATATAAAATTTCAAGGACAAAAATGTAAATAAATCAATTAGAGGAAGTCTCCCTTTTTATTAGTGCCATTTTAGTTGATGCAAATGTACTTAATTATTCGTTCTATTTATTTATAATGATTAGTGTGCAAGAAAATGTGGCCAAACATATCTAGTAGATATCTTGTATACACCGGTGCTAAGATATGATCTAATGTTGAAAACTTGGTCCCTCCATATTTCCTCTCTTTGTTTCCCTTCTCTATAAGTCAACCAAAAAAATGATGATATGATAGGAATGCAATACTACTTGTTATTTGCGTGATTATCACTTCATCCCAGGTCGAATACTCAAGACTGTTCAAAAATCATCTCAACCAAGAGTTTAAGTTAATGGTTGAAGGTCCATGCATTGACTTTATATTCTAACACAACCGCTCATGCGAATGCATTTTGGGTTTGAAGCATGATCGCTGCAAAAACCCCTCTATACCTTGTGCAATAAATATGAATCTTGCTGAGATTCGAACTTGAGACCTCTTAATCAAAAAAACCTTGATACTATATTCAAAAACCATCTCAATCACTGCACCCAAAAAAAATCAACTCAATCAAAAGCTTAAGTTGATAATTGAAGGTCCAGAAATTACTTTTTTACTTTGACAAAGAGTGAATGTATTTTGAAAATATAGTAGCTAGAAAGTATGTATGACAGGTGTTAAAAAGAGGGGGTGTAGAGGAGATGTGGGGAGTTAGTTATCCACATCAACAGGTTGTTATCCACATAAGCTTTGGTTAGTTGTAAATGCTAAAATATCTAGTGGAAGCTTCTAGATGAGTTAGTTACATTTTCAGCTCTGTATATAAACTAGTGTTAGGAAATTAAAGCAAACTAATAGCGGAAGCGATAGGATGAAACAGATATTCAGAAACTTAAAGAAAGACAAGAACAAAACAATGACACACAAGATTTACGTGGAAACCCAATGTGGAAAAAAAAAACCACGGACGGTGACGAGCACAATCAATCCACTATATAAGTAGGGAAAATATAAAACGATCACAATCACAACAAGTGATTTGATCCAACAGCAGAATTACAACGTCTCTTGTAATCCCTCTCACAATTCTCTACCTCTCAATGTGTTTAGGGATTCAGGAGTGATTCTGGAGTGATTTTAGATCCTAAGTATGACCCTCTTTTATAGGGTCTAGAAAACCAGGATTTTACCCTTAGAGACAAACCTTAGCCGCCAGGAGAAACTGCACTTCAAGACAAACCCTAGCGGCCTTTGATTTTAGGTCACGAAGCCCAACAACCCAACAATCTCCACCTTGGACCGAAATCTCTAATCACTAACTCTGTAACATCGTCATAGCACCCCGAAGGGTGATGTCCCCCCCCCAAAGGGGCAATGCCTCGAAGGGCGCTTAGATACTGTGAATGCTAACTAAGTCCAAGCAATGCTCGAACTTAGCTATAGGTAGAGGCTTGGTTAACATATCTGCAGGATTTTCCGAAGTATGAACATTCCTTACCACTAGTTCCCCTGCAGCAACTGTATCTCTGACATAGTGATACTTGACACTGATGTGCTTGGTCTTCGAATGGTAAACATCATTCTTAGTCAGGTGAATAGCACTCTAACTATCAGAAAATGCAACAGTGGCAGCCTGTGGAACTCCAAGCTCAGCAACGAGACCCCTCAACCAAGTAGCCTCCTTCACTCCTTTAGTAGCAGCAACATACTCCGCCTCTGTAGTAGATAGAGCTGCAATTGACTGAAGCGATGCTTTCCAAGAGATAACACCTGTACACATAGTGAAGATATACCCAGATATGGACCTTCTCCTATCAAGGTCACCAGCACAGTCAGAATCAACAAAACCTGTAACATCATATGTAGCAGCTTTGTTCCTATCAAATACCAACCCCTTTTTAACAGTACCCTTCACATAGCGAATGATCCACTTCACAGCTTCTCAATGATCCTTTCCAGGATTATGCATATACCTACTTACCACACTCATAGCATGTGACAAGTTTGGCTTAATGCATACCATGGCATACATCAAACTACCAATAACACTAGAATAAAGGACATTAGACATTCTATCCATGTCCTCATCAGATTTTGGACAATACTCAGCAGACAATCTGAAATGTGCAGCAAGGGGTGTGGAAACTGCCTTACAATTATCCATACTAAATCTGCCTAGTACTTTTTCAAGGTAGTGTTCTTGAGATAAGTACAGCTTACCAGCCTTTCGATCCCTCTAAATCTCCATGCCTAAAATCTTCTTTGCTGCACCCAGGTCCTTCATCTCAAACTCCTCACTGAGTTGAGTTTTCAACTTGCTAATCAAGGATTTGTCCTTAGATGCAATCGGTATATCGTCAACATACAATATCAAGTAAATAAAAGAACCATCAGAATATTGTCTAAAATACACACAATTATCATATCGACTGCGTGTGTATCCTTGTGCAATCATGAAAGTGTCAAACCTTTTGTACCACTGCCTAGGAGCCTGCTTAAGTTCGTACAAGAACTTTTTCAATCTACATATTAGTTGTTCCTTCCCAGGAACAACAAAACCTTCGGGTTGCCTCATGTAGATCTCCTCCTCTAACTCCCTATGAAGGAATGCAGTCTTCACATCAAGCTGCTCCAACTCCAGATCAAACAATGTAACAAATGCAAGAAGCACTCTAATGGATGTATGTCTAACAACAGGTGAAAATACCTCATTATAGTCAATACCTTCTTTCTAATTGCAACCACGAGCAACCAGGCGCGCTTTCCACCTTGCATCTTCAACTCCAGGAATACCTTCCTTTTTCTTTTAGATCCATTTGGCAGTTAAGGCTTTCCGGCCTTTAGGTAGCTCACATAATTCCCAAGTCTGATTCTCTTACAAACTCTCCATTTCCTCTTGTATAGCTAGAATCCAATTAGATGAATTTGGGTAGGAAATTGCTTCAGTATAGGTAGAAGGTTCCACACCTTCAGGCACCTCTTCTGCAACTGAAAGTGCATATGCTATCAGTCCTTCATCGTCATGGTAGCGGGCAGGTCTCCTGATCTCCCTTCGAGAACGATCACGAGCTATAGAATGAACAACCTCCACCTGATGATGATTAGAACTGATAGTGTCAGGTTCAATACCCTGGGCCTCCCTGTTAGGGTGATTAGCAGCTCCACCTTGAACTGCAATGGTTTTCACTTCTATCTCCATACCGGTATCCTCCTGATCACCTGTATCAGTAGAAGAAACAACAGAATCCTTCCCAAAAGATAACATAGTAGTCTCATTGAAAGTGAGATCCCTACTCTGAATGACTTTCTTAGACTCAGGACACCACATGCGGTATCCTTTAGACTCAGATGCATATCCAATAAATATGCACTTGACAGCCCTAGGGGCTAACTTCCTATTATTCACATGGGTATACATAGGAAATTCAAATATTCTCAAACTAGAATAATCATCAGGATTACCTGACCATACTTCTTCTGGAATCTGAAAATCAATGGAGGTGTGTAGTGAACGATTCATCAAGTAGCAGGCTGTAGAAATAGCCTCTGCCCAAAAAACTTTGTGATCCCAACGCCCGACATTTAAAAGCATACATAGAGCTTTCTCCAATAGAGTCCTGTTGATTCGTTCTGCAACCCCATTTTGTTGTGGTTTACCAACCAAAGTCTTGTGCCTAGCTATGCCATTCATCGTGCAAAACTCTTCAAACTCTGACTCAACGAACTCAAGACCATTGTCAGTCCTAAGTTTCTTGATCTTTCTCCCAGTCTGGTTCTCAACCAGAGCCTTGAACTTCTTGAACATGGAGAATGTCTCATTTTTCTGTCTCAAGAAGTAAACCCAAACTTTGCGTGAGAAATCATCAACAAAAGTTAATATATAGCGCTTACCTCCAAGAGAAGGAACCTTAGAAGGACCCCATAGATCAGAATGAATGTAGTCAAGGATCCCCTGAGTATGATGCTTCACGTTAGAGAAACTCACCCTCTTCTGTTTCCCAAAAACACAGTTATCACAAAAATCAAGCTTACCCGTACCAGCACTACCCAGACAACCTTTCTTACTTAGAATGGTCATCTCTTTCTCACATATATGGCCCAATCTCATGTGCCATAACCTTGTATTATTAGCATCTGCTGATGTTGTACCAACTACAGCTACTCTTGTAACTGTAGTTTCTTGTAGAATGTAGAGACTGCCCTGCTGCAGTCCCTTCATTACCACCATGGCTCCCTTTGTCACTTTTAGGATACCATTCTCCATAACAATCCTGCAACTATTAGTCTCAAGAGTACCCAAGGAGATCAAACAACGAGTACCTTAGACAAAGTTCTAACTATGCCATCATGGGTTTTAACCTATACAATACCTATTCCTGCAACTTTGCGCTCAGCATTGTTGCCCATAAGTACAACTCCAGTATCAACAGGCTCATAAGTGACAAACTAGTCCTTACGAGGACACATGTGATATGTACAACCAGAATCTAAAACTCAATCATCACCTAACCCCTTTTCAGAGGTGGTGCCCAAAGATATGATAGCAAGCAATACATCACCATCAGACTCTGACTCTACTACACAATCAGCTGTAGCAGTTTTCTCCTTTTTCTCTTTCCCTTTCTTTTTCTTTAGCTTCCAACAGTTAGCCTGAATATGACCAAATTTACCACAGTAATTGCAGGTTTTATTGGAATGAGGATTCTTATACTTAAATCGGTTCTTTTTCTGATTATCGTTCCCCTTTTGCTCAATTCTACTCCTAACAACTAATCCCTTAGCCGGATCAGTATGAATATCATGGTCAAATTTCTCCTTAAACAGCAGATTAGACTTGACATCCTCAAAAGATATAGTATCAGAATTACCATATAACATAATCTCCTTAAAGTGTTTGTAAGAAGGGGGTAGAGACACAATAAGCATAATAACTTTATCCTCATCCTCAATCTTTACATCCAGACTCTCCAAATCAACCAAAATTTTATTAAATTCGTTCAAATGTTTTTGAACCAGGGTACCTTCAGCCATACGAAAGGTGTACAACCTTTCCTTCAAACGAATCTTGTTGGCTAGACTCTTCGTCATGTAGAGTTCCTCCAGTCGAGTCCACAGATCTACTGCAGTTGCCTTATCGAGCACCTCTCACAGGACATGTGGTGCCAGGCACAACTGAATGGCTGAAACTGCCTTCAACACCAGTTCTTCCCATTCCTCGTCTGTCAGCGATCCATGCCTCTTCTTTTGTTTTGTTGTTCATTGTTCGTTAGTCATCTTCTCGGGGTTCACGTGAGGTCCTTGTAGAACCTTCCACAACCCATGTTGGATGAGAACTGCTCTCATCTGCACCTTCCAGAGATTAAAACTAATCTCCCCATCAAATTTCTGAATATCAACCTTTATAATTGAAGACATCCTAAACCAAAGCTCTGATACCACTTGTTAGAAAATTAGAGCAAACTAATTGCGGAAGCAATAGGATGAAACAGATATTCAGAAACTTTAAAAAAGATAATAAGAACAAAACAACGACACACAAGATTTACGTGGAAACCCAATGCGGGAAAAAAACCACGGACGGTGACGAGCACAATCAATCCACTATCTGAGTAGGGAGAATACAAAATTGTTACAATCACAACAAGTGATTTGATCCAACAGCAGAATTACAACATCTCTTGTAATCTCTCTCACAATTCTCTACCTCTCAATGTGTTTAGGAATTCAGGAGTGATTGTTGAGTGATTTTAGATCCTAGGTATGACCCCTTTTTATAGGGTCTAGAAAACAAGGGTTTTACCCTTAGAGACAAACCCTAGCCGTCAGGAGAAACTACGCTTCAAGACAAACCCTAGATGCCTTTGATTTTGGGCCACGAAGCCCAACAACCCAACAGCTAGATATCTTACTTGTAATTGGTAATTCTTTCTAACATTTTGGCTGAATAAAATCAAGATTCATGCTCTCTCTCTTGAGCTCTCTTCCTCTCTCCAAGAGGATTCTTGTTTCTTATCATGGTATCAGAGCTTCCGGTATTCTTTGAAGCCTCTATTGTTCGATTCTTCATTCATTTTTCGATCAAGTAGATTTGAATCATCAACTGATGTAGCTTATTCAGATTCTGGTAACATTTCTCTTTTTCTTTTTCAATCTTGTGGCTTGATTCTCCACTTGATCCAACTAAACATCTTGAGGTTTCAGAGATTTTTCTTCCTGTTTTGTTTTTCATCATTCTTGATCATGGTAGATTCAAACTCTGTAACTCAAAGTAATGCTAGACAAAATATTGAGAACTATAATGTTGATCCTTTATATCTGCAAGGATCGGATCATCCTGAAATGCAATTGACAAATAACAAGTTGAATGGTCTGAATTTCCAGCAATGGAGTCGTGCTGTGAAGACTGCTCTTCAAACCAAGGTAAAACTAGGTTTCATTGATGGAACTTGTTCTAAACCTGGTCTGAACTCTTCTCTTTATGAGCAATGGATTAGGTGTGATAATATGATGGTCAGTTGGTTACTAAATTCTATAGATCTGAGTTTATCAGGAGCATTCATATATGCTCATTCCGCTAAAGAATTGTGGAATGAGCTAGTTGAAAGGTTTGGTCAAAGCAATGGACCTTTGCTGTATAAAGTTCAAAAGGAGGTTGAAGATTTATTTCAAGGAAATGACAGTATAGCTGCTTACTATACCAAACTGAAAAGAATTTGGGATGAAATAGCTGTTTTGAGTGAAATACCTATTTACATTTGTGATCCTAATTGCAAGGCAATCACGAAGACCATACAATTGGATCAAAGACAGAAACCGATGCAATTCTTGATGCATTTGAATGAGGATTATGAGGCTATTAGAGGTCAAATTCTGCTTATGGACCCTTTACCCTCACTTAGTAGGGTTTGTTTGATGATTGAAAGAGTTAAGCAACAAAAGCAAGATACTAGAGGAGTAACACATGCCAGAGAAGTAGCAGTAACAGTAGGTAAAAGCAATTTTACAAATATTGCTGGAAATTCAAAACATATCAATGTTTCACCTAGTGCATTTCTGGCCAAAGGGCCAAATAATCAAAAATTCAGGAAAGTTAACAGGAAGATCAAGAACACTGGGTCTTGTGATCACTATCAAAGAACAAGTCACACCATTGATCAGTGCTTCAAACTGGTTGGTTTCCCTGATTGGTATGATGCATCCAAAGACAAAGGAAGAGGTAGAGGTGGTCCTAGAATGGATGCTCATGTCTTCACTCAGAACAAAGAACATATTCATGATGATCCTTTGAAAGAATCTGGTCCTTCCAACACCATTGCTACTAGTCATTTTGATCCTAATTTGTTCAAGCCGTAGCTCAAGAGATGATGAAGTTCATGAAGGGAAAGCAGATAGAGCAGGAGCCTAATCATCTGCAGTTATATGCTCATTTTGCATGTATCACCTCTACTAGCCCTAACTCTGTTAGTTCTCATTCTAACACTTGTTATGCTGTGCAAATTAACTATGGTGGCTCCTAGATTGTAGACACATGTGCCTTTGACCATATGACCTTTGATTTAGCCCAATTGCATAACCTTGAGCCTTTACCACATCCCATTAAAATTACCTTACCAGATGGCTCTTTTAAAACTGTTATACAAATTGGTCAAATATACCTACCCCCAAACATCACTATTGATAATGTACTTTATGTGCTAGATTTTAAATACAACCTGCTATTAGTTTATAGGTTGTTAACTGATCATAAACTGTTTGCCCTTTTTCTTCCTGACTAATGTTAGATACATGACCTTTCAAGTAAAAGAGTGATGATTGTTGCTCAAGGGGCTGCTGGATTATACGAGCTTTTACCAGTTGGGAACAATAGCTTTTTTGAGAACAAGGACCTTGCAGATTACATTCATTCTAGTGATTTTTTTACCAAGCTTGGCCTCCTTTTCTCTGAGTCCATCTCATTGTAATGTGCCAAATCTAGCTACCTTACATGCAAGACTTGGTCACTCTTCTGCCTCAAAAATGTAGCACATTTCTCTCTGTAATGATGCTTCTTCAAGCTTCTCCTGTGAAATTTGTGTAATGGAAAAAATACATAGATTACCTTTTAATAAGAGCAATATACATACTTCTCATCCATTTCAACTTGCTCATATGGACTTGTGGAGACCCTACAAGGCTGCAAACATTTGTAAAGCTCATTTTTTCCTCACCACAGTAGATGACTTTACTAGAAATAACTAGACTCAACTACTGCAAAACAAGGCTCAAGTGAAGAATGCCATTGTTCAATTTTACAATATGGTGGAAACACAATTTAAAACCAAAATAAAAATGATTAGAAGTGACAATGGCACTAAGTTCATCAATGTTTTTTGTCATGATTTCTTTGTGTACAAAGGCATTTTACATCAAAAATTTATTGTCAAAACACCACAGCAAAATGGTGTAGCAGAGAGAAAGTATAGACATCTCTTGGAAACTGCAAGAGCCATAAGGTTTCAAGCTGGTCTTCCAAAGTACTTTTGGGGTGAGTGCATACTCTCAACCACACACATTATCAATCTTTTGCCTATAGAAAACTTGAAATGGCAAAGTCCTTTTGAAAAATTCTTTGGAACATCACCAAGCTATCAGGATTAAAAGTACTTGGATGCTTATGTTTTGCAGAAATCTATGAGTTTTAGACAAATTTGAGTCCAGAGCAAGAAAATGCATGTTGCTAGGCCATACTTATGGTTTCAAAGGATACAAATTGTATGATTTAACTACCAAAAAGACCTTTCACAGTAAAGATGTTGTTTTTTCAAAAAATACTTTCCCTTTTAAAATGAGCCAAGATGTTGCAACTCTAGATACAAGGAGTTCACCTCAAGTTCTTCCAACATGTGAACCCTTTTATGCTGCACTTAAGTCCAACCTTCCAAACAAAACAGATCAAATCCCTCATCCTCATCTCTTGTAACTACTTCTACCTCTGATTCTGTATCTCCCACTAATCATTCTTCTGTCTCTATGCCTTTTAGTAGGCACAGCCTCATTCTCCTACAATCTCTGACTCAGCATCACAATCTTCTCTTCATACACATAACCATATTCCTTCTTCAGCACAGTCACCATCCTCTCCAACTTCTTCTCATTTGCAAGATCCCCCAGTTAGAAAATCTCAAAGGGCTAAAGGACGCCAACTTGGTTAAAGGATTATGTGTGTCTACAGCCTGTACATAAGCAGTCCATTACCTCATCCTCTAATGACATCTACACATCCCATAGTTTTACAACCATTACACACCCCTTATTTTCTTATTCAAATCTAGCACACCTTTCTTCTAACTATGTTGTATCCCTTACCAATGTTCTACAAAGCTATGAGCCCACTAGTTATGCACAAGCAAAACAATGTCCTGAATGGGTAAAGGCAATAGATTTAGAGCTTGCTGCACTTGAGCAAAACAACACTTGGCAGTTGACTACTCTTCCTCTTAGAAAGAAAGCCTTGACTTCTAAATGTGTATATAGAACTAAGTTCAGGCCTGATGTCAGTATTGAGAGGCATAAAGCAAGACTTGTTATTAGAGGTTTTGAGCAAGTTAAGTATAAGGATTACAAGCACACTTTCAGCCCAGTTGCTAAGCTAACCACTGTCAAGTTGTTCATAGCCTTGGCAACAGCTAAAGATTGGTCTATACGTCTATTAGATATCAACAATGCTTTCTTACATGAGAACATAGATGATGAGGTCTATATGCAGCCTCCACAATGATATTTCAAGGCCTTACCTCATCAAGTATGCAAACTCCAAAGATCTTTGTATGGACTGAAACAAGCTTCCAGGTAGTAGAACCTTGAGTTGACTAAGTTCTTGACCTTGAAAGGGTTCACTCAGTCCAAAAATGATTACTCCCTATTCACCAAATACCACCAAGGCCAAATACACTTTTATTTTGGTTTACGTTGATGACTTGTTAATCACAGGAGATGATACACAGAGTGTTGCTCTCCTCAAAAAGGATTTACATACAGCCTTCACCATCAAAGACCATGGTGTCGCTCATTATTTCTTGGAAATTGAACTAGCCAGATCCTCTACTGGCATTATCCTGAATCAAAGGAAATGCATTCTTGATATTCTATCTGATGTTGGGATGACTGGAGTCAAACCTACAAGGTTTCCTTTACCCAAAGGTCTCCATTTATCAGCAGAGCTAGGAGAGATAATGGAAGATCCAGGCCAGTTTAGAAGATTGATTGGGAGACTGCTATACCTTACCTTAAATAGACCAGATATATCATATGCAGTTCAGCATCTCATCCAATATTTGCAGCAAACTAGGCAGCCTCACTACCAGGCTGCCTTACATGTTCCGAGGTATTTAAAAGGAACAACCAACAAGGGTTTATTTTACTCAAGGAACAATAATCTACAACTAAGGCCCTTTTGTGATGCTGATTGGGGAACTTGTAAGGATTCAGCCAGATCTCCTACAGGTTTTGTGTTTTTCTTGGATCATCATTGGTGTTGTGGAAAACTAAAAAGCAAAAGACTGTTGCCAAGTCTTCTGTAGAAGCAGAATATCGCAGCATGTCAGCCACCACCTCTGAGCTGGAGTGGTTATCTCATCTTATGGAGGACTTTCACCTTGATCTCCATCTACCTATTGAGTTGCATTGTGACAACAAAGCTGCCATGCACATAGCTGTCAATCCGGCATTTCATGAAAGAACTAAACATCTTCACATTAATTGCCACTACACGAGGGACAAAGTCCTGGAAGGATTTCTCAAGACATCTCACGTTTCATCTAAAGAACAACTTGTAGACATCATGACTAAGCCCCTGGGAGAAGTGCAGCATAACTATTTGTGTTCAAGGTTAGGGTTGATGGATTCTCCCCCAATTCCACCTTGAAAAGGGGATGTAGAGGAGATGTGGGGAGTTAGTTATCCACATTAGCAGGTTGTTATCCACATCAGCATTGATTAGTCGTAAATGCTAAAATATCTAGTGGTAGCTTCTAGATGAGTTAGTTACATTTTCAGCTTTGTATATAAGCTAGATACCTTACTTGTAATTGGTAATTGTTTTTGACATTTTAGCTAAATAAAATCAAGATTCATGTTCTCTCTCTTGAGCTCTCTTCCTCTCTCCAAGAGGATTCTGGTTTCTTATCAGAGGGAAAATTAAAAAGAGCATGAAAGTGTGACAAGGCAATGTGTCTTAGATTTTTCCCAACTAGATTCCAATATTACTTCATTATTTGCGATTTTCTATTTAATAAAATGGAAGTACTCGAAACACTATATTGGAGTCCCAAGTAAAAAATGGAAAGATCAGCAAACTCTATAATTGACAATTGAAGGACCCAAAAATGGAAAACATTGCCTTAGATTGCTTTAGTAGTGGGAGGCATGTGTAAAGTTAACTCTTGGTCGATATTTTGATTTGAAAGTTGCATTGCATTGGGTTGTTTTTACTGCCTTTGGCTAAGAAATGATATTTCAAGATTATTGTAATAATAGAGAGAAAAAAAAAAGAAAAATTATGTGTGAAGGACATGTTCACAATTGAGTTAACTATAGTTCGTTTTATTTTGATATATTTATATAGATTTCACTTAATTTGATTTTTATTCTCTTCCAGCTCCTATGCCATGGAGGTTTCGTCATTCTAAACCCAAAAAACTAGGTTAGATCTAAACTATTCCCCCCTCCCCCAAACCCTGGCCCTTCGGAGTATAGAGAGAAAGAGAGAGACACACACACACACACACACACACACACACACACACACACACACACATATATATATATATATATATATATATATATATATATATATATATATATTTGTGAAGGTAAGCGGGTCCAACCCACTAGGCCCCTATCTCAGGGTATCTAGCAGGCCTTGACGGGTCAGGGGAGGGGATGTCAAAGCCTGGACAAGGTCTAGGAACACAAGCCCACCTATGCACAATGCATAATTCCCCCCCCCCCCGATCGAACCCGAGAGGTTGGGTTGGCAGGTGGAGTGTTGGCCACACAGGCCAACGCAGCCTTGACATATATATATATATGTGTGTGTGTGTGTGTGTGTGTACAAACGTACATACATACATATAGGGCTGGCAAAAATTCGAGTCCGGGTCAATTTGGGTCCGAACAAATCGGACATTCGGACAAAAACTTCATACCCAGACCCTGTTCGGATTACAAATCGGATACTTTGACCAGACCCGGACCCGGACCCGAATGTCCGATGTCCGGACCCGGTTGTCCGAATGTCCGAATTTGTAATATGATTTTAGGAGATTCTGACCAAAATTTTGTGTGACCGAACCCGAACCCGATTTTTTAATGTCCGAACCCGGTTGTCCGAATTTATTTTTATAAAATTTTCTAAAGAATTTGGACTAAAATTACATATAAACATAGTTGTCCGATGTCCGAACCCGGTTGTCCGATTGTCCGAATTTGTCCGAACCCGAAATGGTTCAAAAATCCGGACAACCCGAACTCGAATGTCCAAACCCGAACCCGACCCGGTTTAAATTCGGACATGACCGATTGTCCGAATTTTAAATTCGGACATAAATTTGGTGACCGTACCCGGTTTTTTCCGGGTCGGACAAATTCGGGTAATCGGGTCGGACAGATTTTTGCCAGCCCTACATACATACATATATATATATACACACACATACACACACAACTTAAGTTTGTCAATAGATGCATTGAATATGATATCAATCTCTTATAAAGTTTATTCAGTTTTACTAGATACTAGAGTGATATCCGTAAGTTGGATAGATATGAAAATTTGCTCATTTATTCTAATGTGATACACCTTAGTTTGCATGCCAACATATTATAAGAATAATTTTTTATTGATAATATTAAGATCATAATGAAAATAAAAGAGTAAAATATATATTATAAATATATAATAAATATATTATGAAAGCAATAGTGATTGATACGAAAGTAGCATTTTTATAACATATTAGTTTGTATTATGTAATGATACTTAAATGAATCATATATTGGACCACATGATCATCTAACATATGGATCACATATGGATCCTCATTTAATATTGCACATAATTATTTGGTAATAAATAGCTCAATTAAATCAAAAAATTTCACAGTCAAAAAATTGTGTGCCTTATTAGATTTTCAATCTAAACTAAAAAGATTAGGTTAGGTCTAGACTCCCCCCGGCCTTCGAAGAATATATATATATATATATATATATATATATACGCACATGTATGTATGTATGTGTGTGTGTGTGCATATATATACATATATATATGTATACAAATTATTTTTCGGGCAATATTGTTCAAAATTAAATGCATAAATCAAATTTCTACTTTTAGGTGACGACAGAAGGGTAAATCAATGAAAGTAAATAATTATAAATTCATAAACCTATTTTCAATGTAAAGTTATAACTTTAAGGGTGAACAAGACCTTTTTCCAAGAAAAAAAGACTTATGAAGGAAGAAAAATAGTGATTCTTTTAGGTAAACACCATTCCAAACATGAGATTTAATGAAATGAGTATATATACATTTAGATTCCAAATTAAAAAAAAGAAAGAAAAAGATGGTAGAATAAGAATTGGTCCACAAAGTTATCTTTTTGGTGAATCATCTTTCAATTGCATTGGGGTGTCATATTATTCCTCTAGATAATTCAATATCTTTTTGAAGTGTTGGTGAAGTTGAGAGATCAAATTAAGTACCACAAGGCATTGCTAGTGGACCTAGAAATTCCTTTCCTGTGGATAAAGACTACAATACGTAACACTTATAATTTGTTGGTCCCTACCTTTTCGATAACATATATCATACGCCTAAAAGTATGTACTCCCACTTACTATGTATATATGTTTTTCCATTGTTTATTTGATCTAATGTGAGACAAGTCAAAATTTCATGGACTTTAGGTTTTGAAAAGCAATTAGGTTGGAGATCCAGCATTGTGTACATGCTCTTAGATTTTCAACCAAATCCAAAGAAATGCTTACAACATGACTTAGAAAAATAGAGAGATTCCATGAGTATATATGAGCTGTGGGCAGGGATGTTAATAACAGAACGTAGGTTCTCCTGCAGATTGAACAACAACAACAATTCCCAATGTGAGTTCCGCTTTTACGGAGTCTGAGGAGATTCAACTGTAGTCAACCTTATTTCTACTGGCATTCTCCTGTAGATTGAGATTTTAACAATTACAACCAGTAAGATTTGGTTCACTCTAATTCAATTATCGTCAAAACCAAAAGCTGTCTAAATAGGAGTTAAGCAGTAAAATCTTGTCGCACAGATAAACAAGTAAAAAAAAGAGTATCGTATATATCCGAAAACTTAGCTTAGTAGAACCTAGAGTATTACTATTCATTCAATATAATTTACATACGAACAGATATTATGATGTGAGTACCTTTAATTTCGGATCTGATTTTTCCTTTTATTATTTATGATTATATTCTCCCCCCCCCCCCCCCCAAAAAAAAAAATCATTGGGGAGGAATGGAGGACAATTCATATAAATTCAGAAGACGTTACAAATAACAGAAGAGACCGTTGACTCCAAGGAGCCTCTTCTTTTTGCCACTTGGCAGTTGGCACCTCAAAACCCACCACAAAACCAGCTCCTTTTTCCTTTTTTTTTTTCTCCTCCTTCCTTTTTCTGGGATTTTATTTGCTTATTTTATTTATTACTTTCCAAATATATTTTGTGGGTTTTTTTTCACATTTTTTTTCAAGTGCTAGAATTGAGAATATTGCATTCCAGCTAATTTTGTTATTGTCTCTGGTCCAAAAATAATATGCCAAAAACTAAGAAGCCTCTAACTTTGCCTAATTCTGCTCCTTTATTAATTTTATATGTCCTTATTATTGACTTACTAATACAGTGCCAACATAATTTATTAATTTTATATGTCCTTCTAATTTTTTGTAAATATTTTTTTTAATTTAGAAAATAAAAAGGAGATTCTTATCATGGAACATATATATATGCCAATTTTTTTTTTGGAAAAACATATGAATGCCATGATTAATCAACTGGCATTATTTTTAGTGATATGTTATAGTTAAAATATAAATGCTTTGTCATGCAAATAAATATAGGGAAAAAAGGCGATTAAAAAAATATAGGAAAAAAGAAAGCTAACCCTAAAAAGAAAGATCAAATGGAACTTTGTTTTTGGTTTTAAAAAAATTTACAAGCTACTACAAACATTTTATCAAAAATGAGTTTGCCAAAAAAAAATTTATTTAACTTGGCGAAGCGATCAAATATTTTCCAATTCAAGATGTGGCAACAATGATATCACATAACTATATTAACTGGCTTGTTATATAATTATTCATCATGTAACCAAAAATCAATAGCTTTTTCATGAATTAAAAAAAAATGGCAGCCCAGTGTACAAGCATCCCGCGTTCACGGGTCTGAGGAAGGGCCACACTCAAGGGATGAATTGTAGACAATCTAACCTAATTTTGTCAATGACTAATTCCACGACTCAAACCCTTGACCTTTTGGTCGCACAGAGACAACTTTACTGTTGTTCCAAGGCTCCTCTTCATGAATAATGGATGGAAATACTCCTTTTCCTTCGTTTTTTGAATCGAGAGTATAGTGCTATGCAAAATTTATGCTTAAAATTTAAAAGTAACTTACTAGCCAATGAAATTGTAACCACATGACTTTATTTTAATTTTTTTTTTAAAAACTACTTCCTTTGGTTGGTCTATGACATGTTTTTGTACTCTTGTTCCCAAACTTTTTCCTTATATATGTGAATTTGAATACCAAAACCAGGGGAAAAGGCTCAAAGGAGAAGAATAAAGTGATGACCAACCTCCCACATTTATACCATGATGATGATAATATATGAAACATTATTGAAAAATACTCAACTATAAATTCAGGAATAAATAGCAAATAACAAACACAAAAACAAAACTCCCCAAAAAACAGAACAAAGCATAAAGAAAGGATCAAAATTAAGTGGCCTTTGAGCGGTTATTTAGCTGTCCCATGATGTAATCTTTTCTTCAGGTAAATAATTTTTTGAAGAGTTTTTTAGATCAAAATTAGTTGTTTGATTTAATGAAAATGCTAATTTCGGTGTTTGATAGAATAGCTTTTTGAAAGAGTTTTTGGGATCTAAAAAACTAATTTGAAAAAGTTAATTGGAAGAGCTTTTTATAGAATTAGCTTTTTGTCTCACAATTTTATTAGAAACAGCTAATTTCACTAAAATAAATTTACTATAAATAGTTAATTAATTCAAACAGCTAATATAAACAATTAATTTAAACAGTTAACAACTAACAGTTAATACAAACACTTCAACGCTAATAGTTAACTACTGTTTGTCAAATAAGGCTACAGTTCCAAAATCCCTAGAAAAACCCTCATCCTCTTCTTCTTCCTCCTCCTCCTCATTCTCTCTCACCTCACACTCCCAAAATCAAATCCCATCTTTTCCTCCTCTCACTCAACAAACCCACCCACATTTCTCTCAGATCTCAAAATCCCACTTCAGCAAACCCTAAAATCTCACACATTTTACTCACTCAGTTCAAATTCAGATTCAATCTCATCTGGGTTTGATTTCTTTCTTTCAAAAAAAAAAAGAAAAAGAAAAATCTGGTTCTGGGTTGTGTATAGATGTCTCGTATAAGATGAAGACAACCACATCAACATCAACCCATTACGCTCATTTCCTCAGTCTCTTCTTCATCTTCGTTCTCACCACCTCAATTTCTCTCTGCTCCTCCGAATTCGTTGGCAATGGCAGACTCTCCAACGCCGAGGTCAGCTACATTCGCCACCGGCAGCTTCTGTACTACAAAGACGAGTACCGCGATAGAGGAGAGAGGGTGATGGTCGACCCGAGGCTCCGATTCGAGAACCCGAGGATCCGGGACGCCTACATTGCCCTCCAAGCATGGAAACAGGCTATTCTGTCGGACCCCCAGAACTTGACTGCCAATTGGGTCGGATCTAAGGTCTGCCGTTATCACGGCGTTTACTGTGCTCCGGCGCCGGATAATTCCTCCATTCGCACCGTCGCCGGAATCGACCTCAACCACGGCGACATCGCCGGATACTTACCGGAGGAACTCGGCCTTCTTCGAGACATCGCTCTCTTCCACATCAACTCGAATCGCTTCTGTGGGACCGTCCCCCGGACATTCCGGAACCTTCGAATACTCTTCGAGCTAGATCTTAGCAACAACCGGTTCGCCGGAAAGTTTCCCAGAGTGGTTCTCTCTCTACCCACTTTGAAATTCTTGGATCTCAGATTCAATGAGTTCGAGGGCAGTGTACCTTCGGAGCTATTCGATAAGAATCTGGACGCCATTTTCATCAATCATAATCGGTTTCAGTTCGAGTTGCCGGATAATTTCGGAAACTCACCGGTGTCGGTGATAGTTCTGGCGAACAACAAGTTCCATGGATGTGTGCCTGAGAGCTTGGTAAACATGTCGAATTTGAACGAGATTATCCTGATGAACAATGGGCTTCGATCGTGTTTGCCCAGAGACCTGGGTTTGTTGAGGAGTTTGACGGTGTTTGATGTGAGTTTTAATCAGTTGATGGGGCAATTGCCGGCGTCGATTGGGGATATTGCGAGCTTGGAGCAGCTGAATGTGGCGCATAACATGTTTTCCGGCGAGATTCCGGCGGGTATATGTAAGTTGCCCAACTTGAAGAACTTTACTTACTCGTATAACTTCTTCTCCGGCGAGCCGCCGGCGTGCCTCAGGCTGCCGGCGTTCGACGACCGGAGGAATTGTATTCCGAGACGGCCGGTTCAGAGGTCGTCTCTTCAGTGCCGGACTTTCTACTCCAGGCGCATCCATTGCGGTGCTTTTAGGTGTACGCCATTTGTTCCTCCCTCTTTGCCTCCGCCGCCGCCGGTTTCTCCTCCCCCGGTCTATACTTCGCCACCACCACCACCGGTTCAGTATTCTCCTCCTCCGGTCTATGCTTCACCACCACCTCCGCCAGTTTACTCTCCACCACCACCTTCACCTTCACCTCCGCCTCCTTCACCGCCCCCACCAGTTTATTCTCCCCCACCACCACCTCCACCCCCGCCTCCACCTCCGCCTCCATCACCACCTCCGCCGTACCCTCCACCACCATCCTCGCCGCCGTCACCACCAGTTTATCCACCTCCACTACCGCCCCCATCTCCACCGCCATGCGTTCAGCCTTCACCGCCGCCTCCGCCACCATGCGTGCAGCCTTCACCACCGCCTCCGCCGCCTTGTGTGCAACCCTCACCACCTCCGTACGTGTACATTTCACCGCCGCCACCCCCAGTATTCTTACCGCCACCTCCACCTGCTTATGCTTACCCTCCACCCGCACCACCAGTCTACTTACCACCCCCGCCAGCATCTCCACTGCCTTGTATAGAGCCCCCACCACCATCACCTCCGCCATGCGTTCAACCCCCACCGCCGCCCTGCGTACAGCCTCCACCGGTTTACTTGCCGCCTCCTTCATCACCTTACATATACTCGTCTCCACCTCCACCACCACCGGTTTACCTACCGCCGCCGGCGCCAGTGTATGAAGGGCCGCTGCCACCAATCACGGGGTTACCGTATGCTTCACCACCGCCGCCTCCGTTCCACTACTGATTCTTTTGAGATGAATTTTTCTGCTCTAAATTCTTCTCCAAATGGAATTCACTTGATGATACTGATGCCACCATTATTTTCGAGATTGAAGATGAAGATGTTGGCCATGATTTTCAGTTGTTGGATTTGTCTCCCAATAAAGAGCCTGCTAACGGTAATGACTGGGTTCAATGAGGATTATGGTAACTTGATGAGTATGAGGAAGAATTCAGAAGGAGAGAAAGTGTCTTTCTTCCACAAAATTCATTCAGAATTTTTATGGGTATTCTCTCCATCTCAACAATCATGGAATAAAATTTGAAGCAGAGGAAGAATGGGAAAAAATTGAAAAAATCCCAAAAAATATAAATAAAATTAGAGGGAAAAAAAAAGGGAAGTAGGATTTGCAGGGTAGAGTTTCATGTATAGGCTGAATTATGCAGATTCGAGGGGTCTTTCATTTCATCATAATCAGGTATGAAGATGAGGATGAGAGGTGTTGCAGTTGCAGCTAAGCTGAAAGCCAAGCTAACACTTGTCTCTGGTGTTAGCTGCTGCTTCTGGTTTTCTGGGTTTGTTATTATCTTTTTTTTTGTTTTTATTTATGATCATACCTCCTATTTTTCATTGATTAATTTTATCTCCATTTTGATTCTGAATTTTATATTAGGATAATCTTGAAACATTCACTTTCACTTGTATTCAATTCCTAGAATTCAGATCATTGTCTCTCTACCTGTCTTTCATGCCTGTAATTGTGATGGAAGTATAAAAGGGCAGTTCGGTACACAAGCATTCTACGTTCACATAGAGTTCGGACAAGAGCCCATCCAAAGGGATGTAATTGTGATGGAAGTATGTAATGCTGAAATTTACTGTCTCTGCAAACATGGAAATGTGAAACCCTGGAAATCTGCGCAAATTTGGGTGCATGGTTTTCTCTAATGTACAGAACAAGTCTTGATCAAATATCCCAGATTGGGAATTCACATGGGTTCGGTTCATGGGTATTCAAATTCCCTTGCATTGGCTAGTTGGTTTAGATTCTTCTTATCGATGAGACTCCGGTTTGGTGTCGGGTCATTTCTGACTGGGCTAGTTAGCTCCTGTTATGTCGATGTTTGGTCTTGAGTTATGTCGGCTCAAGTCAATTTAGGTTTTGAGTTTTCGCCTGTTTCAAGTATCAAATGATGCACGATTCTAGATCATTTGGTTCGGTCAGTTCAATTTAGGTTTTGAGTTCATAGAAGGTTTGCCTATTTCGAGTGTCCGGTGGGTGATGTTTGAGTCCAGATCGAATTAATCTTGAATCAATTTCGCCAAGTGAACCAACGAATATTTGAAGTCGTGCATTCCACCACTGAACTAGTTTTCAAATACCAGTTACTAGAACAGTAAAACTTACTGTGTGTGGGTGTAGTGGCCATCATTTTCGACCGAGGTGCATATTGATTCAGGTGGTGTCAGACTTTGGGAATAATTAATTGAGATTTGCAGTATTTAAGTAGGAATGTAATCAGTAGATTAGTCGCAAGTGATACCACCATAATTTGGGTTCAAATTTCAAACTTGGGCTCGTCCCCTGCCCTGCATTTGCTTCTGATTACACTTCTAACCCTTGGTTTTTGGGTACACGGTAAACTAATGACACTCAAAGAAAACCTGCATGTCACAACTTTAAACATTTGAATGGTTCATTTTTTTTCCCAAGTCGTCAGGTCTCTATCTCATCAAAGTCGAGCTATTATTAGCTGGTATAGCTCTTTTATCATGGATTTTCTCCAATCACGAATTCAAATTCGAGATATACAGTCTGATGCTCGTATGCATCTAGATATAACTAACAAAAACTCAGCTGTTGTTTTACTAATATATGTTAGTTTAAATGGTGCTTATTATTTTATCAATACGAGTTAGTTCAAATGGTTTGACGTTTGTGAATAGAAAAAAATATAAGATGAAAGAGTGTTATCCCTTCATAAATTTATTAACTCAACTACGCTGAAACAAAAGCCCAAAGACCAAACCAATAAAAACTCGAAAAAAAAAGAAGAGAAGAGGGGCAATTTCTTATGTGCTTTTAGAAACATATGCTCTTATTGTTCACGTATATATATTTTTTTCATATTTATTTGTTATATATTAAGTTTTTAACATATATTTATAAATGTGGCTTTTGACAGTATGTATTTTCATAAGTCCGATATACATATTTTGGTGGGGGGGGGGGGGGATGATGTTAAGCTGTAGAGCATGTCCAGGGAGAGAAAAATTTAAGCCGTTGAAATTGGAGCGGGCAATGAGGAGGAACCAAGGAAAAGGCAATGCACTTACCAGCATGTGTTCTCCCACTAATTCAGGCGCATTTACATTTGCTATTTTTCAACTTATTTGCCCTCTGTTTTTCCCCCCTATGTGAACTCATCATATTTTTTTAACCAAAAAAATAGATTTTTATTTATTTTTATGAGTTTTAATCCTTTATAATCGAAATTGAATTATTATTGTTCTATAGAAGATTAGATGTTTTTTTTTTTAAAAAAAAAGCCAGACTTGAATCTGAAAATTTATTTAATAAAGTAAATATCAAACTATTTAAACTAACTAATTAATAGAGAACTTATTGTTAGAGTATAAAGTCATTCCTCGGCCTTTGATCATTCGTTCAAGCTTTTGGTTAAATTGATTCTTAAACCTCAACATCATCATATCAACTTATTATGCGGGGTAAAGATGAACTTTTGCAGCATTCGCATTTCAAGTTCTAAAGACATCTGCATGACGATGCATGTTAGATTACAAAACCATTCTTGAACCATTAATTTGAACTTTTGGCTGAGTTGGTTTTAAAATGCTCCTTTCCTTCCATATTTATAGTTCAACTTAGAAATGTGCAAGTGTAAACATTAAATGCTTTACATTGTTGAAATATGTTTCCAACTAATGAAATTGGTAATATTTTGCAAGAGTAAAATCTTGTTAATATTATGAAATAAAAAATAAAAATATGATATTTTTTACAAAAAAAATATGGGAGACAGAAAGTATTTCAAGTACATCTCGTTTTCATATTAATGATTCCCACAAAGCTATTGTTAATCAGTGCTGATCAATGTTGACGAGTATTGAGCATGACTAAAATTGTGAGTAGAAAATATGTGCTAATTAATGTTGATGACTACTGACTGGTGTTGTACTAATTGGAGCTAGTGAGTACTGACAAGTGTTGTATGTTGATGATAAGTACTTATGATAAGTTTATGCATGTTTGTTTTTAACCTATAATACGCACTTGTCATCAGCATTCAATATCGATCAATATTGTCAGTATTGATCAGTACTTAGCCATATTTACTGTCTATAATTTTAACCCTGATCAGCACTTATCAGTATCAATCAGTACTCATCAACGTTGATAAGCATCAATCAATAATAAATTACATATAATAAGTTGAAAGAACAGATTATTGAAAATAAAATTCGATAAGTAAAACTCGAAGGAAGCTTGGCCCAACAACCTTTCAAATAGCCAAACCCTAATTTGTACTAATAAGAGGCAAAAACCTCACGAGATAAAGCATTTCGTTATTCAGTCATTGCTCCGCCAAGTCAACCACCACAAAATTTGATGGTGGTATGCCAAAAGTAAGTAGGGTCAAAGTTAACTAAAAAAATTCGTATTATTTATTTTTGCCCCTAAAATTTGTATGATTAACATCCAAAAATCTTGTACTCAACCTTTAATTATCTATTATTTGAACATTTTTTCATGTTGAATAGACTCCTTAACGACATAATCAATCTTTTTAATTACAAATTCCAAGATTCATACTTCAACCACTGTACTTAACTAGGTTTTTTAAAAAAAATTAATGGTAAAAAGATAAGAAATATTAGAAAAATCTTCTCACAAAAGTATGTACAACTACATCATCAGTTAAGGGCATGTTCGTTTTGACTTATCATAAGTACTTATTATCAGCATTCAACAACTTTCAGTATAATTCAGTATAATTCAGCACAATTCAACATCATTCAGTACAACTTAGCAAAATCAACATTGTTAAGTGCTGGTTGAAAATACTTAGTTATATTTTCTTCAACCATTCAATATGTTTCAACATGATTCAACATGATTCAGTATATTTCATTATCATTTAACAAGTTTCACTTATAAGTACTTATCATAAGTCGAAAAGAAGGTGTCTCAAAATAGAGTGTAGGTGAGGAAAAAAACAAGTGTGAATATCATGAATAATGTAAGATCATTACCAAGGAGCCTTTACTTGCTTCTTCATTTCTTGAATAACAGTTTTATTATCACCTTCAACTCATACAAGCTTACATACAAACCTCGATGCAACCTAAACTATCCCCAACACACCTACTCTGGACCTTCAACCTCTTTTTTTCCAATTGTTTATTAGCTAGGCAAAGCCTAAAATACAGAATAAGAAGAAAGGTAATATAGCTTCTACAAACAGCCCGTATCTTCTTTTAAATTATACGAGTTTGCAAATAAACCAAACAACGCTGCTCTTATACTTGCTTTATTAGCTTAGGCATAAGATAACTGATCGGATCAAGGCACCGAGCTTGCTTTTTCTCTCAATTTCTTTTCTCTAATAACTAATATTTCTTTTTACGACAAGGGTCTGGTTACCTATAACAGCCGCTCTAATTTTCTTAACCCGCAACCTTCAACTTATTTACAATTCTACTTGTTCTTACACATAGGTAGACCACAAATAGGTACATCTAGAGAGAGGAAGAAAAGATATAAAGGATAGAAGGGGCCCTTAAAGAAAGTGCTTCCCCCATGCATGTGGGGTTGTTAGGCTTCTCAAATATATTCCAAGACTATAAGTGTATGATGTAATTTGGGGGAGGGGGTTTTGGTTAGATGAGTTTATTGCAATAGCATTATATATGTACTTCATCTACTTTCCTCAATTTCATTTAATTTGAGGGCTCAAGGAGCGTTTGTGAGTTGGTCCAAATATTTATTGCATGCCCCAGTTACACTTTCGTAAGAAAATACTCCTTTCTGCATTGTCTTCCATATTTGCTCCTACAAGTACTTGTGGATCACATGCTAATGAGTAATCCTTTCTTCAACCTCTAAATTTCATCCCCCATGTCGGTGTCAGTTAACTCAACTGGTAAAATCTTTGAGAGTTGTTACCAAAAGCGTACATTTGAATCCCGCCTACGTCGACCTTCGTGTCTTATTCGTACACCAAAAAAAAAAAATTAGATATCTGTAGGTAATTCTCTCTCACTGGTTAATTAGTTGTAATTTTTTAAAAAATTTCATATCAAGGTGACAATATATAGAGATATTGACACAATAATTTTTCCGGTTTTATATGGCCTAAATTTATATATTACATGATTTAAAATTATTAAGTTATTAGACTTATAATTAATTATTAAGTCAAGCATATTGAATTGCTCAAAGATTAATATGATCTTCTTCCTAGGCAAGTTTGCATGACCAATTACACTAGATTTGTTGAACATTCAAGTCAAGCAAGACTAACTAATAAACTAGCCTTGTTGAACCTACAAGCCAAGCACAAAACAGTCCACTTATGCAAATATATTAGTCTTCGGATCGATCCGATTCTGAACCGAAAAATGAACAACCCTGAGAAAGACAAATAACTACATTTCACACAACTAGAAATGTATATAATAGGACCATTTGTATGTTTACTAGCTTGTTATAGGTTAGTTGGAAATTAAGAAGTAGATTTGTACTCCCAAGATGATGTCTACTTAGCTAATGCCAATATCTAATTGAATTTGGATCAATCAATACATAGACAAATAAATGTGTGGCTCATACGTGCTTCATGGCACACAACTATCCACGCCCCCAAGAGAAAACCAACTAGCAAATGCCTAGGGAAGCACAAACATGAGCTAAGGGTCGTTTAAAAAGTATTATTTTTTGTGAGTCTTAGGCCTGTTCTTTTCGTATGTAAATTTTAAAATACAAATCTTAATTTATTTCAACTCATTTTCATCCACTTTAATCCATTTTAACATACTTTAATCTATTTCTACTATTTTAATCAAGTTCAATTTATTACATAAAAAAAATTCAACCCACTTCAATCTACTTTGACCCACCTCAACCTACTTTGATCAACTTCACCATTTTACCCACCCCAATTTACCCACAAAAAGGACAAACCCGTAATTGTTTTAATTGGTGAAGTTTTTAAATGTTGTTATTAGAGATTTTAATAGGGTTATTGCAAAAATAAAATTAAAGCTGAAATCAAAATGCAGAATTTGAATGGAGACAATGCACAAGGATATTTTAACGAGGTTGAGCCTCAATCAGACTTAATCCTCACCTAGAGTTATCCAACTCTAGGATTCAACGCTCTGCTTTTCTTATTAAGATGAACATTCACACTTTCTTTCAGAGCACCACACTCTAAAGATCCCAACTACTTAAATCAACCACTGATTTAAGTTTTGGGAGGGGTTGTGACCTCACACCAACTCTATTGTTCACTCTTTAATAAGAATTCCTCAAGATCTCTCAAGACTTCTGATTACAATTCAAGACTCAAAGGAATTTGCAAATGTATAGCTCAGTGTAGTATGATTGCAACTTGCTTGTGTGATGGCTTGAATTCCTTCTCTTCTTCCTTCAGCCCCTATTTATAGGATTGAGTAGCCATATGCTGATTTGTCCAAGAAGGAAGTTATCTCCATATCATATTTTGATTTTGACCTTGTGATCTTCTCCAATAAGAAAGTATTTGCTCACAATCTCTTCTCTTGCCTTTTGAATATGTAAATATCTTTGAAGCTTGACAATAAAATATATTATATTTGCAATAAAATCATGCAATATAATCTTTATGAGATCAAATTTAAAATACAAATTTGATATTGCAAGAATATTAATAATATTGCTAGAATATTCAAATAAGGGCAATATCATTTTGTCATGGCTAGAATTAAGGATGCTTAATCAAATAAAATCCTTTTAAGTAATATTTTCCACATTTGCCTAGCACAATGATATCTTGCCTTTAATCATATTTGCATACAATCTTTCCAATCAAATAAATTAGATATGCACACAATCTTCGATAATATTCAATAAAATAATTATGATATGCATATAATCTTTCATATTTTCTTCATAATTTTTATTATGATTCTACTACTATATATTGCTTCTCTTTTCATGTGTTATATCTTTTGAATGCAACAACTTAATTTCTAATTTTGTGTTTCATCAAAATCTTTGTAATTACTAAGTAAGTCAACAGATTCGATTTTCACCTGTATTGTAATTAAATCTTGAACCCTAAATTCTACAGTCTAAATTTTGATCCATAAACCCTAGACATGATAGCTAAGGGTGGTTCAAATAGTGTTTCTTTAGTATTTATCATATTTGTTCTCATCCATTTCTTTCTTTTTGTCTTTCTTTTTTCACACAAAGGATGGTCAGTTATCGAATTCTTAAAAATGCTCATTTTAATGTTTTGTGACTGTATAATTAACTTTAGTCTTTTCAAACATTCTAAAGCAATTTCCACAAATATGTTGAGCAATCAAATATGAAATAATTTCACCAAAATGTAGGTAGAATGTATTCTATGATTACCTATTTAAATTTATTTCTGGGCTTTTTAATCCCCTTCTTTAAAAATAAAAAAAAAGTTCACAGTGGTAAACATTAAAGTTTTGGGCTCTTATTCAATTTCCACAAACATTAATATTTGTAGCCACCAAGATTCAATCTTCGACTTCCAAAAACGAAAAATGGAACTTATTATCTAAGCAACAATAAGGGGAACAAGTGCTATTGTTGACCTAATAAGGGGTAAAACTCTCTTATCACAGTTTTTTTTCCCATTCACAAGAATCAATCCCGAGACCTTACCTAAGAAAAATAAGTGTCAAACTACTTAAACCAACCTGTGTTGGTATTAAACTCTCAATTTTGTATACATAAAGCTATGACATCCCATTCTCTTTTTTCCTTTGCAATTAAATTGGCGCTCAATTTTTTTAAATAAAACATAAAGGTCAGTATAAGTGAAATATGAATCTAAATTTTTGGTAACAACTCTCAGAATATTATATTCGGGCATAATGTGATGAATCTTAATCACCATTCTCATCGAAAAAACTGTTAAAATCGAGTTCGAGTAATTTATTTGAATAACAACCAAGTTATCACAAAACTATTCAATCCAAATCATAAATCATAATACAAATGTACAAGAAAAGGGATCCAAAAAACTTGGAATGACAAAGAGAACAAGAATACTCAAGACAACTACATATCTCAATTGTGAGTTATCAATCCCACAATCGTTAGAAATAATAACAACTTATGTAGGGGGAAGAGTAGGATTTGGATAAGGTGGAACCAAATTATATTTGTTTTCAATTGAGATCAATTTGGGGCAAATTTTATCTTTGATTAATGGGCCGGATGTGTCTTGGGCCTTTATGCATAGAAGGCCCAAAGAGGTTGAGTTGTAGTACTTATTTAAAGCCCAACTCTCAAATGATGCACAAATAGAAGACCTATTAGAGACCATCATTTTCGGCCTCTATAAAAAATAAAAAATAAAAAGAAGAAGAAGAAGTTAACTTTGGAGCATATCCAATTGTTCACTATATATTCGTCTTTAACTTCAATTTTTTTTTTCTTCCATTTTGGTGCATTGGAGGCAAAATAGTTAATATAGACGGAATTTTAATCAATGTTTATAGTAAATAATGTCAAAAAATTTTACCAGTTGTCAAAAAATACCCTCTCCCCCAAATAAAACAATGGCATGAAAATTCAAGTCTAAGTCTAATTAGATTCGACTAGATTTTACCTCAATTTAATGTGAAACAGATTGAATATAATTTACACTCAGATATCTATTCGCTTTGTTCGTAATCAATTTTGAACATGCAATATAGAGACATACTAATATGAATTTTACATTAATAATAAGAAATAAGATTTGGTTGAGATTGAATGCAACAACTTTAACTTCAATCTTGATAACCATGGAATAGAGTAACCACATTTTTGAAGATGAGGCTTTTTGAAGCATGTACATGTATACCAAGCAATTGGACAAGAAGTTAGGAATGAATCTAGTCCCCATCCAACAAAGCTAAGGTAGCCCACCAGTGGCGGATCCATGTTATAGCTAGGGGTGTCCATGGACACCCCTAGCCCGCCCTCCCGGGCCCCCCTCAAAAAAATCTATTTAAAAAGTGGTTAATTTAGTAACAATATTGATTAATAGACATCCATAAAAAAAAAAGTATATATTAGTAATGATGTTAATTTATGAACACCCCTATTCTAAATTTCTGGATCCGCCACTGTAGCCCACAAAAAGCAAAGTATTGCCTAATAATGACCCAATCTTTGCCTAAGTATGTAATCATCACAAAAAGGAAATATAGTTGTATCCATTTTTATTTTTATTTTTGTGGGTGCAGATTGAGGAATATTGATCAATGTACACATGATTATCTTATGAATTATTGGCATATACTTCCTCAACATATCAGTAAATTTTATTTTTAACCCTCAATTTCCGAGGTTATTATTTAACTGCCCTTATCTTAACAATTGTTATCAGATATGGAGATCAGCTCCGTAGACGTAGTAATTTCCTCACTAAGTAAGGTCATCCTACCAAGGAACCCCTTGTTGTACTTGTGCCCTAAATTTAGATAACATCATTCAAATTTTTTGCCCTTTTGTTTTTCCTGCCATAAAATCTCTCCCATGCATAGAAAGCTAAGCAAAAACATATCTCATTCATAATCAAGCATGCCTAGGGTTATGGCCAATCACCTCTTTTGCAGTCATATGATATGTGTAGACATTTTTTTTGGGGGGTAATTTTTTTGAGCAAATTAGAGTAATTGCAATTAGTGATTTTGGAATATATAATTAAATTAAAAATTGGTGGGTTGAAAGTGAAAAAAAGTTTACACCAAGAACTAAGGGAAACAAACCCACTTAATTTTGAGAGCCTCTTTTGGTTAGATTACATGGAGTGAGTTGGTGGGATGGGGGACATAATGCAATGGTTTTCATCTTTCTTGTGCTCCATGAGAGCTTTGGCTATTTGTCAAAACTAGAGCCCACACATTTGGTTACAATTAGATTGGGTAAATGAGTGATTAGACTGCCTTAGTTGAAATTGAGATATAAGGCCTGTTTTTTTCGTTGGAAAATATAGATTGGGATATGGGTGAAGTTGGTTGACACTTATTGAAGTGGATATTTTTTTTGTTGAAATTGGTTAAAGTATGTTGAGTTTTTTTTATATGATGAGTAGAAGTTGGTTAAATAGTGGAAAGTGGGTTGAAGTGGATTGAAGTGGGTATATATATATATTCTCTCGTGTATTTGTCATACAGACAATTTTTAATATGTGACACTGACGTAACTTGTAAGAATTTATACTTCTAAGAATATGATATAGACTTTGTTCTCCTCGTAATGATATATAGAGGATCACATTAGTTATAGGAGCTAGGAGTTAATGCATTGGATCATAAATTAACAACAACAACAACAACACCTCCCAGTGTGGGTCCCGCTTTCGCGAGGTCTGGGGAGATCCAACTGTAGGCAACCTTACCTCTATCGATATTTCTACCCATAGAGAGGTTGATTCCAAAAGACCCACAAAGATAGGTTTATGACGTGCCAGCTTCGCACTAAAAAAGCAGCACTTTGTCAATTTTAGTTGTTATGATGTGCCAGCATTGCATTGTGGTAGGCCTGAAACTACCGTTGCAATGAAGCCAATTTTCTGTATGGTTGATGAGTTGCTTTGCACATAACCTAATCCTATAGAATTCATTTGTCAACCAAGCAATTTTAAATGGCTCTCTAAACATGGTTAATGCCTAGGCTATCTAGTTCCTCCTCAGTCCTCCCCTCTACTTATTTGTTTTTAAAAAATAAATTGAAACCAATTATTTAAAAAATTATATATTGAGCCTAGGTTTAGCTTGGACCGTCGGTTTTTTTTTTTTTAAACCTAGAACTACAATATTGTTTAGATTGTTTTCATCGATTTTATTATGCATAATTCTGAATTCTATCAAAGCCTATATCATACACTCGAGTGTATGTACTCCCACATGACACGTAAGCCTATATGACAAATACACCCCAAAAAATATATATATAAAATATATATGAGAGCACATGCTTCTGGGTGTACATAATAATTTGCTGAATTCTATAGATGGTTGGGTTGAGTTAAGCTGTCTACGTCAATGTGTGGGTTAGATCATATCAATCTACGTAAATCATATTTCATTTTAAGCCACTTTTAATACAAAGTGAATTTTTAAAAGGTTTGATCTTTTTTATAAAAAAAAAATCACAAGTCTAATGTAAATTTAGTTTTTAATGGTAAATCAAATTTAGCTTATAAATATAATTAGTATCCAATTCATTACTAATCTCTAATTCTTTAATATCGTGTGTGTGCACGCACAGATAATGATTCTTTTCAGCTAATGTTGTCTGATAAGTGCCCTTAAATGTTTAGTGTTCCTTTTAATTGTTCAAATATACCCAAAAAATAGACAAATGACTTTATTTATTAGTTAATTTGTAAATAAATTAATTAATTAGTGATTTCTTTTATTCTTAATCCTGACTAATAAATTCCAAATATCTATTTTGAAAATTTGTACTCAACATTTTTCTCAGGATTTGGTGCAACACTAATAACTAATGAATAACTTAAAATTTTCTCAATAATATATCGAAAATTCTTTAGATCTTGAGGATTTATTCATGTGAAAAAAGAACATGCACCCCACAAGTTCGATCAGAAATTATCTCATGATAATGTCACCATGACAGGCTAAATGATTTTTTTTTCCTGAAAAATTTAATTAATATAGTAAGAAAAAGTAATTAAAAATAGACAGACCTTTAATGATGATACTCAACCATACTTAGTGCCATTTCATCATTATGGAATAAAAATATAAAAAATATATTTCTAAACTTTTATCCATTAGGTTAAGCTTTGGATTGGTTTTTAAATAAAATTTAAATTTAAGTTCAATTGCTACAACCTCACCTAGATGGTGGCATGCAGGAGCTACATGTAACAACTTTACCCTTGATTAAATTTCAAAGAGACTGATTTCATCGTACGTACTCAACTCTAAAACATATCATGATACGACAGAAGTTCAGTGAGTAGGGAAGAGGACAGGTTTTTGTTGTGAGATATTTTAAGGCTCCGTTTGGACCTTGGAAAATTTGATGGAAAGGAAAAAAAAATTAAAAAATTATTTTTTTTCTTGTGTTTGGTTTAAAGAAAATCACAAAGAAAAAAATATGAAGGAAAGTTAGGTGGAAAAATTGTTAGAAACAAGTGATAAAATTTTCATCATAAAATTGTGAGGAAAGTTTGAGGAAAATTCTCAACCTTCTCCAACCTCACAGTGCTTAGATAACATCAACATGATTTAAGTAGTTCATCAAAATTCAAATTTCTCATCCAAATTTTTGTATTTTTTCCTCAATCCAAACAAGAGAAAAAAACTTATTTTCTCCCAACTTTTTTTCCTTCACATTTTTCTTCCTTCAACTTTTCTTTCCACCAAATTTTCTAAGGATCAAACGGAGCCTAAAGGAAAAGTGGTGGGATTGAGGCGAGGTCCGACAGGGGGTTGGCTTTTCATTATCCGAGATTGAAGAGGCACAAGCACATTATTTTGCCCTTAAACTACTTGGGAGACTGGATGACCAAAAGGTCACGGGTTCAAGTCGTGAAATCAGCCTCTGACAAAGTCAGGTTAGGCTACCAACAATTCACCCATTGGGGTGCGGCCCTTTCCCGAACCCTACGTGAACGCGGGAAGCTCATGTGAGGAACGGAGTTACTCATTTCCTTACTTTCTTTCAATCATATGATTTTAGTGATATAATTTGATTGAAGAAAGGCTCGAGCACGTCTTAAACTTGACCTGAATGAAATGTATATATAAATTTTTGAATTCAAATTAATGACAAACCTGGATGGCAACTATTTCGAATAAAAACACATATGATTGAATTATCATCTTTCAGTATCCACAGATAGCTGCCCTAGAAATGTATACATAAAAGTTGTGCAACCCAAATATTCGAATTTTTCTAACCTGAAAAAATCAAGTACAGTAATGATTTTTTCGTCCAAATTTTGAATCCAAACACAACATTTTTTATATTTTTATTGTCCGAACCCGATTTTGATACTAATTTAGCCTTGCCTGAATTATCCAACTTGAAAAAATCGGATAGTTTTAACATTATCCAACTTATCCAACTCGAATTTGACCCGAATCTAAATTTTTGCGAGTGCTATGTGACTATGTAAATGGTCCTCCTCTAAGTATGGCACCAAAAGCATTTCTCAAAGCTCCCAAATTTCCTAAATCACAACACTCGCAACAACTTCCACCACTCACTTTCACTTTGCTTTGCACATATATATGAACACCATCAAAAAGTGGTCACTCTCAACATCAACCTTTTCCTTAGATATACTTATTATCATCAAAAATATTTTTGAAAAATCAATTTTAATAATGCTTTAACTATAATTTGTATTTTAATGTGCATTAATAGTGTCTTTCTGTATCGTTCCAATTTTATAGGATCTGTCTGAAGTGACAAGCTATTAATGCACATAAAAATACAAATTATACTTAAGCTTATCTCTAATGAAAGTATGAAACTGAAGATCAAAGGCACAGGGAAAAAAGCAAAAATTAAATTATTTTGTGGATTATAAAGATAAAAATTGAGCTTATTTTCTATTTTTTTTCCGTCACTACTTTGCCCAATAAGCTAGCTAAATAAGAAATTTAATCAAAAGCATAAATTTTTGTATAATTAAAAATGAACATTTTATTATGAGGCATGAAAAATAAGGAATTTTGATGTCTAGAATAAATGAGAACATGTAGGCCTAAGGGCATCTTCGTTTCATCACGATTAGGGGTGGTTTGACCGTAAAACTATATATAGAAGTGGTGTTAAGAGTAGCTCGAGAGGTTAACAATGACTTTTTTTGATCTTGTATCCTCCATTTCACTAGAGCCGAGCTACTGTTAGCCCAATAAGGGGTAGAGCTCTCCCACCAAAAATTTTTTCCATTTACAATACTCGAACCCGAGACCTTGCTTAAGAGGACCAAGTGTTAAACCACTTAAACCAGCTTGTGCTGGTAGAAAGGTTAATAATGATAGTGAGCATACAGGAGCAAATAGATATAGCAGTTACGTGTTAGGAGCGTCTAAAACTAATAGCTTTGATAGTTACATAATGGTGAAATGAAGAAATGTAAGTTCAAACTCGCAAACAAAAAAGTTCCTAAACATATTTATTTCACATCACTTGGTATTCGATAAGTTAAAAACAAACCCGTTTGGCTTGGTTTTCTAAAATAAATAGACACCCATATTTACAAAATTTTTTAGTTGAAATATATTAAATAATTATTTGATTCAGATAATTACTATGAATCGATAAAAAAATGTGTTTATAAAATTTATTTCTTGCTTTTAAATCTTTCAAATAAACTAGCTAGATTTATAGAGATTCCTTATGACATGATATTGTGAATAACCTTAGAGTTGGAAAAGTATAGGCTTTTCATCTGGGCTTTTTGGTTGTTGATTTTCTTCAATAATTTTGTTATACTTTCTTTTTTGAAAAAAAAGGGAAAAAAGAATTTATACTTTTCAGCAACGTATAATTAGAAGGAAATATCGAACGAAGCATATAAATTTTGAATCGATGTTAGTTGATCTGTACTGAAGTCTCTAATAACAACTCATAAATATTTTACTGATCAAGCAAATACTCAAACTTTTAAGCAATTTAGATCGGGATGAGTAAGTAAGTAACATAATTAAATCTACCTTCACAAAGAAGGAAATTAGGGGTTTTTTTGGCACAAAAAAAAGGAAATTAGGTTTTGTTATTATTATATATAGTATAATTTTCGCATGAGTGCATTTTCAATTAAAAGAATAAAAGAGAAAGAAAAAGTTGTTTTTTCATGTTTGACTTACGAATATAAAACATTATTAAACAAGAGATCAATGAGATTGACGAGAAAGACTCCATGATAGAATTTAATTAAGCTCATCAACACAAACTAGTGGATGTTTATAAGAGAGAGCACTCAAATGTTGTAGAATTATTATTATTGTTATAATAATAATAATAATAATAATTATTATCATTATTATTATTATTATTATTATTATTATTATTATTATTATTATTATTATTAATGAGAACCCAAAAAGTTATAGATTAGGAAAGCATTTCCTTTGTAGTGTTAATCTAGCTCAGATACTAACATAGATGTAAATTTCAGTTAAATAAGTTATGTTTCTAAAACTTTCCAATGTTATAATTATTTAACCAAACCAAATGGAAACGAGGAGTTTACTAAAATCCGTGTTTAAATGGTTGAGTGATACAATAGAAATGTGATCTCAGTTAAAAATATGAATCGAACAATAAGTACGGAAATTACTGATTACATTCTTATATCGAACCTACATAAAATATAAAAAAAAAAGGCGAATAAAGCCTCGTAAATCTTGTAAGTATGAACATGAATTATTCGCCTCCAAAAATGAGAAAAATTGATTAAAGAAATGATAAACATGATTAAAAAATAAAATTTGCATCCTTTTTTTACATAAATATTTTTTAATAAAGCGTACATAAAAATTTTAATCTAATATCAGGAAATGACTGTTGTCATTCTAACATCAACACGATGCCGTTTCGTGAAATTGTATTCACCTCAAAAATAAAAATTAAACGAAAAGGAAACAAAATCTGTCACTGATGCTTACGGCGCGAAAAAAGGCGACCGAGTAAAAAAAAATAAAAAAAGAAGGCAACGGAAAAAATTGAGAGAGAGAGAGAGAAAAAAAAATGGAAAAAAAATATTCATCAGGCATCATAAGTCATAACACCATTTGTGGTAGAACAGTAGAATGTCATGGTGTGAATATGTATATATAAAGTTACAAACACTCTGCAGAAACCCATCGTAATGTCTCTCTTTCTGCCGCTGTCTGGGTCTAACAGATTGTCTTAATCGCCTAAAGAAGATACCCAGAAGAGAGAGAGTTGAAAAGAGAGCTTCTTTGAAGTGTTTTTTAGATACCCATTTAGCAGATCTCTCTGTTTGTTTCTCCAGAATCCCAATCTCTGGTAATGCCCATTTCTGATTCATTGCATTTTTCTTTACTTCTGCTGCATTTTAGTGGTGAATTTTGAGCTCATTAATCAGCTTGATGCTCCAATGAGAGATTTTTGTAAGCATGCTTTGTCTTAAATTTGGGTGTTTCTGAGTTGTTTGTGTTGATGATTTGCTTCTCAAGTGAGAAATTTGATTTTATCAGCTTGTTTGGTTTTGGTATGATCTGATACCTTTCTGGGTCTTCTGGGTTTCATTTAAGTTTCACTGCCTGCCATTAATAGTTCTTATTTCATCAAGGGCATCTTTTTTTCTTTTTTTGGGGGGGGGTTGGGGGGTTGGGGGGGGATATCTCTTATCCATTGATAATGAAATGCTACCTGAACCTTCTTTCCGGGGGGGGGGGGGCTTAGGGGTTTTAGAATTTGAATTTGTCTCCTCTATGGAATGTGGGGAACTTGCTAAAGTTCTACATTTAGTAAGGGATACATCTGATAATCTTGGAATCTCACTTCAAGTGAGAATCGTACAGGTTTTTTGTTGGTTTGGTAGCCATAATTGGGATCCTTAATTGCTTTTATCTTATGCCTTTCAATGGCAATCCCCTTTTCAATTCAATATCAAGATGAATTCTATAGAGGAGAATCCTTGCACTCTAATGGAGTGACGTTAAATTCTGGTAAAAGTAGTAGTTCTTCCTTATAAGGATCTATCCCATTTTGGGTAAGTTAGTTGTTATACTTTATCAAGGTAGCAATAGCCTCAAGCAACTAATGATTGTGTAGAAGGAGCCTTACTTAGGAGGGAAAAGGGGCCATATAGGTACTAGCACACCACATGTTTGTTTGAAGGCTTCTGTGATGTGAAACTTTACTCAAAATCTGAAAATCATGCTTGATGATGCTTATAATGCGTGTACATTGCACCCAACAACCAAAAAGAAAAGAGAATAAGGAGGAAGAAAACCATTTTTACTCCGTGTTTGGCAAACTACTCGAATCTAGTGGCCTAAAATCAGGTTCTTAATTGTCTCTAAGCTTATTTTGTCCCTTACTCCAATGGTAAGTCCAAACAAGTATTCTAGAATCGTAAGTATATACAACGGGCAGCTAACATTTGCCTTATATGCAGAAAAAGAGAAGGGACTTGTGATGGAATTCATGCATTCCTTATTGCTTCCATCAGTTAAATATCCAATGTAAGAGAATTTCCACAGTTGAGATGGAGGGTACCACGAGCACAAAGGAGAAGTATCCTGGCCTTAGAGAGGGCTCTTGGTTCAGTCAATTTCTTTATGGCTCCAATCCATGGATGGCTAGATATGTATACGGGCTTATCTTCCTTATTACAAACTTTCTAGCATGGGTTGTTCGTGATTATGGTCAAAGTGCAATGAAGGAACTGCATAGTAAGCCCTGTTTATTCTACTTTTTTAGCCAAAATTTAATAGAATCTGAGGTTATTTCCTAAAACTTTTAGACAAAGAAATCTAAGCATATCCACACAGACTTATAAACTATGAACTCTAAAGTTTCAAATATTTCTATGGGTTGTTATCCCATTTTCAGGTTTGCAGCTTTAATTAGGAGCACAAGTTCAATGTACTCTTCAAATCGTATCTTAGGAATTTCTTTCGACTCATATCTTTACTTGGATGCAGGATTGGAGGGATGCAGAAAAGATGCAGACTGCTTGGGAACCAAAGGAGTGCTACGTGTGAGCTTGGGATGTTTTGTATCCAACCAATTACCTACCGAATGGTTACTTTCAAAATTGAACATGCATTGTTGCTTGTGAATAACTTCTATTTGTTGTGCTGTTGCTCTCAGAATGATATCTATAAGATCAAGTATTCTGAAATCTGAACGAGTCATTACTCATTACTCATTACAGGGCGATTTTTTCAGCTTTCAAGTAGACAGTGAATGTCTTTCAAACTAGGTTTCTACCGTTGACCTTGCTGTAGTTTCATTCTAGACTAGAGGCAAGGTTACGTATTGTATGCACCTGATACTCCGCCTTAGGTGGGACTTTCGGGTAATTGTTTGCTTAGGGATTGTATAAGGTGCCTAGCCTCTTCCCTTATTTGGACTGACTAATTGTTCTAGTAAAGTTTCTGCCTCATCATTCATTCTTCTTCCGTTGAAATATAAGATGAACTGAGTGATCCTTGACAACACGTTAGATGTTCTTCATTGCAATGTTCCTTTCTACAGTTGGAACAGCAAAAGTGGATGACTGTAGAGACACTTGGAGTTCAGGATGGTGGTCAGCAAAAGCTCTCATGTTTCTCGGATCCATGACTCTTCCGTTTCTGTTGCCTTCATCTCTCATTTATCTGTACGGTAAGTATGCTCTAAAATGGTTCGATGTCCATGGTTTTCATCTTCTCATCCATTGATTAATATTGCGTGAAATTGACAGCCATCTAATTTTTACAGGGGAGATTGCACATTTTGGCGCTGGGTACTATTTCCTACCCTGCAAAACCCAAATTATTGGAGTTTTATCATTACTAAAGCTTATTTCTTTTGTGAATCTCTTCCAGGGTCTTTCTCTTAATCCAGCTCGTAAGTGTGACTAATTTTGTTATGTGGCTGAATGATTGCTTCCTGTCAGAGAAGAATGCAGAAAGATGGTAAGATTTCCCATGTCAAATCCTGGCTTTGAGATTTTTATCCTAATATGAAGATACTTCATGGTGCCATGAAACAAACTGGTCCACATTAGTCACCATTCTGGAAACTGCTTCATTATGTAAATTGTAAGCTGGATTCAGAGAGGACTATTTATTTCTGGTCACAACACGAGCCTTTTGAACTAAAATTCCGGTCACCTCGAGCTGAAGTGAATGGGAAAACATATATACACATATACTAAAGTTCACCATAAACATGATAGGACCTTGAATATAAGACTGAGAACCTAAGTAACATTCTATTTCATGCTAAATTGTTGGCTTCCTCTGTATGGTAGGGTATCTTACTAGAGTTTCTGGCTTCTATGAACTTAATTTTTGCAGAAGCACTTCTGTTCGCCCAAATAATGCGTTTATTCAACTATGTAATTAGTCCTCTGACATAAGCTTCCTCTTGCAGCCATGTCCACGTGCTGTTTTCCTCAATTGCTTCATATATCTTGACCATTGTGGGGATCATCTTGATGTACATCTGGTATGCACCAGATGCATCCTGTCTTCTCAACATTTTTTTCATCACTTGGACACTCGTGCTGCTTCAGCTACTGACTAGCATCTCAATTCATCCCAGTGTAAGTTCGTAATATGAAGTGCATAAGCCCCCAACGCAACCCTCTGTTTTCGTAAGTTGTAAGACATTAGCAGCTCCAATGGGACACTATATTCCCAATTTGATGATTTTTGAATTGCTAACCAATCTGTACCCCTGTTCCACTCAAAAATCCGATTGTGGAGAACTCAATATAGAATTGCTAACTAATGTCTTTTACAGATCAATGCTGGCTTCTTGGCACCTGGGCTAATGGGGCTTTACCTCGCGTTTCTTTGCTGGTGTGCCATCAGAAGGTAGGGTCCTGTATCAGTTTTACTTGAACAATGATACTTCTGTTGCTTACACTATTATTAGTTCTTAAAATCATATTGCCATTTCTCCACATCCTCCATCTGTTCTTCGCTTTTTATCAACTTCAGATCTGAAAGTTTGTTTTTATTCATCCTAAGTGTACTTTGTGATCAATTAAATGGTTATTGGAATTTATGAATGATGGCTTCTGCGTATTCAAACTGAATCAAACTGAACCAATGCCCCAAATTCTTACCCATGAACCACTCTTTGCATATCCACTGACATCTAAATACCAATAAAATTTGCAGACAAGTGTGGGTTTTGCTTACCCATGGTGTGATCACACTTTTTCTCCTCACTGTCATTAAGTTGCAAATATAACTTGGCACGAGTATATATTCTCATTATAGTGGGCTTCCTACCTGTTCTTAACATTCAATCACATTGTGTGCATTCACAGCGAACCTCCAGGGACTTTTTGCAACAGAAAGGCGGAAGCTTCAACCAGGACCGACTGGCTTACCATCATAGTAATTTCACCACCACCCTTCAAACCTCATGTCAATAGCTTGCATAATTATTTTGGAAACATAAACCAAGTGTAACAGTCCACACATTTTCCAGAGTGATAATCAATCATCCTAGTATGACCATTCAATTGAATGCTAGATAAAGTGATTATTGACCCAGGAAATCTGCTAAGTTGATGGTGAGTGAGTGAATTTCTTATATCTAAATGACCATCTCACAACAAATGATCATCCAATAACATATCTGCATCTAAAAATAACGGGTTGGTGTGTTCACTTATGCCGTTGTGATGTTCCTGGGAGAGTGGGAGACTAACAAAATGCTGATGGTTAAAATGCATGATGCAGAGTTTCGTTACAGCGCTCCTTACAATAGTGATTGCAACCTTCTCAACCGGCATTGATTCCCAATGCTTTCAGGTCTGCATCTACTCTTTCTGTCTCTCTTCATCCTCTAGAAATTTCTTTATTCCGAAGTTTGTGAATAAAATTCGATGTGCAGTTCTGCAGGGCCAAGAAACCAGCAGAAAATGGAGTACCATATGGGTACGGTTTCTTCCATTTCGTCTTTGCCACTGGAGCTATGTACTTTGCAATGCTGCTGATCGGTTGGAATACTCATCACCCCATGAAGAAGTAAGCTAACCCTGAATCTATCCTCTCGTCCCCGGCCCCCCCCCCCCCCCCCCCAAAAAAAAACGAAAAAAGCCAAAAATAAAATTAAAATTACAACTGTAACAGGGATGTCCAATAGAACTTGGAAGTCTATGAAATGCACTAACAGTAGGATCTAGGAAATGCCAGTTCTCTTGGACCCATGGTTTGAGATGGGTCTATGGGGACATTCCATCTTCTCCATCATGATGCAAGGAGCCAAGGATGAAAATTCGCCTCTTTGGTTCATTGCATTTGACAGCTGAAATTTTCACTTCAAGATCCAAATTTACATTCGTGAGTTTGAGAGTTTCGTTTAGGTAGTTATGGGGAACTATATGCAACAAATTTTACCCATAAATTGTAGGAGGTCTAGTTTTAGTACACCTTAATTATGGACTACTGATCGACCACGATGTTATGAAAAAGAAATGGATAACACTTTAAAAAACATATTTTACTTCAGTCCACCACAGTAAAACCTAAAAGTATTAACATGAGGAATCTAAAATATCTGCAGATGGACAATTGATGTGGGTTGGACAAGCACTTGGGTGAGAATTGTAAATCAATGGTTAGCTGCATGTGTGTACAGTATGTTTCTCTTTCTCTCTATTCTCTTTTTCTCTCTTTTGGGTATCTGTGCCTGCTTTAAGAAAAGATCAAAAGGCCTGGCTTTGTTTTGGGGGGTGCAGTTTGGATGCTGGTGGCTCCTGTGATACTAAAGAGGAGACAAACAGGTGAACTTCCCTGAAGATATTGCCTTCTACTTTCACTTTTCAGACATGATTTGAAGTGAAGGGGCCCTGACATACTGATTCATTCATTCATATCTGACAAAGTCATGCCAAGAAAATCAGACCACTTTTGCTGACTTTATGGCCTTCAATTCTCATGCCATCCAAGATCCAACCCACACAGTAATCTGGGCCCCTGGCTTCACCAGATAGAGGAAAATTCAAAATTACATAGCTTTATACCCCAGTATTGATTTGTATATGGTACGTTATCATTATTGATAGTAAATCCCTGTTTTCCCCCTTCTTTTCCTGTTTTTGAGGGCTGAAATCCTGACTGACTCAACACCATGTTGCAAAACTAGTGGTAATAGCATTGTAATCAAGTTCAATCTCAGACACAAGGGACAAACGGGAAATTTAAGCCATAGAAGCTATCATTTTTACCAAATTATTAATATCTTTTTTATGTCCATTTACATTAATCGGCTTCATTCAATATTTATATTTACCGAGCAAATTTTCTTTAACCGTTCATCTAAACAGCTAATGAAAACAACCATTTGCTATTTAAATAGCTACCCAAACAGTTAAATTTCGCCGAACAGGACTTTACACATTAGGCCCGGGTAACATGGCATGCTTTGCGAAGTGAGCAGTTTTTTGGGACAGGGATCATATGAAGGTAGGGTGTTAATTTTAGGAAATTAAAAAAAATATACCAAATGTGATAGTCGAATCTCTAGTCTACAACTGAAACCATCTTATAATTTGTAGTACAATCCTGTGTGATTTAGGCAATTGTTCAAACACGAGTTGTCAATCTAGAATGCAATCATAGTAAAAATAAAGGGGACCTTTATTCAAACATCAATATTCACAAACACTCGTAGACAACTATGGAAAGAAAACAAAGTTACAAATTGTGTCCTAGTAACAAGCCCACTAGAAGAATTCTTCTCACAAATTTTCGCAGCTCGCGACATATGATACCCACATCAAATTACAACTACATAAATATGATACAACTTCGAGGGCAGCAATTTCGGGCATCAAAACCTCATCATGGAAGTTCGACTCATACCCTTTATAAATCAAAAGATTTCTCCCTGTTCCGTGGATGTTTTCTTCTACAACAACACTATTTTTACACTGCAATGACGCAACTAGACCTATACTCGCAAGAAGACTTCAAAACTTCATATTTTGCATATTGAAAACCCCTCCAGGACAATTAAACATTCTCACCAAAGAAAGGTTTCGAAGGAGTGAAAGAATTGACTTGGTTTTTTAACCGAAAGGGTTCCCACCGAGAGAAGGGCTCTGCGTGGAAGCAGCTGGATTTAACGAGCCAAAAGCACCCCCTTCACTACCAAAGCTTCCAAACCCTTGAGGCCTGCATAGTTAACTCTCATGTCAATGAGTGGTGCATTGGCTTCATCATTCTTCAAACTGAATCTGGAAAATGTATGAGTTCTAATGTTGTATGGGTATGTGAATTACACTTAACCCAAACAAGTACCAATGGCGTACATAACAAACTAATAAAGAGGCCCTACAAAACGTGTTTACACAAGTGAACCTCAAACAGTGTCATTTGACGCTCTAATATTCCACCAGATATAAATTATTAGTCAGTGAAAAGATCAAAAGACACATGTTATCTAAAATAGAATAAAAATTTACCTGGATGGTGCCACATTACCGGGTAATTGTTGGCCCATGTATGTCCCTGATGATTTTGGAGCAACAGTTAGCAGCCAAACAAGTTCATTAGATAGCAACACATCAAGATCAACCTATTTGACAACAGAAAGGAACAGAATTCCATTCTAATTACCACGACAGGAGGATGAGGAGATGGGGTGAAAAAGCAGGCAGTATTGCTGTCAATTAATACCTGGCATGGCCAATCCAAAAGATGATGCAAGTGGAGGCATTGTTGATGGATACAATGATGGCTGAGGTGGCATCCATGATGGTGCAGCGGTACCAATATTAGATGGATATGCTACAGCTCTTGAGGCAGCAGCATTAGGCAAAGCAGCATGCAAAGATGACATAGAGGGAAACTACATCCAAGAAGGAACAGAGAAAGCAATCAGATCAACCACCTTAATTATAACATTCAGGTTCAACATCATCAATAAGACCAAAAACTCGTTCCCGAGACTAAGATAATAGTCAGGAAACAGTTTCTGGTCCTTTGGCAAGCAGATCAACCACCTTAAATTTATCAGCATTAATAAGAACCAAACTTGTTCTCAATTCTAAGATAACAATCAGGGAAAGTGTTTCTGATCCTCTGGGTCTGCAGTACAAAAACTGCAGAAAACTTGTCCAAACAAATGTTCAACAACCCCACCCACCATCCGACCTCAATATAGGTATAGCCAAACCCACAAAAATGAGCTAAATCCATATTTAGATACAAGAGGAATGACTTCGCAAATGCTTGTGATGAATTATCTCCAAACAAAAGATGCCTGCCAGGCTCATCTGAAGAATTGGCAAAGCAAGTTCAATTCTTTTCCGGTTTTCCCTACTAGCCCGCCTGCATTAGAGATACAAGGATGGTTTTACCAGCTCCCGATAATAACGTGAAATTTTCTGCTGATCATTACCTTTTTTTCTTTTTTGTTTTCTTGTGTACAATGTGTGTGTGTGTGTGTGTGTGTGTGTTTGGCTAGGACAGGGCATGGTTTGCACAGTTAAGTCCCAAGACCTGCATAGTAGATCAAGTTGGCATTTGACGAATTTACCAATACTTGCCATGACCAAATTTTCAGAGGTCTAACTCTGGACCAAGTGCTGAGTAGAAGTCATGTATAAATTACAATAACACACACAAAGTAAACCCGTCCTCAATCCACTTACCGCTGCAACTTGAGCATGAGATGCTTCAGCATTAACATCAAAAGGGTTGGATGATTTGCTTGGTTGTGGATACATTGGCATAGACTGTACAAGCTGCAGATACAAAAGAAACACGTTAAACATTGTATCTACGTGGAGAGATATGATTACGAGTTTACGACATTAGATATTGACATACCATTGTGGGACGATACATCGGAAATCCCATGCCTGGAACTGGTCGAACATGCCAACCTGGAGCTTGATAAGGTAAATATGCTGCAGTAAACAGATCCTGAAGAGCACTTGAGAAATCAGCATGAGATAATCGCATTTGAAAAGCAAGAAAATCACAAAACCAAGCATAATACTACCGCAGGCAGCTCTTTCATTCTGCTTGATTTAACTTCTGTCATTTGTGATGCAGGACTGGGAACATTTTGTGATGTCTGCAAAACGGGATTGCCTGTCAAGCCCTGGGCATTTAAGAAAAGCGTGAATCCACAGCCTCAACAGGCTAACATCTTTAGAATGACCAATTACTGCACCACCACCACCACTCAGTGCGGGTCCTGCCTCGGCCGGGTCTTTACAATAAACAATTAGGTTTTGGAACTAACCTGACTGCTTGAACCACTGGGAAAAGATGAAACTAATTGTGGAGTAGCAGCCTGACTAAAAGCAGCATGGGGGAACTGTTGCTGCTGATGTTGCATGCCAGACCACTGTCCTATACCACCATTTGCAGGAAGTGTGGGAGGCAAACCACCAGCAGCTGCAGCTGTAGCAGCTCCAGATGGGATGGATGCCACTTGTGCAGGAGTCCCGGTAGGTGCTGATAGAGAAGCAAATAGGAAATCACCAGCATTTGATGAGGAAAACATGCCATTTGAAGGTGTTGGCGGCCTTGGAGCAGCAACAGTGGTAACCGATTCAGATGCGTGGCCTGGTGGTGGAACCGACAAGTGTGTAAGAGCAGATTCAGGTGAATTCAAACTTAGAGGTGCTTCAGACACCTTATTTCCAGGAACATTATCAAAACGAGCCCAATTATCATCACTTGGTGCACTTGTTGGCTGAGTAACTGATGGACTAGCGGATGATTGTGAAGCTTGCGCTGCAGCAGTAGCAGCCACAGCAGGTTCAGGTTCATCATCAAAATCAATCAACGATGTTTCCCTTTTAAGCTCAGTTGGATTGTCATTGGCAACTGCCAAGCTACTAGAGGATGCAGCTTTCTGAAACCATATCATCAAAGGATACACATTAGTCTAAACTATCTGCAGTACTAGAAGAAAGGAGAGACAGACGGGCAGAAAACGAAAGACCAACATGACAGCGATTAACTTACGACCACAAAATAAAACCGCTTCACTCAACCTTATACAAATGACCAACGTATATAATACACCCTTTTCAATTACAAGTTCAAACTCAACCATTTCCGATACTCAAGTCATAAGTCATAACCACGATGAGCAACACCTTAATTCAAACAAGAAACCCCTCTTTCAGCGATAGCTATCCCGTAGCAGTCCTCATGGATCGACTTTGTGGATTTTCTAATGCCCATGGAGGACTGAAAAGATCTAAAATAGTATAAACCCATTGCTGCCTCATTGTTTGAATAAAGAAACTAGTAGATTAGTGAACACCTGATATGCTTAGGCAAGGTCCTATGAAAGCAAGCAGGTCCAGCTCATAATTAATTCTTTTTTTTTTTAAAGTAACCAAAATATGTGTATTAAGCCACCAAGGGGATGTCAACCATGTACCAAGGAGGCAGTCACAAAATAACATCTTGCCCTCAAGCTCTCTATAACATTCATATCGACAAAATCCAAAAAAGTCAACCTTGTACCATGTTCCAGAACTTGACTCCAACTATACAAAATTCTCAAAAAATAAAGTTTGAAATCTCAAGACCTAGCCTTGCCCTCAAAAATACGGTTGCTCCTCTCCTCCCAAGTGTTCCACCAAATGGCCAACGGCATCAACTTCCAAACTCCCAAGACCCAACTCTCTTTGAGCCTTCTCTTCTCCATGGCACCAACATGTCTCTTACAGTTTGAGGGTCCCACCTAACCCTCGTCAAAGATAATAACAAATGCCCCAATGCAGAAACCCACATACAATGGACAAAAAGGTGGTCCACCGACTCTTCTTCACTACATCAGACACCTACTAGCCAACTTAAAGTTTCTCTTTTTAAGCATGTCCTCCGTGGAATCTTTCTTTTGGTGGCCAAGCTAGAAAGCATGCTTTGGTGGGAGCTTTAGAGTTGTGACTTCCAAATTGCCTCCGCTGGGGAATCAAGTTAAGCCAAACCTTCATACATCCTTCACTCCAGTGAATTGTCCACTTGAGTCATGGCCCAAATAGTCTCATAATTAATCCTTTTAAGTTAAATGACCCAGTAATGACAGAAGTCATGAACAGCTCCACCTATCAAAGAAATTTCAAGAGACAATGGCAACCTAAGCAATACCCTGCTCCCTTAATCATTAATTTTTGTACTAACTGGACTTGATCATTTAACCAAATAATGGAGTGCAGTAATGAGGTCATTAATGCCCAACTCAGTCCATGCAGGATCACATAATACCCACAGTTCAGTAAGAACACTAGTCACTAGTCAGTATAGTTAGTCATGAAGTGATAGCATGGAGTTGCTAATTTACTAATTCTATACACTTCTCCCTGAAGAAATGCCTCAGCAAGGACCTGTTCTTTACAATTATTTTTCGAAATATCCAGTTTCTCCCGGTTTTCTAACTAAATTAAACTAAAAGATTGGACCAGGAATAAATGAAAATTACAGCAAATGCTTGGTTTTTCAAAACCTTATACATAGGATTAGCACTTACCAAAGGGGGGTTACAAAATAGCTTTTCTGAGAAAAAAGTTTTAATAAAATCTTATGTTTAAAAAAAAAACTTAATATTTTTCCTATTCTCAGACTTTTTGGTTTTAATAATAAGACCAAATCTTTGATTGTTTGATCAACACAGACAATATGTACTAGATCAACTTAGGAACAAGAACTAGCAGACAACATTTGGCTATCTATGATTCATCTCAAATCCACATGCTGTAACCAATGACATGAGTAGTGAGCTGGACGAAGAGGAAAGAACATATTGATGTAAATACTTTTTTCCAAAAAGAAAGTAGAGAAAATGCAGCCATATTGATGTAAATTAAAATGCATCCATGAAATAAACAGCACTAACAAGCCAAGGGTGTAAATAAATTTAAAAAACACAAATAACTAGTTATATGACTCTGAAATAAATGATACACTACAATTATTTGTTTATTGTTTTAATAGATTTTTAGAAATTTAACAGGCTTTAGATGCCTATATTATACAGTTTCTTCCACTTTTTTAACTAAACTAAACTAAACATCCAGTTTTTTCCAGTCCAAAAGAGTAGGCCCTAAGGGAAAAAGTAAGTATTTAAAGGACAGTCAACAACTAATTAAGCAATATACATGTGAGGATCAACAACCCAATTGATGCACAAGCTCAAGGATGTTGGCTGAATTTTGCAGTCACGTTACCTGGGTAAACGTGGAGCCGTCAACAGCTCTGCTACTGCTGGCTTTCGGAGGCTCACCAATTCGAAGAGGTACAACATTCTCACCTAGTATATCTCTAACGGGCCGGACAACAGGGGGGGTGGACACATTAGAATCCTTCTGATTATCAGGTGACCTGATTTCAGGCTTAGATTCTCCATCAGAACTGCGATGATCTTCAGATTTCCTGGCATTTGAAAGCCTATCTTCTCGCCGCCAATCATTGACTACCCCAGAATGGACGGGACTTCTGCCATGATCACTATGCCTCTGACTGTCTTGGTCATATCCTGGACTTCTTCTAACATCGTAACCAGGACTTGACCTGTCACTATAACGCCGTTCATATGTGTTATCAATCGATGGGCTTCGAGAACCACTCTGATATCCATCTGATCTCCTATTTTCATTTGTTTCGTTTTTGTCAACCTAAAAGAAAGAGAGTTTTAGACACAGAAAACATCACTTTGTCAAGAGAAGAAACAAAATACAATATCTTTGCTCCCACAACATTTCCATCCGGCCTTTCAAAACTTCATGTGATCCTAAATAGAACACTGTAACGAGAATGCAGGGGATCTTACCAGTTTGACCTGTAGAGATCTATCAGTGCTCCTTTCACCTGAATATCTTTTATCCACGTAAACATGCTTAATGAAGTCCCGAAGCCTGTCCACATTGCTGCCAGGGCAAAAAGAAAACAATGAATCTGAATCAGGATGCAAAGTGGTACATCAAACATTTATTACACAACTGCTCTCTTATTTTTCAGGTCTGACAAGGACAGGGCCAGCACACAAAAATGCAGGGAAGAAAGGAAGTTCAGCAGTCTTGTCCCAATTAGGAATATATGAATCCTTAATTCTCTCCTTTTTTCCATGTTTGCCTGAATAGGGGTATATTAGCCCCAAAATATAGCAAGAGATAACACTAAGCACACCCAGAACTTCTTTCTATATCTTTCTTCTTCACTCCAGCAGTACCTTAGACTATCTTATATCAACATACTCAAGAACTTGCGATGAGAACTAACCTGCTATCAGGAGCTGAGTGCCGCTGTGGATCCCAGTCTTTGAAATAAATCTCCCTTGCACGCTGTTGATAGAATAGATCATAGAAGGAGGCAATTAGACAGACTCAACTGAAGAATGAAGTACAAAATTGGATATTGGATTCTATATGCTACCTCATTGCCTCCCTCCTGAAGAGAAGCAACTTCTTGTGGAGTAAATTTGGCCATTGATATTGACTTTATTCGGTGTGTAAATTCACGGCTGAAAGTGGGTGGGGGGGTGCAAAAATATTTAGACATGCCACAAACCCCAGCTTCATGAATATAAATGGAAAAGCTCATACAAGCACCATTATTGAAAAAAAGGGAACCAAGGAATAGGGTCACTTACTGAATCCCAGCACAAGTTGTGCAAACAAATGTTGAGAAGTTAGTGCATACATATTGGGGACCCTGTTGAAGAAAGATATCAGTACACCCACTCATATATGCGGTCCACTTGAATAGACCTTAGTATAAGGAAAAATGGGCATAAGGAACAGAGCTTTTGTACAACCTATACAGCGTAAGGGAAAATGGGCAGAATAAGAACAGAGACATGCCCCTTGGAGACGGGAAATTAGCACAAGAAATCTCAAAATTACCCCGTTTTCAGATCTTAAAGGTGCCTAATTTGATATGAATCTTTCCCATTCTAGTTCACGAGAAATATTCTTGAAGAGTTTCGATACATGGATATATTAATCTCTCACCATCAGAAGGTTAGGATAAGTACCCACATCTTTATCGATTTGTATCATCCCAACAACAACAACTCCCAGTGTTAGTCCCACTTTTGCAGGGTCTGGGAAGATCCAGATGTAGGTAGCCTTACCCCTACGGCCTACGCACATGACTGCACATAGAGAGACAATCGATTTGTATCATCCCACGTTCGGTAATTAGCCATTATTGCATAATACAGTTTCCTACATAGCTATACTTGCATAACTCATATATACACCCACGCATACTTCAATGGAGGCAATCTTCAAAAGTAGAAGTCGAACAGCAGACATGCAGAGCATGCTGAACAACATCCACATATAACAAATGTTGGTAAAAAGATTGGTTTACACCCTTCACCTCAGACATGCTCTCAAGTCTAAACCATATGGACTAAATGAAATGCCTTCAAAGAATATTATGAGACAGTAAAATGAAGAGTTAAAGACATTACACAATAGAAAAAAAATGACAACAATTCTAGATGTTTCCTAAAAGGAAGAGAAACTACATACATGCTCTTTCTCATAGGAATGTGAAAAGAAGTGGGTTTATTTCAACCCCCCCATGACATGGTTATAATACCTTTTGCTACAAAGATATAAAAGCTGCAATCTTTTCATAGCTTCGACACAAAGCAGCCATGTCGACACAACCCCCAACACATAAAAAGCGAAAACAAATTTAGCACAGCCAAATGCCGAATGAAGACCAAATGCAGCGATTATCAAGCATACCAGAGTACTGCAGTTGATACACTTGCGATTCGGGGGCAGCTTAAGAAGACCCCGAATGATTCGCTCGTTTTTCTCATCTTCTTTCAATCGACTAGCCATTTTTTCCCCAATTAATCACTGCAATGTTCACATATCATCAGAACCTCAAACATCACCAACAAAAAAACACAAACTTTTCCTGCATACTACAATCAATTGCACAGCACAAGAACTATATACCGACATAATCACGAAAAGAAACGTTTCGGAACACACAATCAGCTAACATTACTGAATTCCTCACCGCTGACTGATCGACCGCAATTTTGACCATTCAATAACAAAGAATAAGAAGTTGAACTAAAATTCAATCCCCAGATCTAAACGATGACTACTGACTGGTGAATTCAATACAAGCACAGCACATAAAATCCCGCTTAAACCCTAAAAATCGAGCACAGAGAAAGAGACAGACACAGAGAGGGAGGACTAACCAGCTTCCAATTCGAGAGCAAAGCTGATGGAAATTGCAGAGAGATTGAGGAAAGAAGATGAAAGGGAAATTATTATTGAAATCTGATTTGATTTTTAAAAAATGAGTTGGGTCTTTAATTATGAGTGGATTAGACCACGACTTGTACAGCTAAACTTGAACTGCTTTTACCAACAGGCAAAGGCGGCCTTGTAATTAGTTCCTTTACGTAGAGATAATACTGTCTATATCTGAATCTCTCTAAACCCATAAAAAAAAAGAGAGAGCTGTTGGGGGGACCAATTATTATATAATACACCCATGGTCATAAACACATTAATTTATATATTTGTTTATATATAAATATATTATACGAGAGTACGAATTACATAAAGTATGATATACATTTAGGGTTTTTTTATCCTAATCTTCATTATTTATTCAAATATATCATTTATGACAATACACAACATACATTAATATAGGTGTTGTTAGAATATATTAGTATTAGTATACTATGTGTTGGCTAACTTAACTGGTAAAATTTATGAAAGTTTTATTAGATATTTGCGTTTAAATTCTATTTATAGTGACCTTTGTACATTTGTTTATATCAAAAAAAATGTATCAATATAAGCTTTATTTGAGCCTTCAATTATTAGTAGATTACATTTTGTTATTGTGATGATTTTACAAACGCAATATTACAGTAATATCTCTTTGTGGAAAGTTTTGAATTTGAAAGTGAGAAATCTCATATGAAATTATAGCACAAGTCAAAAGATATTTATGCATAATGCATACTTTATACGTTAAAAAAGATTTATGTATTTATATAGTCACATATAAAGTTTTTGCAAGCCACGTCAACACCAAAATTTAAAAATTATTTATATGACAAACACACGCTGTAAAAATATATACACGCAGCAAGTGAGAGCGCACACTCCTAAGTGTATGATTTACATTACCTATAGCAATACAGTTCTTACCGTATATTATTGATATCTACCTCAAAAAAATATCTAAGCAATTGATAAAGTTTAAACCAATGATGAAAATAGCTTAAAATTTCAATCCTAATTAACTAAGAAATGATAAAGAGGGAATACTCCTCCTAAAATTACAGGACTATTTTGTCATTTTCCTTACTTAGAGCAATTTAACTCCACAATCAAATCTTTATCTTACAAATGCTAGAATGATTGGGTGCCTAAAAATGCTTCCCTCCCTCAATCCAAGCTTCTCATTAATCCGAGCTTTACAACCGTTGATCAAAATCTTAAACAATCTCAGTCCTTGGATTTATCTTAATAATCGCCAATCTCTTCCTTTTTACTGGGTACATTAGGTCTCAGGTTCGATTCTCCCCTCCCTAATTGTATTGTACTCTTTACTAGACATATTAGGTCTCAAGTTCTATTCGCCCCTCCCTCATTATATTGTATTGCCATTTGTGACTCTTACGGACTAAAACGTTTTTTATTTTCATCATTATTATTAATATTTTGTATTTTTCAATACAAATATAAATTTGAGCATGTATTATTAGAGATAATAGAATAATAAATACAATTTTCATGATTATTTTCATTATTACTGTGTTTGTTGTTGTCGTCATTGTCGATATCGGCAATGTTATCTTCTTCTTTGAATTTGATAACATAATCGATATTAATTATAATCATCTAATTATCAAACAGAGATTAGGAGATTATAATTGATATAAATTTTTTATTATTTCATTATTATAGAATAAGTTCATATTTTAGAAGTTTTAATTTAAGAAAACTGAATTATAATTACTGAACAAGCCGTAAAACCTTATGTGACACCTTATTATTAACACATAATATAATATACACATTTATATAGAAATAATAAACATTTTTTATTTTCATGATTATTATTATTATTTTGTCTTTTTTTGATACAAATATACATAGAGCATGTATTACTAGAGATAATAGAAATATAAATATGATTTCCATAATTATTTCCATTATCACTATTGTTGTTGTTGTCGTCATTGTCATTATCATCATTGTTATCTTTCTCTTTGAATTTGATAACATAGTCAACATTAATTATGATCATATATATGAAAGGATTGTTCTAAAAAATTACATATTGTAAGCATAATATAGTATACTGCAAGGGTTGAACGTGAAATATAAACAAAAGTAAAAATAAAACACGATCATCATATTGGGCCCGTGAAGCTGAATTTCTTTCACATTTAATATAATCTATTTAATAGAAGAAAATAAACGAAATATTTTTCTTTTTCTTTCAAAGCATACATATCTTATAATTATATTTAATTCATATAAATCTTAAAAGTATAATTAATGTTTTAACGTTTCAAACAAATTGACCAAGATCTAATCTATTTAACGCATAAGAAAAAATAAAATAATTTATGTTTTCTTTTAAAACATACAAATCCAATAATAAAATTCTCTTCATAAAACACCTAAAATTATAATTAATCTTTTACCATTTAAAAAAAAATGCCCCAAATCGTGATAATACTTCAAACTAAAAAATATCTTAACTCACAAATTTGAACTCAACCCATATCTTACAAGACGATATAAGGGCATTGGAAGTTTATATTAAAACCCATGAAACTATCACGTTGACCTAAAAATCAAATGTACAAACTATGAATATATAATTATATTAGCACCCTTCATGAACCACTTTAAATAGCCAAAAAAAGTTATATAATAGCATAAATATAATGTTCAAATTATTTTCGTTGAAAGACAAATTTTATTTGTGTTACATGCGAAACTAAAATTAAACCGACTTTAAAATAGTTTTTACCTAACTTCACTAGAGAATTAACGACTTCATAAATTTTTACTCACCAACAAGAAGAGGATGTGGGTTTTTTGTCTTTGACGTCATAAATTGACTTATCATCATCCTATTTAGCATGCTTTGTAACAAATTCACTATCTATTGTCTCCATCAGACTTATATAGACTTTTTTCACAATTATATAGTTTTCAAATGTTAATCTCATTAATTATGCATGAAGTGTTTGTATACTTAACTTTTTCATTGAGTTTTTTCATTATTTCCTCTAAATTATAATATTAATCATGTCTACCATAACTATTCGTTTATTATTTCGATAATATATCTACAAAATATTTATTTGAACATACTCCGTGCAAAGTACGGGTCCAGACTAGTCAAAACAAAAGGTGAGAGGGCAAAGACTTGAGGAGCTAATTCTCATTTTTGTTTATTTGTACTAACAATAGTATTACAAGTTTGTGCACTTTCTAGCTACTTTTAGAACTAAAGGATCTTTTCTCTCCCAAAAAACAAAAAAAAGAGTAAAGGATTTTTGAAATTAATTAAATCTAAACTTTCATGAACATTAAAACATATAATTCAATAAAAAAATATATACATCATTAAATTTATTTAATAAATAAATCCAACTCTATCTTGATTAATCCAAACAAAATAATCAATATATTTTTATAAAAAATGGGTAAATTATAATTATATATATTCGACATCTCTTTAAAAGCTTTAACTCGTTATCAAAAAACGAAATAGTGAGAATTTACCATATAATTTTTTTAATAATTAGAAGACCAAATTGATAGCCAATGACTAAACATCTAGAAAAGGTTATACATATGTTTACCTGATATTGTAGGTCTAGAAGACATCTTGCACTTTGGTGTTGAAATTAGCCTATTAATGAGACTATGTACAATTCTACATGTTATTAATGAAATTAGGTCATGAACAAATGGTACGTCACCAATAAGCTAGAAATCAAGACCCTGAGAAGTCAACGTTCAAGATCTCTAGACTTTGAGAAGTTAAGGTGATTCAAATGGCTGCTAACCAAAGACCAATAAAAACAGCCCACCGAAAAGAGAAAAATTACTACGTTAATTAAAATAGGGTTATTGGACGTGAATAATTCAAATTTTACGTAGGTTTGGTTGTTAATAATCAAAAATTTTAAAAAAGTTTTTAGTGGTCTAAATTTTGGATATTTATTTTCGGCAATTTAGGGATATTTTAGATTGGATTCTTATAATATAATCATCTGAATTATAGGACAGTGGAAACTAGTAATCTGTTCTTAAGAAATAACTCCCAATGCAGTAAATCTTGAGGGTCATTTTACGTTATATTTTTCAAGCAATCTAAACTTCAAAAATAAATCTAAACACTTTGAATTTCATACTTTTCTGTTGCTTTTAAGACAATACCGTTTGGAATCATATAAAAAAATACAATCTAAGATGACCTTATACTACTGAAAATAAATATCCTCAAAGCTATGGGCACTGGGAGTTGTTTCTTAAGATTATTAATTTCCACCACCTACAAAATTTTGGATTATTATACGCCAAAAATTCTTTTGTACTGTATTTTTTTAGGAATTTAAACTTTAAACTGAATATAGACAACTTGAATTGCATATGTTCTATTGTCTTAGGAGCAATATAATTTGGAATTGCCTAAATAATACAATTTTGAATAACTCTTAAACTAATAAGGATCTGTTCTTTTCATTGATAAATTTTGGCTCCAACTCCCGTTCCATTCCTTCCCAACTTGTTCTATTCCCTCCCACCCTTAAAGATAAATCTCACTCATTCCCGCTTCATTCCATTCTTTCCTACTCATTCCCACTCCGTTGTATTTATTCTCACTTTGTCTCATTCCTATCTATTTCTTTTCACTCCGTTATACTGATCATTACTAAAGTAATATCAATACTCCCACTCTATTTTATTCATTTCCACTCCATTTCATTTCATTTCTTATCACTCCACTTCATTCTTTCTCACTTCTTTAAGAAAAATATGATTCCTTCCAACTTCATTCCATTTCTTCCCACCCTATTCCATTTCTCTCAGTCCTGTAAGAAAAATATAACTCCTTCTTATTTCATATCAACTTCACCCCTGCGAAAAGAATAGATCCTAAAAATAAAAAATCCTAAAGTTCGCAACACTAAGAAACATCCCCAAGGTTTGAATTAATGGCATCCGAACTTCCAAAGTTATGAATTATTCGCATCTAACAACCCCAAATAAAATAAATAAATAAATTGTAAATTGCATCCTATAAAGCTTATTAAATAGTCAAATATAAGTGAGTAATTTTATTGGTAAAGTAAGTTGCAATTTAATGGATCCATTGTACGTAGTTTGTACAAATTGTAAAACCCTAGTCTTCTACCCCCCCCCCCCCCAAAAAACTTCACTGGTCACCCAACACGTATATCATACTCTTGGAAGCACATACTCTCAAGAGATACATGATCAAATATATATTTAAAAAATTAATATATGACAAATACAAAGGGTAGCCCGGTGCACAAGCATCCCGCGTTCACACAGGGTCCAGGGAAGGGCCGCACCCCAATGGGTGAATTGTAGGCAGCCTAACCTAACTTTGTCAGTGGCTGATTCCACGGCTCGAATCCGTGACCTTTTGGTCACACGGAGACAACCTTACCGTTACTCCAAGGCTCCCCTTCTAATATATGACAAATACACGAGTGAAAAATATATGCACATGGGCAATAAGAACATGTGCTCCCAATAGCATATAAGAAATTGCCCTGGTCACCACAGTGAGTTAATACTCTTTGTCTAAATCAAAAACAACTTTAATACTCTTTTGAAATGGCATGCTTTTTTAGAATATACATAAAGAATTGAATTTCTTGCATTTCATCCTGGTCAAAAAAGCATTGCTTGAAGACTTCATTGGTCATGACTTATCCGTTATGCGTACACTTTGAATTATCAGAGAAAAACAAGTTGTCCAAACACCAATGGCAAAGCTATATTGGGGGTGGTTTTAATAATTTTCTTTTTTAAAAAAATAAATAAAGTTTGAAATTTGATAAGGAATTGCCAAATAAAACTTAACATAATTATTCTTTTCTATTTACAAAGATTTATATAGTCTTTAAAATAATTTTTAATTCATTTATGAACCAAAAAAAAAAAACCGGTTAAAATCTACACATAACGTATATATGACTAGTATTTTTTTTATTATGGTGGTTGTCTTATGGTAATAACCACTATAAGGGTATCCTTTTCTTAAATGTGGTTTTTGGTATGCATACATCTTTCTATTGTTGTACTATTACTATTACTAGTATGGACCCGTGCTTTGCACGGTGCATATTACAGTACATATATATATATAGTCAAAATAATCGAGGAATGTTCATTGTATACAAAGTCAATATTGTAATTTAGAAAATGATACTTAAATTTATTGAAAAATATGAATAGATAGCACTTTTATGTATAACCATTTAAACTCAATAATTAAAACAACGTATGATTATCAAATACGCGATATAACGTATGACAGAGATTGTAGGTAGTCAAAATGAAACTAAAAATCATGTTAAATGATATGATAATTCGTTAATTTGTGGTGGCAGTAACGAAGAATTCACATTCTCTTCTTTTACCTACATTTAAAATTAAGTTCTTAGTAATAATTTGATTAGCAATGATATAATGATGATTACAACTATATCTTGTCTACATGGTGTACCTAACATCAGTGTTTCGTAAGTAATACACCTCCTCCTTCCAACTTGCTGGCGCAATAAGAGTGATAGACAATTCTACTCCATGGTATCATCGATGCTCCATAACAAATACCCATGGTTTATCCATACAATCATTTATAATCGCATATACTGATAAATGACCATACGGCTGTAGAGAATGTTATAATGAGATAGTAATAAAAAAATAAAGTATCCAAAACGTGATTGGCACAGCTTCAGTCTGGCCTAGATTCGAGTTTTCGGTGTTGGTCGTTCTTTGGATAACTCGATTCTCTATTCGGTTCATATATACGTTCAGATCCAGATTTTCATTCTAGGCCAGAGCTGAAGGGAGTTGGAGGTGAAGAGGTTGAGTTTAATTTATCTCCTATTTGTTAAGTTCTCTGTTTGTATTTTGGTTATTCAAGTTGATTTTGCTTTGCATAATTTGCCCATAATTAAAGTTAATGGTGATGGATAGGGTAGCTTCTTCCTGATATTGATCTTCCAGTTTAGCGTGCTGAAATAATTGGTTATTAATTAACTAAACCTTGACAATTTAATTCAATCGTATCACATTTAGTTTTATAGCGATCTAATTTTATGATACTTCCCTAAAGATCAACACTCGTACTTGCTAAAACGATCAACCATACACTAGCGAAATTCATAACATAAATATACAACTGAAAATGTATAATCAATAGTACCTAACAATGAATAAATTAAATAATTTTTTTAGACTATCATAATTTTCAAATTATTATAGAGAAATTAAGATATTATAACTGCGATCGAAAATATTTGCTAAACTTATTGTAGTATATTTCAATATATTAGAAATTTTAGTTGATAGTTTCTCACAATTTGCACCTGTCAATAACTACTTCTTCTTAAAAAGTTATTAATTATTTTATTTAAAAAAATCAAAATATTGTATATGACATGGTTGCTATATGGAATATTGTAATATTTTATAAATAATTATTACCAATAAAAACCTATAATTTTTTTTCACTTACTATATGGGTATAGAAATAATTGTTACAAATAAAAAAATATATAAAACTTCATCAACCTCTTAAAAGGAACATTTTTCGACCCTTAATTAATTGTCATTGTGCGAATTTTTGTTCATAAAAAAAAATAGTGATTTTATGAACTTTAATTCATGATCAAGAAATATAAGAAGAAAAACACCTTATCCCGCAGTAAGAATGTTTGGAAAGAAAATTCTTTTGTCTAGGTCTAGCTCTTCTATTAATTCACATATCTCTTTTATTTAATCTAAAAATAATAATTATTTTTATTGATTTAGGAAAGGATATCAAAGTATATTTTGTTTTTAGGTAGTTAAGAGATTCTGTTGCCACAAAAAAAATCAAGATATTATATATTTTTAATTATGATGGTAATTATTTTATTAAAAATCCAACGGTTGTGATTATATAATCAAATAATCTAACGGTTCAAAATCTCAAATTTATGAGAAAATTTGAAAAAGCCACGTCATCACAACATTGCTTTTATATATAGTATAGATTACTATTTTATGGAAATTTTTTTGAAGGGGGTGACCGTAGTATGTATATCATATTTCTGGGAGCACAGACTTTCAACAGCCACATCAACAAATATATATTAAAAAATTAATACATAATAAATGCACGAGTAAAATATATATACACGTGGATAATAAAAGCATATGTTCCTAGGATCACATAAAAAATTATCGGGTGACCGTGAACTATGGGCCTTAACCTTATAAAATGTAGCCTAGAGGCCCCTAGTTCAACATTATACAAATTGCCACAAAGGCTCAGTTCTAGCCTAAATGAATGGGCCATATGGGCAAAAAGCCCACAATGTATTTTACATGCAACAGAATGCGGTCCACACTGCACTGTTTCAAAGAGGGGGAAGAAAGAGCATCATATTGAAATAGTTTTCACCCTTTTTTTTTAGTGTTAGGGCTATGACCAATATAGGCTATGGCAGTTATGATAGTGTCTACTTGATTACCGAGCAAATATTCAGAGGCAACTTCTTCACCCTCCCTCCAAGGACTTGGCTACCCGTGAGCCTTCTACCTTGTCATTTTGACCATTGGGAAACGACCTTTGTTTTTCACCGTCACTTTATGGTGGCTGTGGAAGTGGCGGAATTATAAGTAATTTAGGAATCTGAATTTCAAATATTACAAACTTTGGAAGTTTATACATGCAGAGTGTAAGAAAGTTGCCAAATCACTAGCTATTGAAGACCTCGCATTGCTGAAAACTGCTGAAAGAACCAAGGAAGAGGTGTTTGTCAAATGGAAAGCATTCGCCATTAGGTTGGATTATGCTAAACTTAGACGGGACATCAAAATGAAATTTTTGTATGGCTGAGGGATCGAAGATGTGTGTTTAGAGGACACTTAGACAATTGCAGTCATGTACGTAGAGGTAAAACTGTTTACATTTGGATCTACACAGACCTCGCGAAAGCGGGGCCCACAGTGGGAGAAAAATTGTTGTTGTTGCTAGGCAATTGCAGTAAGGGATTCTTCACCAAATTTTGCACAATTATCCTTGATTAAAGTGTTGAACTTCTCGTACTTAAGATAGGATTTTAATTGACTCATTACATTGAAGGTTTCCCTAAGTACTTCTCCACATAAACTGTTAGACAATGGTCAAGGAGATCGACGAAGCGATTGGCAAGCATCGAGCTTATTACAATGCCGTTAAAGATTGATTGCCTATATATGATCCTGAATATTGGTTAGATAGTCTTTATCGTTCGAGTAGTCAAACAAAACAACTAATTTCTAGTTGCAAATAGTATGGACAGATCCTTTGAGAAAAACTTCTCAAATGTTATAACGATATACTTACTGTTCCTCCTTAAAAAGGAGGGGGGGACTTTGAAAAAGCTTGAATGGCATAAAACCCGACGAATGATTGAATTGTCAAGCTCAAACATTTGGGGATGGCAACTTGCTATGCACTTCTGCCAAAATGCATGACATATTTGTCATATCCAACAACAAAACAAAGGCATACATAGCTGTCTATACTCACAATCACAAATTGGGAGACAAACATGACGGACCTTCTATTTATTTGCTTGCTTTCTTTGGTTTTGCTTGTATGTACGCCCTCATATGTTTTTTGGACCGTTGCCAAAAAGCCAAACATAACACACTGTACAAGCCGACTCCCCCCCCCCCCTTCTCTTTTTTCTCCTCGTTTAAAACTCACGTGAATCACACGTGCTTCTCATGCATTTTCCTTCCTACCATCCATCAATGTGTGTGTTAACATTTACAGCTGAATTTGTTAGATGTTAATTAAATTCAATATTGATATTGGCTGTGTTTGGTAATAAAGGTTAAAACAGAGGTTAGTAGTTTACAATAGTCAAAATATTATGGACCATTACTTAAAAGTATTCGTTAAAGTAGTGAATGAGGTAGTAGTTAGAGGTTTATGTAGTGTTTTTCAAAAGCTAATAAAAATAGCTTTTAAAAACTTCTATCTAATGGTTGTATTGCATATCACAAAATTCTTCTTTTTATTTACAAAAAAACCTTTATTTATTGTGCCATTTTTAGTAACTTCACATAAATCTGCTATTTCAACAATCACATTTGCCAAACACATTTATTTTAAATTGCTAGTTGAACAGCTAACCACTAATCAATAGTAGGTCACAGCTAATCACTAGTAAAACTGCTAACAGCTAACCATTACTAAAACAATTAATTTTACCTAACACATATGCCCATTAATAATGGCTCAACTCTAATAAACTCAAAGATCTAAGATTAACAAAAAAAATTGAATGTTGGATAAAAAAAATTTATGCATATTTTAGTTTGATCATAAAGACATTTTACGTATATGATTTGAATTTGAGTTTATTCTGAATAATAATTTTATCCAAAAATAGATAAGTTTTTTGAACAATTTTAACATAGTGTTGATAATTATTATATAGATATTTGGAAAAAATCCTATTATTTCATACCAATTCAATAAGAAAGTATCTAAAAATATATATTGTTTTTCATTCAGTGAATATAGAGTTTGCTATATAAGTAAAATGTTTCTGTAAAAATCATTCCAAATTTAACCATGACAAATTGCGGATCAAATTATATCTTTTTCGGTCTTGGATCCCCCATTTCATTGAAGTCGAGCTATTGTTGGTCCAATAAGAGATAAAACTCTCCCGTGATAGATTTTCTTCATTCACAAGACTCGATTCCGAGACCTTACTTCTAAGGGGGAAAAGTGCCCAACTACTTGAATCAACCCGTGTTAGTAGATTTAGACCAAATTATTTCAAACTTTATTTAAACTGACCTGTGTCCACACTAAATCCAGATTTTGACTAATAAATTAAAGTTAGTTTCATCTTTAAGTTGCTTTAACGAGGGAATTTTTGGGTATCACATGAGGTCTATCAGCTTAAGAACAAATGCTTTGATTTTCATACTTGTTGATGCCTTATCATGCTCCTAAAAGGTCGTGATTTATTAATAAAAAAAAAACAATACATTGCCACTCCAATCAATAGAAAATTCAAGAAGTAAGTTGTTATATTATTATTATTATTATTATTATTATTATTATTATTATTATTATTATTACTACTACTACTACTGTTGCTGCTACTATTGCTGCTATTACTACTACTGATAGTATTATAAATGAAGACTTTAGATCATCTAATGCAGTCGTGTTGGCATGGAGTATGGACATAACTACATAAGCTCACTCATTGGTTTACAACTATTGTAGAAAATACTATACCAATATTAGGTCGAAATTGTTGGTAGTTTTGAGTAGCTAGCTCAAAGTGTTCTATATAGATAACATATGGGGGAAAAAAATAGAAGTGAGTTGATTAAATTATATAAACGTGGTTAGACCTTCAGATTTTAACTTCATAACTACTATCAACCAACTGTTACTTTTTGTTATTGTTGTTGTAAATTGCATAAAAGTATCTTTAAAAAGCGGAAATTGATCTCGCTCCAATTTACTCTAACTCATTAAAATAATTTAATAAATAATCAAAAGTAAATGTAAGATTTGAACTTGAAATACATTATTTTAATAATTTAATGATTTTATATCCCAATTATAATTAAGTAATGCACTCTTTTTTATAAACTCATGATTAAAAAATCAAATTTAAAACTTTTGAACATATATAACCCACAGGGAATTTTATGCTTGTCTTGACCTACATCTCTCCAACTAACCCATGTTCCTCTTCTCATAAATTATACACATTCATACAACCATAACATGATAGATGTCCCTCAAATAAGTGACTATGACCTCTGTCTATTCCCTCTTTGACACTTGTTGGCCCATAATAGAGTGAAAAATATGATTTTTCTTTCTTTTTTTAAAAAAAATTGATTTAAATTAGGTCTGTTGCACAATGATAAGACTGAGAAAGCCTATGTCATACTCTTAAGAGTACATACTTCTATAAACCACGTTGGCATCACATATTTAAAATTATCTATATGACAAATGCACATTGAAAAAAATATATATTCATGGCAAGTGATGTCCATTATGGATCTAAAAAAGAGTACAATATGTGTTAGATTAATTAGTGATTGATTTTTTACGTTCATCCAATAGATATAATGTAAATTCATCAATCCAAAACCCAAAAAAAAAGAAAAAGATGACAATCATCTTGTCGGTGAATTATCATAATCCTAAAGAAGATATTTAAGAATCAATCCAACCAAAATCTTAAACTGATTTGAAGGTTCAAGAATAGATTTTATACTTTGAGATACATTCCTTTACGTGAATGCCCCTTTGGATTTGAAGTGTGAATGTTATAAAAGTCTTTCTTTACCTTACACACTAATTCAACAATGCGACTGCTGAGATTTGAACTTGAAATCTCCTACCCAGAAAGACATTTGGTTGAGTTGATTCTTGATCATAATATTAGAGTCTTTCTGGACGAGACGTCTCATATTCAAATCTCAATAGCCGCATATTAATTCATAGTGTAAGGTTAATTATATTATTATATAGAGTATTTGCAGCTTCCACACTTCAAACCAAAGGACATACGTACGGGATTGTTTTAGAGTGTACGTAAAACTCATCTATGTACTTTTCAAAACTTTTAGTTGAGCTAATTCTTAAACAGAAGGCAATAACATCGAAATTAGATTAGTTAGTTCACTAACAAATACTGACACATGAAAACAGGATCTATAGTCACATGAGAATGTGATGCTCATATACTCTTGATCAGTTCTCTCAGCAGAACAGCTGCTAGATCTGACACATGAAACTCCCCTAACTACTCTCAGAACTTTATTTTTCTTCATTCAACCGAATTCACTGTGCAGTTTCCTTCCATCTTTACAAACCCACCTACTGACAAAACTACATCACTGTAGCTTCCCTTTGTTTTTTTTTTTTTTTAAAAATTGATTAAAAAAGTGACTAATTGTAATTAATTAATTGCTTAACCCCTTTGGATCTTTCTTTATATACCCATATAACAATATAAGATCTAGCTCAATTTTGCTTCCTTTCTTCCTCATTGGTTTTCTGGGTCTTGTTATTTAGGATTTAGATAGTGATTTAGGGGGAATTTATCATCTGGGCAACTTTGGTTTTGCATTTCCCATAGAATTAGGCAGGAAATTGTGGTTTTTGTTGGGATTTTTGGGGTTAATTTTAGGGAAGTTTTAGAGCTTAATGGGGAGGATGAAATTGAGTAGGATGTTGGATTCTCTGTGCCTTGCATTTGACTCAAATAACACCTGCTTTTGCATCAACTCTGCTGAAGCCCATGAAGATGAAGAGGAACTTGAGCAAGAGAGGAAGCCTTTGTTTGCTGGTAACAAGACTCAAGTTTTGAGGCTCAAAGATGCTGTTTCTGCTCCTCATCAAAGCTTGGCTTTGTTGATGAAACCTAAGGTATCATCTCTCTCTCTCTCTCTTTCTCGCACGTAAATAAATGTTTTGTCACGTCAGTATGAACGGATCGGACGAAGGTCCTCAAGTTATTAAAGAATTTACCACTTGCAGTGCATGAAAAATTTACTAAAAATTTTCTCGGTTATGGCCGGAGTGTAAGATTGCAGTCCTCCATCTATCTACAGAGGATCTCAATCCTAGTATCAGCTAGGGAGTACCAGTTCTCATAGACTTCTAGCTTGCTAAATTTCATCCTATTCCGACCTATAATGTATGTACGTTACTCAAATTTAGATGGACCTATCTAATGTTGACACACATTCATGAATCATGAGAAACATGATTATTTCAGAGGAATCTTGTGTATTCTTAGACTAATATAAAATGTCAACAATTGTGCAATCATTCTACTCTAGGTTTATATAATTCCCCTCCTTTTTTCGATTAAAAAACCAAGAATTGTGCAATCATTTTAATCTCATATGTTCGACAAACATATGACATGTTCTTTTCGTTAGGTACATGCATATATTAATTTTAGAATATGGTCAATTTTTTTAGTACGACTCACACATTTTCATAAAACATGTAAAGGATCTTAGGCTCTGTTCTTTTCATCGGTAAATTTCAATTGTTTTTATCAACTTCAACCTACTTCACCTAATTTCAACCCACTTAAACTCACTTCAACGAATTTCAACCTGTTTCAATCCACTATTTTAACCAACTTCTACCATCATATTAAAAATATACCCACTTCAACCTACTTCAACCCACTTCAAGTCACTTCAACAGAAAAATACCTATTTCAACCCACTTTACTTATTTTCCAACGAAAAGAACAAACCTTAATATGCCATTCTTAGCCAACAAACATCTATCTCAAACTCAAATGTTTAAAGGATACGATACGTACAGTAAATATGGCATTACCAAGTACAGGATAGAAGTTTGATTCTATGATGCATTAGTTTTTATCAATTGAAAATTAACTGGATTTTCTTTAATTTACCATTGTGTTAATTGTCCCTTTATATATATATATATATATATATATATATATATATATATAT
>JACYFF010031955.1:115583395-115626445 GCA_017589665.1 Selenicereus undatus | reverse complement strand
AATGGTTGTTAAAATTTTAAATCCGGTGTATATGCACAATTAATAAATAGTTCAGGTAATAATTTAAAAAGCATAACCTAAATTTTTATCAATCAAACATGTACAGATAAAATTAACAAAAAATTTTACATGAGAAAAAGAAGGGTGATCTTTATTTGTTCGGCATGAAAAAAAAAAGTAAGTCCTAAAAATATTTAAGTTGTAAAGAGTTATTAACTGTAGAATCAAAAATAATATTAATAAACACAATAATATAGAAATTTTTGATAAAAAAAAATAATAGATAAAATTAGACACAACAGTACAAATATGGAACCCCACAAACATGGGCCATTTTGACTTTAGAAAATTAAGATACAGACACGACACAAAGACAACTATTGAAATTGTCAAAAAAAATAAATTAAAATTACAAATCTGTAAAGTAACTTATCAATGTAAAAATTTAAAAGTAATGCAATGATTTTTCTTTAATTCATAATCCGAAAAAAAAAATAGTAACTAAGTGTTCACTAATTCGTAGTCTAATTAAAAAACATTACTAATTACATATTCAATAGATGAAATCATAACAAAACCTTTTTAATGCCGCTATATTTCCTTAAAGTAGAAATAACAAAGTTAAATTATTTTATTAGTTATTAAATAAAAGAAATAAAACAAAAATTATAATCATTGACTTGTACTTGAAAGTCTTGTTATGGAAGCAAAAGGAATAGCTTATATTTACTTATTTTCTCCGGTGAATGAACCGTAATATATTATTATTATTATTATTATTATTATTATTATTATTATTATTACTATTATTATTATTATAGAATTTTAAATTTATATGATAATCACATATTTATAACCTGATCTATCTATTTTACGAACGGAGAAAATTTATAATTAAAAAGTTAAAATTATTACAAATGAATTTTCCCAAAAGTTTAGGAAGATTCGTCCTTCGCAAGTTGATGGAAGGTTCTCTTTATTATTCGAACTCAACAACATGAATAAAAAGTGTGGACAACTCCTATGACAACAATTCTTGTACAAAAATACCATTGAGAATATATACTCGCAAAAGTACATACCATATCCTTGATAATGACAATTGTCCTTTGCTATTGTTTTTCATAATATACCTGGAAGTAAAATTCGAAAAGCCTGATCCGATATGATAATCCGACCTAAAGTTATTGAGAGAAATACGAACCCGACACGTACCGAATCGATTTCGATATGAAGTCCACATGATTTGATCATTATGTTGAAAACATGTTATTTTTCAATTTTTTGTAAATTTAAACTATTTTCAAAATTAACACGAAATCGACTCGTTTATTAAATGGGTCGCCGTTACCCAGCTCTGCTTTGAGGTGTCACAACGTTATGTAATTAAAAGGTAAAATTTATATTTGATGTGGTAGGATATGAATTTGGTTGTTTTACTTATTTATAATTAAAAAGATACTTTTATTTCACAATTTGATTATTATTTTACTGAATCAACTCGCATGTATCATCACTGGCCAATTATACATCAGCAACACCAAACAAATTTCAGTTTATGTCTCAATAAGTGCTATATAACTCACAAAGAGTTTATAACTCAATTAATATTAAATATCCTTTTCACACAGACGGTTCGGGTCAAATCATATCATCTAAACTTATCGTAAAATTGTGGGAGGGAAAAAATAATAAGAGAACTATAGGTGAGAATAAATGGTCTTGTTTCTACCATGAAAAAAAAAAGAAAAGAAAATACACAAATTTCTGGAAATTTTGTGCTATTCCTAGCTCGAAGAAGCTAGCCTGGACCATGATGATTCCCCCCCAAGTAAACAAAATATACAGCGGGTGGACCAACCACATGCCTGCTCAACCTCCATCCTCACGCGTAAAGGCATTCAGTGAAACCCACGCTCCAATGGCCCCTTTGCATCGTACTGCGATCAAATGGAGCCCGTACAAAACCGGTTAGTGTAAACTATGTGCCAATGCCCAATAGAAATGTTTTGCTCCAATTGTGTCACATCCACGCTTAAGAGCATTTGAAGTCAGAAAAGAAAAATGAAATACGGAACCTGCACATGTTAATTGTCTAAAAAATATTGGAGCAGCATAAAATTACCTTGTAGGGGAGAACGTCTGCCCGTTTCTCCCTGCGGGCTACTTTTATATTTTTTAAATATATATATATATTTATATATATTTTTGAGTAAATATATAGTTTTTAAATGATTAAAAAAATAGATTGTGTGTTAGAAGGTAAGTTCATAACAAATATTTTTATTGGATGAGCAAAATTAGAGTTCCATGGGTTTGAGAAATAATGAAATGCAAGTTCCAAAACTGTGAAAATTTTGATGACGTAGCAGACTAGAGTTTCAAAAACAGGAACTCTGGCTGGGAATGCTCTAAATGTCACTGAATTTAGTCAATAATTTATGAATTTAGTCAATAATTTAGTCACCTTGCAGTAGCGTCACTCTCTTCGGAAGTCATGACGGCAAAAGCCCAATATGTGTATGGTGACTCTGTTGCAGCTGCAGTCTGGCAAAATCTGGCACCCCCAAAGGTTGAATTCATGGTGTGGCTGACTATTTTGGGGAAGCTCCATACCAAGTCTATCTTATGCAACTCTGCTTGGAGGGTGTGGTGTGCGGTGGTTCAAGCTTGGGGTCTTCTTATTGTTGTTTGGGTTCTTTGAGGGAGATGTTTGTTTTGTGGATGAGCTTGGAGGTTAAGGGCAGGTTTAAACAGATGGTGTGGAAATCTGTCTTCTTTGTTGTGGTATGGTCGCTTTGGAAAGGCAGGAATGATCTTATTTTTAGTGGTCGAGCCTTCCAATTGGAGCATATCTTGTTTCTTATTTAATTTTGGGTTGGGTGGTGGATTAATCTACGAGATGATAATTTTCTATATAACCCAGCAAAGGTTGTCCGATGTTTTGATAGCCTTCATGTTTTGGGTTCTTAACATATCGTTTTCTGTTTTTTGCCAAGGTCTTATTCTTGGCTGTTTGAATGATAAAAACAAATAATTCAAATTTATCAACATCAATCAACTCTAAGTCTCTAACCCACATCGATCTACTTCAATTTATTTTATGAATTTCAATGAAAAATGCCAACTTTAATTGACTTCAACATACTTCTTACTATTTTAACTAGCTTGTACTTATAAAAAAAAAATCAACATTTTTCAACAAACTTCAATAAAAAGATACCCACTTCAACCTATTTCAACTTGTATCAACCAACTTCATTTATTTACCAACAAATATTTCCCAACGGAAAAAACATACCTTGAGCAAAGCAGTTGAAATTACATCAAAGTTATTAATACGCACTCAACCCATCGTTGCATCGTTTTTCTATTAGGATGAGGTGTGCAATGTTAAATAATTATTATTTGAAGATATTTATATATGTAAGTTAATTTAACTGGTAAAATTTTTTAGAATTATTATGAGTTAGACTCTATTTTTTCTTTGATTTTGGATTATCTATTTTATTGGAGTCAAGATACTGTTGACTCATTATAAAATATAGCTCTTACATCACATATTTTTTCTTCCATTTTACTGGAGTAAAGTAACTATTGGCCCAATAAAAAGTAGAGTTCTTTTATCACATATTTTTTTCATTCACAATATTCGAACTCGAGACCTTACATCAAACCACTTAAATTAACTATGTTGATGAGATAGGTTTGATTTATGAACATATTAATATTGACATTCTACCTGGGGGAAAAAAAGGATACTTAAAATGTAAAAAATAAAAAAAAAAGGTCTTCGGCTTTTGAAACTCCTCTCATTTTGCTGATCCCCACTTTCAAAAAAGAACGGGTTCATTTTTCATGTGTTCTAGGACTACGGTATAAGTGTTAGTGTATAATCTTATGTATTAAGGTATTAGAATGTGTAGTATTTTATAATAAAAAATTATATTCCAACGATTTTTCTCCCTAAATATAAGATAATTATTTACCAATTATAGTTTATACCAACCATCATGAACGGTAAACACTAGTCTTGACCATAATTGGAAAATACAATACCAAATTGTAAGCTACGTTGTTTTTAAATTAGAATAGCATGTATCGACGTTTCCCACCCTGGCATTTATTCGTCGAATCTCACGCGCCTCCCCCCCCCCCCCCCTCGGGCCCCCCCCCGGGGGGGGGGGGGATACCAACTAACAAACAGGGGTTTTTATTTATTTATTTATTTTTTTCTTTGAGTACCATCCAATTCACGCAAGCAAAACCACTCCAAGTCTCCAGCCCATATTGACCTTCTGAACCTCGACATAGTCCCTCGTTCACCCCTTCTTGCCTTTTATTTTTCCTTTTTTTTTCCTGGGTTTTTCCCGTCCCTCCAAAAACCCTAGATTTTTCCACGCGATTCACATTATTTCAAACCAACAGGTACTTTTTATTGCTCTAATTTCATACCTTTATTTCAACTAATTACCTGCAAATTTATTTTATTGGCCCCTTGACATGTATGGTGTGCCAGATCCGTGCTCGTTTGGCATTTGGGAATCTGGGTTTTCTTGTTTTGTGTTTGATGGTGTTTTTAATTTTGTAAAGAATTGATTTTGCTTCCTGGGTTTTGTTGTAACATGAATTTCAAGTGCCCTTTGTGTTATCTGGATTCTTTGTTTGATTCTTACCTTTGCCTGGATAATGTAGTAGTTTTTGTGAACTTGGGTTTACTTGTTTTGGCTTAGTGGGCACTATGATTGATGGTTCAAGCTCCTTTATCCTGCTTTGTGAACAATAGGTTGATGCATGTATATATGAATTGATATTTTTAGTTATTTATTGGATTGGATATTTGAAAGAGATTGTGTGGAACACTGATTCTTGTTAGCAGTTGGTTGTTGTGAGCATTGACCTTTTGGCTCCTGTATTCAAGCTACATTGTGGCAAAAGGGGACTTTGAATGTTTTAGCTGGATGTATACTTGGCACTGGTGGCTCAGGAAACCAATGTGCATGAGTAGGCAATGACTTTGTTTCTTCCTCGGTACAAATTTAAATGTGGGGATGCTCATAGATTTCATTGGTCATGATTAGCATGTTCAACAAGATCATCTTGCTTCCTCGGTTCATTTTGATATCTTTTGCTCCTGAAACATTGGAACTGAACGTTCATTTAATGTTCGCGGACCTGAAATAGTAACATTTACAAATACACTTGGGTTAGACACAATGATTGAAAGGACAGAAAATTGTTTACAATGAACAAACTTAGTTAATCTTGCTTTTGAACTTTGTAGAAACTGTCAAGAAGAGTTACACAGAGCGAGCCTTAATCTTCTATCCCTTTGTGATTGAATTTAAGAGAGAATGAAAAGACATTAATGGTAGACTTGCTCCAAGCTAATCTTATGTCTTGAATGCGTTTTCTTATGTTTACATTTTCTACATGGACCTTTTTGTTGTGCAAAAAATTTCTCTTCATTTTAAAAAAAAAAAATTCCATTCTCAACATCCGTTTGCTCAGCTTATTGTCTGCTATAGTTTCAGAGGCTTTCTAACAATGATATATTATTATTTTTTAACTCTAGTCCTCGCGTGCTTTCAGCACCAGACTAACACATTCAGGAGGATGAAAGGAAAAGAAGGAATGTGTACAGAGGGACACTCTTCAATTCTGTTTTTATATGGGATATTTTCTAGTTGCATTGGAATCTGCTAGTCTAGACCATGAATCTGAAAGATCAGCTTCTCAATAACAGGTACATATACAAATAGATTGATTAGTTGGAATTGTATTTCTGCATCCGATACTTTTTTGGTTTATGAAATGTGATCTTGTGACTGATTATTGTGGATGGAATCATTTTTCAAGCTACCTGAATAGCTAGTCTTATTTAGGAGTATATTGAGTACCTTTAGGTACACAATTCTTAATGATTTAGGCAGACAAGAGGGAAAAGAGTAGCTAGGTTCCTAAGCAGCAGTTCTTGTCGGTTACCTAAACTGGTAACCTTATGTGGGAAGAGTAGAAGGAAAGGGAAGGATGCCACTTCCTAATGCTTGTATTTTTCCGGTAGGCTACCCAATTGGGTTCTTACCTCTCATGGGGACACCCTAGTGGAAAAAGTCATGCAAGGGAGTAGGGAAACTCTTCCTTGCCTCTACTGGGATCCCATTCTATGACACTTATTGCTTATTTCTTTTCCTTTCTTTTCTTTTTTTCTTTTTAACTTTTATGTTCAAGGAGGATAAAGGAAGTTCACAGTCTTATGCCTGCAGTTTACATATTTTTATCTTTCTAAGGTGGTTACGAGACTTTTCCTTTTGCTATGTTGACATGCTTCATCAAATGCGCAAGTGTGAACAACATTTATTGAAGTTTTCCGTTTTCTTTTATTTTTCCCCTCTCAAATACTTTTCAATCAAAAGATTTTGGCCATTTGATTCCTCTCTTAGATACTCAAGATAGATATGGAAAACCTCATTTCATTGAGGCATTTTGTAAGCTAACTTTCCTATTCCTCCAGTCCCATAGTTTTACTACAATGATATGATAGAATAGAACCCCTTGTTTTGTGCATGATTTTTGGCAATTCAGTGGAAATTCTGTTAGATGTTACCCTTTTAAGCCCCTAACTACATGCTTATGAACTCAACCTTTGCCAATTTTTCTTCTTAAGCTTTTTTTTTTTTTTGAAGAGAATGACTCCTATGAGTGATACTATTATAGGACTATACCCTTTCTTATTTTGCTCACTAGTTTGTACCCTGTGTATGCATGGGATTTTGAGACTGAGAAGATAATTATTCAACGTAAAAAGCATATTCTAATTACTCTTTTTTTGTAATTTTTTAATTTTTATGTGTCTCTCTTGGGCTATGTTAGGATTGTTGGACAAGATCTCAGTGTTGATTCGCTAGAACTCCAAATTTAGAACATGGGGACACTTTTTTTTTGTTTTATTTTGTTTGTGTTATGAGTTCTTTTCACTAGAGTCGAGCTATTGTTGGCCCAATAAGAGTTTGAGCACTTCCATTACTAATTTTCTTCATTTACAAGGCCTGAACCTGAGACCTTGCTTAAGAGGAATAAGTGTCAAACCACTTGAACCAACTTGTGTAGTGCACTGCCTAAAATTTGGATGTGGATATGCGGACCCGTCATTTTATATGTGTAAGTTGCAATTTCAAATTAATCTTTCGAGATTATTTCATTAAATAAAAGGTTGTCATCTTATCGAACCAGTAAACACTGAAGAACTATTAAAAAGCAATGAACGAAGAAGGTAAAAGACCACATACTCTTAATTTTTTTTCACCCCTGTTGCTTTAGAGTTTGGACGCGTATCCGACGTGTAACCATGTCTTATCTGTGGAGTGTTGTTTCTGACATGGGTACGGTAGGGCAAAATGGATAGAGTCTAGGTATCATAGTTCTTGGAAATAGATTCTCTATTTATGGAAGGCTACATAGTTGTTGTTGTTGTTGTTGTTCCCCTTTCTTTTTTTAAGTTGGGATTGGCGCCTGTGAATGGGAGAGAATTATTCAGTGTCGTTTTACAGAATCTCATCATGCATGGATTACTGTAGATAATCGGATTTTCATGGAGTGATTCAGATTCCATAAGTTTCACACTGAATCATCACTAACTATTGAACTTCTCTTATTCAAGGGAGAAGCATTAGAAGTTATGTATCCCAATGCCCTTCAACTCTTTCGGTAGATAGCAAGTTGTTTCTTCTACTTGAACCAAAGCTATTAATATTATACCCATCATCTTACCAAACTTTCTTGGGAATGAGATGTAGCAGATAAGTGTACTTCATATTGGGACTTATGTTGTGTTAAACCTCGTAATTTGAAAAAAAAAACACTCCTTTCATCCCATATATGCTGCAAAGATGTCCATTTTCCTCGTCCCATAATGTTGTCAACATTTGCATTATGAAAGACCTATTAGGTCCTGCTCTTTCTGGCTTTAACTAGCTTTAAACTTTTATGCTTATGCTTCTTACATCTATTGTCTGTTATTTTCTTCTAATTGCTTATAGTTGCTTGCCTGCTTATAGGTGTTTGCACCTCCTCACATTTTCGTACAACTTATAACTTAACCTTAGAGTTGAAAAGAATAGGACTTAAGTGATTTTATCTATTTCAACCATACACTACAAGGCAAATGCAAATGCTTGTTTTCCTTTTTTTTTCCCAAAAATTTGGTTGAATATGGTGTGGAGAGAGTGTAAGACAGATTTTTAAGAATGTATTTCTTGCTTAGTATTGCTACTGGATGGTTTGAAATATCATTGGCTGTTAGATACTAGTATTGATGGGTAAAAGAACGTTCGGTGATTCATTTTTCTGTACTCCTTTTGACCGGAAAGATATGTACAGGCATGTAGCAGCAACACAGTGTGAGGTTTATGACTATGGTTTCAACATGACCCGACATACAAATTGATCCTGAATCGTGAATTTGGTTGCTAGACACCGTGGCTTAGTAGAAATATATGGACGGGTCCTTATCAAGATGCGGAACAAGGGAAGAACTGTATGTTAATAGAATTTATAACCTCAAGGTCAAGGTCAAGGTCAAGGTCATTTTAGATTGAGTGTTGACGCAAACAACAGTATGGAACTATGACATGTATATTGGGAGGTTGGGGGGGGGTTTCTGAGTGCAGCGGAGGATCTAGCAGCTTTGAACTAGTGGGATGGCATGTGTTGTCATCGTTCAAGGATGGATTACCCCTGTATTTACCTACTTAGTTGTCCGGTGGATTGATCCATGATGATCAGCTCCATCAACTGCAAGCCTTCCTCATCTGCTTTGTCCCGACTCATATACTTCCCAAGACACTCCCTAGGAAGCCTGTCATACTAAGAGTGTCCCAAACCTAGCATGTTAAATTATGGAGTTGTTTAGAAATGAGCTCATGCAAAGAAGGATATACCTTTGTTTGTAGTGTCCTCAATCTATTAAGCTCTCCTGAATCAGGGGTATTGCACATAGATAGAGAGGGAGAGAGGGAGGGAGGCTATAGAGGGAAATTCTTTTCCCGTTTCTCTTTTGTAGTGGGGTTTTTTTTTTGTGGGGGGGGGGGGGGGGAGGGGGGGTGGCTTGGGTTATCTATATTTTGGCAATAATGATAATAGTTTGGTAATAATAACCATGTCACATGGGGCCTGCCTTTGGATTTTAATTTGATCACTTAATATGAAATGAATGCCGTTGGGCTTTAGCAATTATACAATGCCCCAGAAGGTCACATGAGTAAAATATTGTTGGTTGTTATGAAGCAGAATTTGACCATAAGTGGATTTCTGTTAGACATGGTGTTTTTTTCCCTCCCTCTGGGGATGATGATGATTCTTGTTTGATTCATTGGACTAACTCATGCTTGTTGATTCATTAGTGCTATCATTATGATTTCTTATTCAGTTGTAGTGTGGGCTTACCATTAATTAAGATTTCATATATGTCAGTTGGTGAAAAGTGACTATATCCATCAAGTTTTAGCTATATTTTATGTTTTTTTCACATCTGTTTTACATATATCTTATGCCTGGAGTGCAAGAATACCATCACAACTTCTAATAAGATTGCTTTCCTCTTTTTTGCAGTATGCCATGCCAAGATTGCTTTTGCCTTTTTTGCATTATGCTATGCCCTTATTTTAACCGTCTGATACTGACCTTGTTGCTTGTGCTATATTGCATCATCTAAATGAAGTCATATGTAAAACTTGCCTTCCTTGCTTGATTTTGATAGTCTTATTAAAACAAGAAATCAAGGGAAATTTATGGTAGTTGGAACATTAGACATGTGCCATAGCGGGCATTGCTTATTGCTGTGGAGAGAATGTCTGTAAATCTGAAGATTCTGTTCTTATAAAGTGTCTTGTATTGTACTAGTGCTTTTTTGCAATTTGCACATCTAATTGGAAGTGGGATTTTTATATACCATAAACTACTTCTTACATGTGGATAGTAGTGCCTTGCCAATAGGCTTATTAAGCTGGATATTGAGCAACGACACCAACAAAAACATAGATCCCGTATGCACCTTGTAGTAGGATCTAGGGAGATCAACATATACCCAACCTTCTCCAGTCCGCACATGAGCCCTTATAAGCTGGTTCAGCATACCCCTGTAGAAGATTTTCCTAGAAAATGTGAGCCGGTGGCAATTGGTAATGATAGTGGTATTGGAAGGATCTACATAATTTATAAATATATATGAATAAAGGATACTAATACACTGATGTTTGATGATAAAAATTGTTCTTGCTATTTATACATGCTACATGGAGACCGCCATGATCATCAGCATCATGATGGGCCTAGGTATATGGACCTTACGCATGTTGCCAAGCCATAGGGAATCATTAGGAAAATCATTTTTAAAAGTCATAACGAGAACAATACTTAGAGAAAATTTTAAAAATAGATGTTTTTATGTATAATGAATATATGCCATTACTAAAGCATTAGGATATATGAAATATGTGACGAGAAGACAAAAGATATAAGACTAGGATGTTATGCTTGAAGAATATACGAACAACATGCAACGTAAAAGTTGTGCCTAGAAACGAAGAGGGTTCGGGGGCTCAAAGCAAACAAATGCAAAGCAGTTGGAGAAGGATTCCTACCTAAGGTGTACCCCCCTAATTCTATATTGGAAAAGCATTTTTATTTATTTATTTAGAAAGCCAGGCTAGTCCTGGGGTAGTAAAGCCCTGTTCTTTTTGTAGTTTAATATATCCAACCCACTTCTTTCCATTCCCACCTACTCCTTCCCCCCTTTCCCACATCTTCACACACTTTAAAAAAAATACCACTCCTTCCCACTCCTACGTATAACTATTATTTTTCATATTTTGAAAACTTTTATAATCTATGTAATTGTGTGTATGAATAATCTGATAATAATTATAAAAAGTTTTATTTATTTTTCAGATGTTATGAAAATATTTGTTAGTCGTGCCGGAAATTGTAGATTACGGGATTTTTGTTATATATATTGAAGAAATAATTTTTTTTGCTTTGTTAAGCAAATGCTAATTTTTTATGACTGGTAGATATTTTGGGTTTGATGCTTTATATGGAAGAGATACTTAAATTTTTTTTTTTTGCGTTGCTTACGAAATATTTGATAGGTCATCAAAGTGTGGATGATTGTTTCCGTATGTGTAACAAATTTATTTTTTGTTCATCGTAATTTGAGGCCAAATTTGCAGATATTTTTGGGTATAATAAAGGAATGTATAAATTTTTTTGACGTTGTTTGTAATTCATGACAGTAAGTGCAGATGTATTATACGTGTATTTTGAGCGGATATTTTTTTCATGTGCGTTAGTAACAAAATATTGGAAGTTCTTCACACAAATTGCAGATGATTGTTTTTCGTGTGCTGAGGGCCTGTTCTTTTCGTCGGGAAATATGGACTGGTAAATGGGTGAAGATGGTTGAGGCTGGTAGAAATAAGTTAAAGTAGGTTGAAGTGAGTGTTTTTTTTGTTGATGTAGGTTGAAGTGGGTATTTTTTTTGTTGAAGTGAGTTGAAGTGGGTTGAAGTATGTTAAAGTTGGTATTTTTTGTTGAACTGGGTTGAAGTTGGTTGAATTTTTTTTGCATGATGGGTAGATGTTGGTTAAAATGGTGAGAAATGGATTGAAGTTGGTTGCAGTGGGTTGAAATTGGTTGAAATTGATATTTTTTTGTTGAAATGGGTTGAAAGTAGTTGAAATAGGCTGAAGTGGGTATTTTTTGTTGAAGTGGGTTGAAGTAGGTTGAAGTGAGTTGAAATGAGTTGAAGTTGGTTGATTTTTTATTTTTTTTTGTATGATGGATAGAAGTTGGTTAAAATAGTAAGAAACGGGTTGATGTTGGTTGAAGTGAGCTGAAGTGGGTTGAAGTGGGTATTTTTTTATTGAAGTGAGTTGAAAAGAATTGAAGTATGTTGAAGTGGGTATTTTTTTGTTGAAATGGGTTGAAAGGAATTGAAGTAGGTTGAAGTAGGTATTTTTTTGTTGAAGAGGGTTGAAGTAGGTTAAAGTGGATTGAAATTGGTTGAAGTGGGTTGAATTTTTTTTTTTGGTATGATAGGTAGAAGTTGGTTAAAATAGTAGAAAATGGGTTGAAGTTGGTTGAAGTGGGTTGAAGTTGGTTGAAGTGAGTTGAAGTGAGTTGAATTTGGTATTTTTTTTATTGATGTACGTGAAGTGGGTTGAGGTTGTTAAATTTGGATTTACCAATGAAAAGAACAAGGTATAAACATATACCTTTTTTTCCGTTGTTCCTATTTGGTTAATATATGAAAAAAAATATATCCATAATTTGTTTTACGAATAATGAAAATTACAACTTTTTTGGGGTAACAACAGCCACGAAACAATATTTCGTACCTGAGTCAACATAGAAATATATTTTTTTCAGCCTAAATTTTTTTTTATCAATAATTACTATCACGAATAAAAGATTACATAAAAAAAACAAAATACGTAACTTACATCAACTCTTCTACTTCATTCAACTCCTTCCTACTCCTTCCCCCCCTTTCCCACTCTCATCCATCCCACACCTGCAATTTCCCAACGAAAAGAACAGGGCCTAAGTTGAGGGTCGGCTCTTGCAGAGGGCCACTGGGGGTAGTGGCGTACGGGACATCATGCCAACCAGACCCATTTGCTCCCAACCAATTTTTCTCAAAGGCGAAAGTGTTTCCATCAAAGTTTGTTCCTGATGTTAGTTATGCAAGTGCCACGGTAACCATTGAACTATAATGAGGTGTAGATGAGGAAAACCTTGCTGAATGATCTCGTGCAATTCTTCTTAGGCCTTCCTCTTTTGGTATCCGATTGTTAAATATAATCATCTCCCATCTGTTTGCTAGGATGTTTGAGTGCCTTCTCTTGATTGGCCCTAACCATCTGAAAATTGCTTCATGTGCCTTACACTTTGTAGGAGCCACTTTGACCATTTGTGTGAGCACTTCATTCTCTATTTCTGCCTAGTGTTATGGCTACATATCCAGTCAATCACTGTTGTGTCCATTACATCAGCATCTTTTGATTTTGATGTATTTTTCATGTAGTGCATGAGCAGTCTACACCATAGAGCAAGGCTAGCCTAGCAATAAGGAAGAGGTAATTTTTCCTTGGGTTTAATCAGGGACACTCAATGCTTAATGTTTAGGTTTCTCTTATTTACTTAGAAGCAATACGAGAGGCAGATAGGATTCAACTTTCAACCCCAACTTCTCAAAGTTGACATGTGCTTTCTCAAAGTGAGGATGTAACATGTTCACTGGATAAGTACTAAAGACAAAAAAATGTTTTGATTATTTGTGTCTTAATCATTCATTTTATACTACTTATTGAAGAGTGCTTGTTTGGACGTGAATAACCCCAAAATAATCATAGTATCTGCATCATATATATGCACAACAACCAAATACAATTTCTCTTGTATTTGACTATTTGGTCTATGGCTAAGAGAGTCTAGGAGTGGACAAAGAGTGTGTGTGTTCCATACATGTTGGATATAGATATGGTACGTTGAGAAGAATGTTCATGCTCCTTGGCTTATTTATCTATTTATTTTGCTAATCACGCCAGGGAGTGTCTAAAGAGTGTTGTTGTATGATGTGTGTTGGATGGACACAGAGAAGGTGCCCATACTTCTTGGCTCACTAATTTAGTAAGTCTATGTGAAACCGTGTTACATAAGACATATCATGAAACGAAAGCTTTTATGGTGACTTTTAATAATAATTGTGTAACTAATAGTTCATTTAGGAGTGATTGTGATAAAAGTCACTTGTAAATGAACTATTAGTGACCCATGAATTCAAAAGTCACTGTAAAACTTATTATTAATTATCTCAAATTTTTTTTAAAGTCATTAATAAATGTATCCGTCTTCCAATAACTCTTATGTGAGACGGTCTCATCTAAGAATTTGTACTTTTTAATTTTGCTAAGGGGGAGTGGTAAGGATGATCTCAAAATTTAGTCACATTCACCGGTGAACTTTGTCGACATCTATTCATCAAGTTTGCCAGCTTAGTATCTCCGCAGATTTCACCATATCCTCCTGTTTCAGTAAAGTTGCTCTTAATTCAGTAACCCCCGCCCTTTGTCTTTCACGTGATCTTTCCTCAAATTTTAAGGCTTTTCCTGTTACTCGCCTTGTAATGATATAATATTGCTTACAAATTACGAAGGTATACTGATTTAATTGGCATTTGCTCCTCATTAAAAAAAAGGAAAAGAAAAAAATGAATTTCTTCGGTACCGTGTATGTGTCCTCGATTTCAAATGGGAGTGCATGCATGAAAATTTCAATTAAAGAAAATAATCATTAGAAACAAATAAAGGAGGAAGACGCTCCAGATTCCGTGCGGTTCTATAAAAGCCTCAAATTTCTCCATTGCTGCTGCCATTTCAAGAGCCTTCATTCGCTAGTACCTTCGTTCAGTTTGCTAGCCCCTGGTTACTTTTTCCTGATTGGGAGCTTCGATCACAGGTAGACATGATTTGATTTCTCCTTTCTTCGTTGCATGACTGCATTTGGAATCCATGGCCTGATTTGATTTCTCTTTGTCACCTTGATGTATAATAATTTCTCTCTTTCTTCCTTGCATGATTAGATTTGGGTTCATCCCATCCCTTCCAACTTGTGAACTCTGTTCATTCTCAGGCTTTGCAGCAAAGGATCTATCAAACCTCCCCCTCTCTTTTTATGTGTTAATGCATTTGTCCTGAGCAGATGGGATTGGATCTGCATCTCCATCATGCCTTTATAGTCCTATTTGTTTCTCCCATCAGTTGGATCTCATTTCCGATTTCCTACGTGCACTGCATTTAAGTCGTCTTGGCTGATCGGTGTCTCTGGTTTATCCATCATGTCTTGCCACTCTCTCCATTCCTGCCATTCTTGTCCCTCAATCTCACTGAGAGATACCATGAAGATCTAATGTTATTTCTTATTTGCTAAAATTCTTGTTTTGTATTGTTCACTATACCAGAGATCACTTGAATATAGCCATCACACCTGTCTTGGATGTGAATGCATAGGATTGGATCTGGGTCTAAATCGTGCTCGACCCATGCTACTAGTGTTGGGCTAATTAGTTCTGTCAGTTGGATTTAAGTCCGTCTTTACTGGACGCGCCGTGGTCTTCTTGATTCTTGGTGGGCCAAATTTTTGGTGGTGGACATGTGCTTGTTTTATTTCTTTTGATTCTCCCCTTTCTGATCTTGTGCCCCCATCTTAGTAGAAATCTAATAAAAATCTAGGAATTATGCCCCGTCCCCCCCTGGATCCTCAGTTTTATTCTCCTAACTTGCCAAGAAATCTCATAGAGATCTTGAACAGTTATGATAGCTTCAGAAGCAGATCTTCTTGTGTCTTACTTGATGTGGTGTCAATGGCGAAAAAGGTGTGTTTTGAACAAGCTAAGACTATGGGTGGTATAGAAGATGGCATCTATGCATAAGTCCTGTTTATTTGTAGGAAAAGCTTGAAGTTCCTATGTCACAGTGCGTTTCTATATTATTCTGACTTGAACTTTGTTCCTATTTGTACTTGTCATTGCTCCCAAGTATTTTAATCTTTAGACCTTTATTTGCTTATATTGCTTTCAGGTGTCTGAAGTCATTCATCTAGTATGCAAGGGGGAGAAACAAATGTATATTAAGGTGAAATTTTGAGACAGTCGTAACTTCTGTAGGAACTCCTGAAAAATTTGATTCAAAGTGATTGCTGCTAACAACCTGCTTTGGCAAGGAAAAGAAACTAAAAGCCTTTTAAAAGGCAAGATGACAGAGCAACAGCTAAAGCCATGCAACAAAAATTTAAAGAATCCGGACAGCAGAAAGGGTTCTCCAGCATCCCATAATTCAGCTTCCAGGAAGCAAAGCAGGAAAGCAGAAAACCCAAATCGTTTCATTCCACCAAAAGGCAAGTCTGCTGATTTTGGATGCTTAACAACATGGGTTTGTAAAAACTCTGCATGTAGAGCTGTCCTATCAATAGATGATGCCTTCTGTCGGAGATGCTCATGCTGCATATGTCATCAATTTGATGATAATAAAGACCCCAGTCTTTGGCTAGTCTGTGAATCTGAGTCCGCACATGGCGATTCTTGTGGATTATCATGTCACATTGAATGTGCATTCCAGCAGGCAAAGGTGGGAGTGGTGAACCTTGGGCAATACATGCCCTTGGATGGGAGCTACTGCTGTGCTTCTTGCGGCAAAGTCCAAGGGATACTTGGGTAAGTTCTTTGCTTCTGTGTGTTGTGGTATAGACTGATCTTACTGCTCACTTTGATGAGTGAACACTTATTGATAGGTTTAACTAATTGAAGTAAAAATACTCAGCAAAAAACATCGACGCTCATTTGCATTTATTGTAGGCCTTTCAAACAACTGATACTTACATGCTAGAGTTTCATTTCTCAACTGACAGATGCTGGAAAAAGCAACTTGCTATAGCAAAGGATGCTCGACGCATTGATGTGCTTTGTTACAGAATATTTTTAAGTTACAGGCTCCTGGACGGTACTTCCAGGTTTAAGGAATTGCATGAGATCATAACAGAAGCAAAAACAAAGTTGGAGGCTGAGGTGGGTCCCATGAATGGAGAATCTGTTAAGATGGCTAGGGGTATTGTTAGCAGGCTTTCTGTTGCTGGTGATGTACAGAAGCTCTGCTCTCATGCAATTGACAAAGCCGACGAGTGGCTTGCTGATACTTCTAGTGAGAGCCCAACTTGTGCTGGTGAGAAGCTTGACAGCCTCTCTCTATCATTTTCTGTTTTCCTTGGCAGTATTGTTCGGTTGTTATTTCAATGAATTATTGATTTCCTTTGGCATAATCTTGGCAGTGGATTCACTTCCTGCCGCTTGCAGGTTTCTGTTCGAAGAAGTTGCTGCTTCTTCGCTTGCAATAGTCTTGGTTGAAATCCCCACTCCATTCACTGATCAAATCAAAGGCTACAAGATGTGGTACTGCGAGAGCAGAAATGAGGCTTTTCCGGAAAAACCATCATCCATCATCCCCAGAGAGAAGAGAAGAATTGTGGTGAAAAGTCTCCAGCCTTGCACCGAGTATACCTTCAGAATAGTGTCCTACACAGAAGCTGGTGACCTTGGTCACTCAGAGGCCAAGTGTTTTACGAAGAGTGTGGAGATACTTAATAAGAATCCATCTCCTGCTGGTCCGATGAAGCAGAATCCTTGTGTTGAGGGGAGCTCTTCTGATGTAAAAGAGCAACCCAACTCAAATCCTGATGAAAATTCCGGATTTAAGGTCCGGGACCTTGGGAAAATCTTGCGTCTTGCTTGGGCTCAAGAACAAGGTTCTCTGGAAGGGTTTTGCTGTGCTGACAAAGAGCAATGCTGTGGAGTAACAAAACATGAAGCCCCAAAAGATCACCAGTCGTCCCCTGTTTCTCGCGAGTTGGATCTTAATGTAGCATCAGTGCCGGATTTGAACGAAGACCTCACCCCACCTAATGAGTCTTCAAGGGACGAGGATAACGGTTGCTCTCTAGAGAGGGCTAATGGGCCTGACGACGATGCTGCTTCTCATGGCATTGAGAAAAATGGGCTGGCTAGGTCCAATGGCAGTGGGCCTAGTGATAATTCACAGGCCTGTACCGTTACTCGGAATGGAGATGTGCCTGCTGTTGATTCCTTGGTAGAGACCCGCCGGAAGAGGGCTTTTTCAAGTGCAAATGACGAGGCCCATGATTCTGATAGCGCTCTTGTCACTGGCTCACCATTCCATGTTTCTAGCGGGCCAGGTTCCTTAGATGCGAACTTTGAGTTTTGTGTGAAGGTGATTCGAACGTTGGAATGCCAAGGTTACATTAAGCAAGAGTTTAGGTTAAAACTGTTGACTTGGTTCAGCCTTAGATCTACCGAGCAAGAGCGACGAGTGGTCAATACCTTCATCCAAACTCTCGTAGACGATCCAAAGAGTTTGGCAGGGCAATTAGTTGATTCCTTTGCTGATATCATATCATGCAAGAAGCCCAGGAGTAGTTTTACTAGTGAGTTTGCTGCTTTGATTTTAAATGATGATATTGTTGGATATATTTCAAATGGGGGTTCATCCCTCCCCCTCTTTTAAACTCCTTTCAAAAAAATGTATTTGTGGGTCTTTTGAAAACAATCTCCTGGTTTCTCATGGGCCAGCCTATTTACATTTGGATTTTCCTAAACCCTGCGTTGGAGGATTTGACTGATCAGTTGCTTATTGCACAGGTCTTCCTTCTTAACAGCTAGCTATCTTCTGAATGGAGACATGCCAGGGACACAGCTCAGAGAGTTAGGACACAGTGCTTTGGGAGTACCTGATTTTCTTGGAAAAGGGTTCTTCCATTTAGTGAATAACTGCACATTGTTAGGAGGTAATTACTAATGTCTAGGTTCTCATTGACCTCATTTGTAGAGAAAGATACACCATTCAGACAAGACATTGTTGCCCTTCTAATTGAAAGAAGGGATGGTTTAATGGAAGGATGAAAATGCTGTTCATTTGGTTTCCTGTCTCTTCTCCTATCTTACTGCTGTTGGTTAACTTGCTTTTCTGGATGATAAAGATGAACTTGCTTACTTGGTTGGTGGGTTTGGTTCTTGATTGTGCCAACACCCACTTTGTTTTAATTATCATACTTATTTTTCACCTTTTATTATTCTTGATGGTTACCAATTGAGTTGTATATGAATAATGTTAATCCTTTTTACAGGAATTATAATTGTATTATTTTAATTCAGTAGCAGTTTAAATTAAGCCCAACTCCATATGTTATTCAGTATGCATTATTCAGTATCAATTATAATTATATTGTTTTAATTCAGTATGCAATAACAATTTCAATATGTTGATCCAATTAAAAATTTTCTGGTATTTCTATATCTTTAATTATTTTCTCTCTTTTGATCGAATATAGTACAAATTTTTTATTTATTTATTTTAAATAATTTATACAAATTTTTTCTTATTGTGAGATTTTTTCCTTAGTTTTGATTTAGGGGTACAAAACAATACCGGCGTTAAAAAGTTAAAATGAAAATCTCGATGTTAGTATATATATGAATAATGAACCAATGTTGAAATATTGGTTGAAAAAAGTAAATAATTTTCATATTACGTACATGGAAAACAATTTCAACCGTTCTCAGAGACACAACCTACAAATTATATGTTAGTCTCGAGCTTATAATTTGTAGACATGAATCTACGACACAAGTGATAACAGCTTAGGAAAATCCACCAAAAACCAATTTTTTTTTTTTAAAAAGGAAAATAAGAAGAAAAGGGAAGGGCAGAAGATGCTAACCACAAGAATGGCGCGCGTGGGGCCGCAGTTTAACGGTCGATCAGAGGAAGCTGAAACGGCGTCGTGTTGCTTCAGTAAGGATTGGATATTCGGATGATGAACGATCTGTACTCCGTACATGCTCTCTCTCTCTCTCCCTCGCTCTTGTGTCGCGGTTTCTTTGCAAAATGCATTTACTTCAATCTCCAAGCCACCAAACTCTGTGGTGTCGACTCTCAAGAAAATCCCATCATAAAAATGGTAAGAAAGTTCTCCAATTTCCCGCCTTTATGTTCATTCTTTTATAGTCGTTTCATCACTGATATGCCCACTAAATTCTCGTGCAAACTGTGCAAAACGAGGAAAAAAAGATTTTTTTTTTTTTTTGGGTGGGTTTTGGATGAATTCGATTTGTGGGTATTTTTCTTTGGGTTGTTTTACACAGGACTCGTGTTCAGTGGTTTGATTCAACCTCAGAGTCAGATAAAGCCTACATGGGTGTTGCATAATCGAGCTAATTTTAGTTCAATCATAGCAAAAGCTGCTTCTGTTGCAGGTAAGTTGATAATCTCGCACTTTATCTGGAGACCCACGTCTTCAATTGATTTTCCTGAATATAAATTCTAGTTGTTCATGTTGAATTACACTCCTATCCGATATCTAGAGCTCTGCTTTAATGGAGGTACATATATCATTATCATTAGTATAAAAAGAGATAGAGAACAGTGAAGACTGAAAAGTAAGATTTTTGAATTGGGATGGAGGTGTTATTACCTCCTGTTGTCTTGAAGTTTTATTGGAATGAGGGTTTCATAAAGTGAAACGTTGTTTTCTTACTGGAATGAAATGGGTTGATCCTTAAGCAAGTTGTGTATACTTTCTTGCTTCGCTTTGTTTCTAGTTTTATTTTCTTCATAAAATGGGTAAAGAGACATATTTGAATGTTTAAGATCAAGAAATGAGGCTATTCTCACAGCTGTGAGGAATCCCTTGTCACCAATGCAATAGGTTCCTACACAATTGTAGCATAGAGGTTTTTAATGAGTCTTTGCTTTGAGCCATAATTTTTTTTCCATTTAGATTACGGCAGTAGACTAAGTGCAAGAATTCCCTTGACCCCCGTGCGGCTTCCACCTAAGCAGGGTCTAGGGTGATTTAGATGTATGTAGCCTTACACCTGACATGTGGGATGATGTTTCCAAAATGTCACACAAAAGATTATCGAAATGAAGTTTCATAGTAAGAAACATTTCAAAAACAAAGTGTTAGACGCTAGGGTGGATTTAAACTATTTATTACCATATGTTGATGTCACCTTACTTCCTATGTAATCCAGTTGCAGCCTCAACATCTTCAACCAGGACAGCTGATGGTGATGTCCTAAAAGCATTGTCGCAGATCATAGATCCAGACTTTGGGACAGACATTGTTTCTTGTGGGTTTGTGAAGGATCTAAAAATAGATGAAGCTCAAGGAGAGGTCATTAAGAGAACTTTGTGTTTTTGGTATCAATGTGGGCTATTCTAACAACCTAAATGCTGAAACATTGCATTTCAGGTGTCATTTTGTTTGGAGCTGACAACACCAGCCTGTCCAGTAAAAGACATGGTAAAAGAAGTCTGATACATTATTGGTCATGAAATCCTAATGATTTATGATGCTTTTTCATTTGAAAAATGCGGAGCATTAAGCTAATAGAAATTTTAGGTATTATAGGAGTATAGGACGCAAGGTCAATTTCAGCATTCGTTTTGGTCTTCACTTGTTCATGCTGAAAACTTGGTGCCAATGTTAGTCGGACTCAACCATACCCATATCAAATCATTGATTGCCTGCAAAAGCGCAGTTCTCTGTTGCAGTCATCTTCTGATAATTTCTCTGTTCTAGGTGTAAATAGATTGTTCAGTAGCCCATCCCTATATCAGATTGCTGAGTGTTCAATGTGGTTACTTGGGATGAGATGAAGAGTTCAAATGACAGCTTAGTGCTGTTTGCTCATCTCCTCCCTGAACATGCTTTTGCATTTCTTTTTTCTGCTTTTCTGTATTCGTTAATCTCTTGTCCATGTGATCAACTTCTGATCAACAGTGTATATCCTCATTTCTTTTGTGTGTGTATGGCAATCAGATAATTCACGACTTCTATACTTTTTCAACTTTTGCAGTTTGAGCAGAGAGCAAATGAAGTTGTTTTAATGCTTCCTTGGGTTAAAAAAGTCAATGTCACAATGTCGGCTCAACCAGCTAGACCTGTTTTTGCTGAGGATCTTCCAAAAGGATTACAGACAATTTCGAACATTGTGGCCGTTTCTAGTTGTAAGGTAACGTGTTTTTTCCCCCCTCCTATCGAATCTTATATCTCTTGTGACATTGGTTTTGTGGACTTTCTTCTCAGATGCTGTCATTTGTGGTCAGAAACTCGACCAAAATGAGAATATCCCCTGCAAGTTAACCATAATTTTTTGATTCTGTGAAAATTATCTTTTAGACAGAGTCTGATCATATATTACCAAACTTAATGTTTCCAAAGTCCGTTTCTCCCCTTCTCCTTTTCTTTTCTTCATTTTGATATCCCGGGGGGGGGGGTCTTCAGTGCACTTGAGGCAAAATTTTCTGTAGAAGTGTCATACCTGCAATGCTTATTCATGTGTAACCCAGGAGTTGTCCTAAAATGCAAGTAGTCTATGATTTTGGGATTTAAAATCCACTCGCTGTTTGCAGGGAGGCGTAGGAAAATCAACTGTTGCTGTAAATCTTGCTTACACTCTTGCTGGCATGGGTGCCAGAGTTGGCATTTTTGATGCTGATGTCTATGGTCCAAGTCTGCCAACTATGGTGTCACCTGAAAATCAACTATTGGAAATGGTATTACAAACGCCTATGAATTGATACCAAGCTGTGCGTTCTTTTGTAACTCTTGAATAATGGTATCTTCTAGTGCAGAATCCAGAGACAAGAACCATAATTCCTACTGAATACTTGGGAGTCAAACTAGTGTCATTTGGATTTGCGGGGCAAGGCCGTGCTATTATGCGAGGTCCAATGGTTTCTGGCGTTATTAATCAGCTGCTTACTACGACTGAGTGGTATATAGGGTTCTTTTATATCTGGTTGAACCGAAATCCCTGGCAAATTGCTGTTTCAGTAAACTTCCGTTTATACTTGTGCAGGGGAGAACTCGACTATCTCATCATTGACATGCCCCCAGGAACAGGCGACATTCAGCTGACCTTGTGTCAGGTTTTTCTTGCATATGATTTTTCTTGAGATGCGCCACTTATTCACAAATTTCATCCCCGGCTTACTGGGAAGTTCTTTGCAGTGAACTTTTTGTTGATTGAACTTGTCAGGTGGTTCCATTAACAGCTGCAGTAATTGTCACAACTCCTCAGAAACTGGCATTTATCGACGTTGCTAAAGGAGTTCGTATGTTCTCAAAGCTCAAGGTTTGATTCTTCACTGCAGAGCCCTACTATATGATCAATTGCGTTGTGATTTCCATTTGACATCAATAATAGGAAATCATGGAATTTTCTGCTGCCAACCTTCTTCATGTTTGGTGGACCTGATTATGGTGCATCCGTCTGATCCATTGATAATGTCCAGGTACCATGTGTTGCTGTTGTGGAGAATATGTGTCACTTTGATGCAGATGGAAAGCGATATTATCCATTTGGGAGAGGTTCAGGTTCTCAGGCATGCAGCTGTTCTCCAGACTTTATTGATTTCTTCATCAATGGTTGATCATTGGGCTTTCTTTTACTGCTGTCTGGGTGTTTCAGACTCTTAGGACAGAAGTGAGCTAACTAGTCATAATGCCCATATCTTGCAGGTTGTTCAGCAGTTTGGAATCCCGCATCTGTTTGAACTCCCAATCAGACCAAATGTATGTGTATGCGTTTGCTGATGAAGCACTTTATGTCATAACTAGATGAGAATCCAATCGATTGCTAAAGTACAAAATTTGGCATATGTCATGCTTAGGATTGTGAGTTGTTATTGAAATGAGTTTTTATGTTAATATTTTCTTGAATGTTTTCTTTTGTTTTGCAAGTTGTCTGCTTCTGGAGATAGTGGGCAACCAGAAGTGGTAGCAGATCCTCTCGGAGACGTTGCAAAGACTTTCCAGGACCTCGGAGTTTGTGTTGTACAGCAATGTGCGAAGATTCGCCAACAAGGTGTCCTAAGTTTTCAGCAGCTCGGATTTGGATTGGATTTTGTAGTCTTCCCATTCATGCTCTACTTATATTTATCATGTTTGTTACCAGTGTCAACCGCTGTCAGCTATGACAAATCACTCAGGGCCATAAGAGTAAAGGTACCTGATTCAGATGACGAGTTCTTTCTGCATCCAGCAACCGTGAGACGGAATGACCGCTCTGCACAAAGTGTGGTATGCTACAATATATTTGTCCTTTTTCATCTCCTGAAATTGTCTTACTGTCAACAATTAGGCCTTTAAAACAACAAACGGGAAAAAGCTGGGTGTCCGCCAATTTACCAGGTAAAATCTCTGAGAGTTAGTACCCGAGGCCTTCTTTAAGATTTACCCCTTACTCCCTAGTTTTTTTTGGGGGGGGGGGGGGGGGTGTCCGAGGGTTTTTTAAAGTTATTTGGAGAGAGAGGCCTTCTGGTGTAGAAATATTTTGTGGGATAACTGTGATGATAAATAAATATAGAGCTCCCTATTCGCATAATGGGATCAATTTAATCGTACCATGTTAGACTTGTTGAACATCTCATGAAACTTTTGCTCGCCAATATGTGAACAGGATGAATGGACTGGGGAGCAAAAGTTACGGTATGCTGACATTCCTGAAGACATTGAACCAGAAGAAATCCGGCCCATGGGAAATTATGCTGTACAAATAACATGGCCTGATGGTTTTAATCAGGTGATGCATCATTTTCTTAGGGATGAAAAGGTTGTCTGGGATAAGCCAACTCGTATTCATGCTTGGTAAGGTCCAAAAAACCTATGAACTGAAAGCTGCTTGCTTGCCTTAAAGGAATAGCACCCACGGTACTGCCCTGTAAGGCTGTAATTAACCCTGTGTTGAAACAAGATCATGCAACACTTGTGCCTAAATGACCCCCAAAAAACCAAAATAAGCTAACCATAGCTGTAATAATGCAGCCCCATGTTGACCTGAACCTTATTTGACCTGAGTCGAAGTAAAATGGATCAAAAAAGCATGATGTGTCTTGTGGGAAGAGTTTGAGATATTTTATCTGCCATGGATAAGGTTGCATACATGTTGATCTTCTGAGACATCATCTGGGCTGGCAACTCATTGTTTGGGGACCAGGGTACGGACTATTTTTCGTGACTGGTTTATGCCTAGAATTTTTGGGGCCAGTAATGAATCAAACTAGGATGATAATGTAACAATGCTGTATCAGTATAACACTCATCATTTGGGTTGATGGGCAGATTGCTCCATATGATCAACTTCAAACGATGGAGAGATTAGTTGATGTACCTTACCCGATGCCTGCCTGAGGTAAGAATTCTTCCAGTCTCCCTCTTCTCCAATGTTAGTTCTGGCCGGAGTAGCTGGACATGGTTGTCTTATCCTTTTCCTTTCCTGTTTGCTCGAGGCAGTCGATAGGGATGTTGAGAGAATTAAAAGAGTGTTTCGGCAACCTCTTTCAGGATTTCAGAGGTGAATTCTGTGCAGTTTATACAGTCTATGGTAATGCTTCAAGGGAAGCCCTGTGGTGGTTGATATACAGCTGTTCTGGTGTTGAACTCTCGATGACACTGTCAGAATGTTCATATAGTACCGAGTTATAGTTCCCAAATTGTTTGAGATGGTGTAACATGGACTAGGACTGTAATCACTTGAATGTAATATTAGAGATGACACCAGCATTGATATATTTCTCTACACCATTGATTCAATTTTTCAGCCATTCTATTTTCGAGGCCTCCTCTTGTCCCTTTATGAAAAGGTCGGAAATCATTGGTGATTAAAACAAAAAAAGTCTGAAACTCACTCAAGCTACCTAAAGATTCGGTTGTGTTTTTTTTTTAAAAGAATTAATAAACCGAAAATCCAACAAGGCATGTACACTGATAACTCGTTTGGTTCTATGTAATCAAAGTAGTAATACAATCAAAATGATAATGATGATTCTATTACTATGTTTTGGTTATAATTAAGGGATGTAAGCAAAATTACATTGTAATCACATTTACCTCAATAATACATTATTGTAAATTAGAAGAAATGGAGTGAAGTTAGTCTCATATAAAACATTATAATCTTGTTGATAATATATTGAATGATAATTATCAATAAAGTTGCAAATAATTAAATTAAGCAACATAAAATATCAATTGAATTGCAAGTACTTCATGCTATGTGTAAAATGAAGTTTTGTTTATAAATGAATGTATCCCATTACAAAAAAAACTATGTAACCAAGCATTGTAATGTAATTACTATCCCAATCCATTATATCATAAATTACATTACATGATTGATTTCATTACACACTGATCGCAATACTTCCAATCAAATGGCAGATGAGAGTGAGACCTGCTAAGGGAGCTTGGATTGCCATATTCATTCCCCTCCACGTAACCCAATCTTCTCTTAAACCCACAGGCTCATCCAGCAGACACTCTTAAGGTGCTAAATTTGAAGTAACAATCTGTGAAATCCTGCCTCTCTGGTTTGTGCTGGTCTTATGCCTCAGAATAGCTACTGCCATTGTTTTCCACTTAGTAGATCACTTGAAATTGATCTATGTGAACTCCAGCTTGTTCAACGGCGGGCCTGTATTTCAATCAAATTGTGTCATGAACTTTAATCACTAATCAGCCATTCAGAATATTTCAATCTCATAAGTGAGAGTCCCTAGTTTTCCACCAATTTTTTTGGGCCATAGATCAATGATGGAGACTAGTCCTTTGAGGCTCAAGGCAATCAAGTTTATACGAATAAACTAGGGCAGTAAACTCTATAGCTTTACTAGTGTAATGAATCTGAAAATAAATTGCAGTCATGAGTCGACATTAACTCTGTTACATAACAGAAACGATCCTACGCAAGAAGGGCAAGATGAGGAAACCATCCTAACGGGAGTTCTTCCTACTTCAAATACGTAGCATGTGACAATATGTCAGATTCAAATAGGTCATCTAACCACAATACAATAGTTGCAAAAATGAAGTCATCAAGCGGTTTCCCACCAGCAAGGAGCAGGGCAACAGGCCATAAAGAAGAGTTGTCGAATTTTCAAACTAACAGATTTTTGTCAGACTTCTCACCTTGGCATCAAGGGAAAAGCATATGCCAAGACTTTCCTGGAGGTAGCCTGAGAAGAAGAGGTGAATAGATCCTGTACGCTTCACATATTGCTGCAACGGACCACCAGAAGTTGCATGCAATAAACCAAATCATGACATTAGGCACTTTGAGTGCCAATTTGAAGAACAGGTGAATAGATCCTGTATGCTTCATATATTGCTGCAACGGACCACCAGGAGTCGTGTACAATAAACCAATATCATGACAGTAGGCACTTTCAGTGCCAGTGGCAGCATTTGACCAGAAAGCAATTAACTCCTTCCCAGCTATTAAACTAAGCTTCAGACTTAATCTCCTCAATCCTAGATGGTTGCTACAGAGGGTATTTGGATAGACTTTCTTCTTCACAATCCATCCTTCTATACAAGCTCCGAATCCCTGGATTCCCGGTATAAGCCCCTGCTCCTATCCAAGAACCCTTTTGCCATCATATCAGCATATCGTTGCCTGATCTCTACGAGTGGATGCTTCTCAATGAGCTGAGATCCACAGAAAGCTTCCCGAAGAACAACTGTCTGGGTATCACTTTTCATAGAAATGTAGAAGATACCAGGATGGCGTTCAAACACCTTAGTAAATTTTTGGGGTAATCCCAAAGGCATTCGAAGGTTGCTCACATTTTTGCGCTCAGTTTGTTTGTGGACCGTAAGGTGCAGAAGCTCATGAAATACCCCAACTATTCGCTTCTCAGAGACATCTGTGCGCGGATCCAAATGTGAAGCATCCACATAAGGAGAAGTATAAGGAAGCTTCTGCCACTCTTCTAACCACTTCATACACTTCCTCTTCAATCCAAAACCCCGAGTAAATCCAATCGGGAACGCTAGACTATGAAAGTCTGTCCCCTCAGATTTTTCCAACAAAGCAGCATTTTTTTGCAAATGGGAAACAGCAAGGTGACCATCCCATGACAACAGCTTCAAACCAATGCGATCATCCTGAAGCTTGACAAAGGAGAAAAGTTTAGGGAATCTGGGAATCAGAGATTCGTGGTAATCGTATGGCAAACCCAGGTCCCATTTCAGTTGGTCAATCGTCTGCAAAGGCAGAGTACTATCTCCCATAAGCATAAGTAGCTTGCAAAGCCGGTTAATTATATCCATCTGATTTTGTTTAAGGATGTTAACTTCCTCCTGACGGAGACTCAAGGCTTCTGAAGTCAAGCCAAATGAGGGGACGGGTGTGCCACCTCCATCAAGAAAAGAAGATTCATGGAAGATATTTGGGTATCTCCTTATAAAGGTGGATAGTTTGAGTTCATCAGGGAGACCAAGTTGGCCACGGCAGCGTCTGAGATGGTAGATGGGAACATAATCCTGGGAGACAGAGGAGATGATAAACACAAGTATGCAAGCTGCTTTAAGGTCTCTCTGACCAGTGACAGCTGCATCAAGCACTTTATCTTTGACCCACTTAAGTTTTATATTTACAAGATTACATTTCTGCAAATAAGCATATCCGGTTCGATCCTTGCAGCAAATTCTACAAACCCTTTGGCCATTGACGAGCCACCAAACCATACTGCATGGGTAATAACAAAGAGGGAACATCAGCCACAAACAGTTCTAGAAGACACCAAAAGAAGCCACATATTCTCCACTATACTGCTCGCAGCACCATTTTATGAGAAAATTCAAGAAATATATTGACATGACTCAAATAAGTGCATAATACCGCATTTAGTGTGAACTTCAAATGAGAAGATGTCCATTCCCAATTCTATACCAATAAAACTTACTATGCTATCCAATTTCATGATGTTTGGCCATGGAATAAACGTTTCTCCCCAAAATGTCTATTGCTTCAATAAGAATAACACAATTCCATCACATCAAGCCATCACATGGGAAATATTCTGTACAGATTATTAGAAGAAACAGAACACATGAATCTGGGTTGGCCATCAATTCTCTAGGTTGCCACTGACATATTGTATGATCAAAGACAGGTTACTATATGCGAAAATGGAAGTTACAAGGAGTGTAATATGGGAGTTGAGAATAAAATTCATAACCAAAGGTAGTGGGCAATTATCTTGCATGACAAAAGATACAAACTTTATCGTTGGATACAGCAGTAGCAAGGCAAAGACCAAGGGCATATCATAGTAAACTTCATAGCGGCAATACATCGAACACTTAAGGTGCATAACCCTTAGTGGCCTTTACGACAACCAATCACATTACCACTTAAAGAACTGTGACCAAAGAACGGCATAACAATCACCAATCAACACAGAACCATAATAATTGACATGGGTATTTGCACAAATCACAATGAAAGCAATAAATACAGGCAAATTACCCAAAAGGCAATGCATATTAGATAGAATTTGGGATTGAACGAAGGTGAAGATTACGATTGACAAATACGATAAAATCACTTGTCACAACACAGAGAGAGAGAGAGAGAGAGAGAGAGAGAGAGAGAGAGGAGACCATCACCTCCGGCGCCAGAGGAAATCTTCTGCTGCTCTACTCTGCAGGTGGGAAGATGGTACTGTCGGATTGTAGTGTTCTAGAAATACCAATAATTTTATTTTATTTTGCGCAAATTATCCATATTTTTTTGGTTGAAAACAACTTTCATTAAATTTATATGTGGCAAATTATTCATATTTTTTTATATACTTGCAATAACCAACTAACCCAATAGATAAATTTATAAAACATATTTTCTTCGTTCACTCAGTTAATTAGATATACATTAATAACTAAATTTTAATAGTTATCTGCTACTAAAGCAGTTATTCATTATTGAAGTAGCTAACTAATTTATTATGAAGTTCTAGCAATCTCCTACGCATATCATTTCTCAACCATTTCTATGACGTATTGTTATGTATGGTGTGTGAATTTTAGGTAGGGGTTCAGGCTCACCCCAAGCCAAAGGTAGGGCTTTAGCTGAGAGCTTCCTCAACGAGATGCCTCCCCAAGCGTCGCAACGATGGGAGGATTCGAACCCCTAACCTTGCAGGTAAAATTCATCATCCGTTACCGCTGAACCCATGGGACAATGGGTTTCTAATCTCATTTGTAGTTCTTCTTTCTTCTTTTTTTGGATGTTTGCATTTAGGATGTTAAGGAAAATCCTCCTCCTCCAAAATGCTGCAATGTATTGCACTACATAGGGTTGGAAAATGAGCCAAATCAGCTCGTGAAGAAACTTGGCAGGAAGTTCGTAAAGTTCAATATGGAAAAAGCTTGAGGCAACTTCAAGTCGAACTAGTGAATGAAGACTAACTCACTTAGATCAATCGGTTCAGGCATTGACAAATCTGCCTTGCTTTTGTGTTCATTCAAACATCGGCCCTGTTTGGTTGCATCAGCTGTTTGATAAAAAAGAGCTGTTTGGCACCTCTTTAGCTGTTTTGACCAAGTCAAACAGCTAAAGAGGTGTTTGATAAATAGCTGTTTCAAAGAGCTGTTTTACCCCAAACAGCTCTTTTTCAAACAGCTAATCTTAATAGCCTTTTGGGAACAACTTTTTATTGAAATTACGATACTACCCAGAAGTTCAAGAAAATTACACCCATGCCATTAATTAACCTTTCCTCTCCCTAGTAGTTCATTTGAAAATAGGGGCAATATTGGAATTTTATCAAATATACATTCCAGAAACAGCTAACTTTACCAAACACTTTTTTTGCAAACAGCTAATTCAAACAGCTAATGCAAACAGCTAAATCAAACAGCTAACACAAACAGCTAACACAAACAGCTAACAAGTGTTTACCAAACAGGACCATCATCAATCAAAATTCATGAAGTAACTACAATCGGTTCAATCTCATCGTTTCCTCCAAGAGGGACACTAGCTTATATGCTTTAATGTCCTAAAAGGCTTAAACATAGTTAAAAACGGGTTGAGCCATAAGTCAAGCCCACAAGTCGAACCGAATACACAAGCCATAGCGAGCCGAGTTCGAGCTAGATAAACTCAGGCTCCACAAGCTACAAGTTGAGCTCAAGCTCAACCAAAGGTGGCCGAGCTGAGCCTTGAACTTGGCTAGCAAGAGCTCAGCTCAACTCATTCCCCCCTCTAATGTCACGGGCCAATTACTGTCTCCCCAAAAGACTGGTCTAATGGGGTGTGCAGTAGCGCCACTGCTTATAAGCTCATGATCCTCCTATCACTTATCTGATATGAGACTCTTATCCGTGACATTCTCCCCTACTCAATCTTGTGACGCTCTCGTCGCATATGGGGCCCTTGCCTATCCCATTCCGTCGGAGCATTTGGCAAGATATCGGAGTCATGTATGGGTTAACTCTGACACTACTTGTCACGGGGTCATCACTCTCTCCCCAAAAAGCTGGTCTCATGAGGTATGCAGTAGTGCCGCCACTTATAAAATCTATGATCCTCCCATCACTTATCTGATGTGAGACTTTTATCCGTGACACTAAGCACTAGCATTGTATTCTCGGTGAAATGTTAACGAATGTCATTGATAAAACTAGGCTCAAAAGGTTGGACCCATTTGTTTGGGCCTTGAACTGAATTACGCCCAATACTTAGCCCAATAAACGGGCTTTATTACCATCCCATTGACTACAGTGATCACATAAGAACAGCTAGGCCCACAACTATAAAATCACAAAGTCAAAGTCAGGTGATTGATGTCGTCATCTGACGCCATAGTTTACGAAAGCGAGGGTCAAACGCTTTGACTTGATCCTAAAATTTTCAAAATCTAATTAATAAACAAAAAGGAAAACCAAAAAGGAAAATTCAAACGAGGAACTACGTGATGAGAATTTTGTTGACTTAACCAATCAGGAGATCAACAACAAATTAAATGTGGACTACCAAAAAAACAAAGAAAATCAAAGCCAAAAGTCTAGAGTCATGAAAGTGAGTGAGTCAATTAGAAAAGTCTATACCCGGGATCGCTTGTCAGAGAAATTATTTAGATTAATCAGTGATAAATTACTTACATCTTAAATTCAGTTGATTTACCTTTCAACAGATCGACCTACTCTAATCTATTTAAAGACAGTTCAAGACTAGAAGTCGTACTAGGTTTAAAAAACAACTCTGCTTATACTAATATGAAAACAATTGAAACGATCTAAGAGAGAAAAGGAAAAGAAAAATGGATTTTCAATGGACCTAATCTTTTCATGTATAATTCAACTAAAACCTAAATTTAAATGACATCATCATCATCTTGCCTAGCTAACCTAGGTGAACAAAGAGTAAGAAAGAAAATTGAGTGCTATAATCTTGTCTTAACCATTGAATAAGAGTGTAGGACTGAAGAGGATCGAGAAAAATTCTAGTCTCTGTCTAATACTCCCCTATGGTACAAATTATATTATAAGCCCAGGTCTATGGACCCAGGCATGCTACTTGTATTTTTATTTTTAATTTTTTGCTACCATTTTCGATCTTTTCTCTTTTATTTCCTGCTCCTTTTTGCTTGTCTTTGCTGAATTTAGTTGGGAAATGAAAATCTTTGCTTTCGTTTGATTTTTGGTGATATTTTGGTGTTTTCATCACTTATTTTGTTTTTTGATTGTTCTATCCAAAGCCCGTTTTCTTGCTGTTCATTCGTGATTCTTGTTATGTTCAAATTTTTAAGGTTTTTCTGCTCATTTTCCGTTGTTTTTTTTTTTTTTTTTGTGTGTGTATCAATTGTTGAAAAAGTTGTGTTCGGTTCAATTTTGGTGAGTTTGGCTCATGTTCATGTTGTTTTTCTCTCTCTTTGCGCTTGTTTTTCTTGTTTCTCCAAGTCATGGGGCTGAACATTTTGTTTTATAGACTTGAACAATCTATTGTATCATGTTGAGTATTTTGATTTATTCACTTACGCATGCTATTGTATGAAGTTGTCAATTTATTTTAGTGTTTCAATCGTAATGTTTTAGCATTTGAGCGTTTTTATTGTCATGTATGAGCATTATCGTCTTGGTATTTTAGGATTTTCCTATGAGGAAAGTTGACAAGGAGTCTTCAGCATTCAAGGTCAATACTAGCTAACATCAAGGCTAAAGAAGTTGAGCATTCAAGATAACAGTGTCGAGCAAGGTTGTAGGTTTAGCAAGGTTCATGTGGCATGTTCCCGGTCTATAGACCCTGGACCTTAATATAAGTGTTGCCCATCTGGAACATAAACTTTAGAGTAAATGCTTATCAAATATTGGCTTTCTTTTTTACACGATGCCCCCAATTTTTGACATGGGATATAAGAAGTAGATTTTATTCCTCGATACTTTTAATAATAAAATATTTATTTGTGTCACTTAACTCATGTAGTAAAGTCTTTAGGAGTTGCCACTACCAGAGGCCTAGATTTGAATCTCATCTACATCGGTCTTTGCACCCCATGTACATCGCAAAAAAAATTCTAAATATATATATAAATGCAGTAGCTGACCAAGTAGTTAAATACTACTTTTACCGTATTCTATTTACATCTCCCTCTTCCAAAAAAGGACCTTAATTACCTACATATTTTTTTTCTTTTACATTGACGGTATTCGTATGTCTTAGAAGAGCTACGATTCTTGAAGACATTAGGAACATGATCTTTAGCTGTGAATTTATTTCATTTACCCATATCTATCGTGAGGATAATATGATTGCAGATTGGATGATCAAATTTGGATGTTAACCTATAACTTCAACTCTTTCTATGTTTTCTTCGATCCCCACCTTCTCGGGAATTTCTTTATATTCTTGTGGATGATAATTTGAGATAGAACTCTTGCCAGTAGGGTTACTTAATGTTCTTGTACTTACCTTTTCAAAAAACCAAAAAAAAAAAAAGTCATAGAAGAGCAACAACAACTACAATTACTACCCTTATTGTGGCTCTCATTTTTGTAAAATTTGGAGAGATTTAGATATAACAATCTTAGATGCACAAGTCCTCATGCACAAAATATCAGGCTACCTTTGAGACAGTTAGAACGAATGAGGGAAGTAATTAAGAATACAATATTAGATAATTATTCTAAATAGCCATGCTAATTAGTACATCAAGAAATCAAATGGAAATATCATCATGAAAATGGGAGATTTTAATAGTAAGAATTAGAATGAACCAATCATATTAAATAAGTGTATTTTTATCTGAGCAAATATTATTGAAAATAAGGTAGTGGGATATGCCTAAAATTAAGCGCAGCTAGTCACACAATAGAGCATAGCTATAAATCAAAACGAGCTTATCGGAGATTGTCGTGGCGTGGTGGAAAACTACTGGCTCAAAGATCAATTACGCCTAGTTACAAGTACAGTTACTGCTTATCGGCGATTGACCTCCAAGCTACACAACCTCGGCTGTCCTTGTGCACTCCAGAGCAGCTGACTAGAAACATGAAAGATCGGGATCGGAGAAGCCATGCTTCTGTGTTTTGCGTATCAGATGAGACCAAAATTATAGGGAAAGATTTGAGCAAAGAAGCACATAGAAGGATCAAAGTGAAAGCTGAAATCTTGCGACAAAGGAATCAGTAGAAACACTCATATAATAAATCTCGCAAGGCAAGAGTATTTGACGAAATTAGTTTAATACTTTCCAAAATATTTGAACCGATTTTATATGAAAATATAATTTATATCAGTACACCACACCGTGCCTTGTCCAAGCTCAGCCCGACCGATGCACACGTGTGTGTTCCTCAAACTATGCACACTTATGGCTTAAACATTATCCAAAGGGTCTTGAGAGGCAAAAAGTATAAAAAACCACATTCTATAAGCTTCTATGTGGGATATTCCCAACTGCAACCCCTACAAACCCATCTTACAATCCCCAAAAGAAATTATAAGTATGCTACATATGAATCCTAATGATGCCTCTTATAGTAAGGATGTTAATTAACCGAGCCAACAATTGACGTTCGCTTATCGGGATTGTGTTTGAAAATAGACGTTGAAAAAAGTTAGTGTTTTGTAGTAATCAAATTGTTATATATTACTATGCTTAAGTATCCAGTAAAGTAGTGATTAGAAATTTATATAATGTTTTTTTTTTATATGAAAAGTTATTGAAAGTAACTTTTGAGAACCGCTATCTAGTGGATACATTTAAAAATTCTATTTTTCTCCTTTTTATCTCCAAAAAAATTTCATTCATGTTCTGCTTTTAAGTCATTTTATATAAATCTGCTACTTAAACAACTATGTTTACTAAACACATTTATTTAGAATCAGAACTAATCATGAAACACTAGTAGAAGACCGCTAATCAATAATTAAACAGCTAAGTACTAGTAAAACAACTAATTATTACTAAAAACAGCTAATTTTAGCTAATACATATGCCCTAGGAAGTGTGAACATGTTGCCAAAAGAGGCACAACATGCATCTAATTATGATGTGTCATGTTTGCAAAGAGAATTAAGTGTGGGTTGGATAAGTCAAAATGCAAGAGATGAAATAAACTTAAGGATCTCTCCAACTTTTTGCTTGTTAAATGGGCACATCAACCCATTTAATTTACAGAGATTTCCAAAAACCGCCTACCAATGAAGAAGCACCCACCAAAATGTGGACTTTTAATTTGCCTCAAGACGTACAAAAATAGAAATCCTACTACCCAATCCTCATTCAATTAATTCCCTCAATCTATCCCCAACTGTCATAACCTTTATCCATTATTTACAACACAGGTTGCTTTCTAGGGTTTGCTAGTTAGGATGGATTATATGATGATGGGACTCCTCTATCAATCCAAATCAACATTGCCATGATATTGGCTAATTGCGGGTGTAATTTTAACATGGTGTTCATCTCCAACGGAAAAGGCATCGGAAAAGTAGATCGTCAGACTTGCCACCAATTTCCGACGGAATCTTCATCGGGGGTTTTTTCGTTGAACATTCCGACGCAATTCTGTCTGAATTTTGAATTCCGACAAAAATTGGCGAATTTTTTTAAAAAAAATTATGGATCTTCTATAAAACCGAGCATGAATGAACGCAAGGAGAAAGAAAAGTTCGTGAAGAGAGATCTAACACGAGGAGAGAGCAAACAAAGAAGAGGGAGAAGCGTGAAGATTGTTGGTGATCGGTGACAGAATTTGCCGCCCTTCGTAACCCACTGGTAAATTCTTCCATCTCATCCATTTTGTTCTTTAAAATTGAAAATTTTGAGTTAGTTGGTGTTTGATTGTGATTGATTTGTTGTTTATGGAGTGAAAGGTTTTGGAACCGCCGCCGCCTCCTCCGTCATGCCGCCGCCGTCGTTACGGCTTATGGATGTTATGAATAATTTTAAATTTAGCACTTTTAATTTTTATATATAAAAATTTGTATTTGCTAGTTATTATATATCTTGTTTATGGTGATTTTTTTAAATTTTAAATACACATATATATATGTATAATTAGTTCAAAAAACATATTATTGTTATTATAAATTTAAATTCTTGTTATTGGGGTTTTTTCCTTTTTTGGAGACGGAAAATTTTTCTGACGGCATTTCCGTCTAAGATGCATGTTATTTCCCTCCTAAAATACAAAATATGTTTAGGCCTTTAATCATTGACCTGAATTTTTTCGGTTCAAACAGTTTGGGAAGTATGTACCAAACTATCAATAACTCTAATTTAATTATTATAAATTGAATCAAATAATTGGTAATTTATATCTTCTGATGTTATTTTAGTAAGATGTGGTAGAGCATAAACCTATTCTTGAACTTTCAACCATAAGTTTAAGCTTTTAGTTAAATTGCTCTTGAATATAGTATCAGAGTCTTTCTGAGCGTGAGGTCTCGAGTTCGAATCTCAGCATGCAGCTCTTATATTACTTTATTGCGTGAGATAGGGAAAGCTGTTGCGGTATAGCCATGCTTCAAGTCCAAAGGGTATTCGCGTGAGGGGGCATATTAGAGTACAAAACATATTCCTATACTTTCAACCATCAGTTTAAGCTTTTGGTCGAGATGATTCTTGAATAAGACAATACGTAAAATTGCATCACAACCACGTCACAAATTTGAGAAATTTGCATTTCAAAGATGGATGGATGGATCCCATTTCTATTAATTTCTCAAGAACAACCTTTAAAGTTCTAATTTAATACTTTCTGTTGCTTTCAAGGGTAGTTTTGATTAGAAGATCAATACATAAATGCACTTTTAAAAAAAAAATCAACAAATGTATAAATGTGCTGCCAGTACATTTATCCTCTTAGCTTTACTGCTAGCTAATTAAATCCCACGCAAAAAGAAAGAAAAAAAAATCTTTGGAAAAAAAAATGGTAGATAGCTCCTTGTGGTAGGTGCACTGCATCCTTTGACTTCAATGGGTCTCATGGTAAAGATGTCATAATAGAATAAGAGGGGGACTGCGATGAGGGGGATTGTGATGAGGAGGAGGAGGAGGAGTTTGAGATGGAGGATGAAGAACAATCAGAATCAGAGAGCAGTGACTTAGCTTCTGTTATGGATAAGGATGAAATATTTGACTCAGATTCAGGTGATGAGCATGGTTTGTTTGACAAATTATATGAGGGTAAATTTTGGAAACTAGCACCTGATGGGACAATTAACATCTTGCAATGGGATATGTTCATAGATAAGTCATCTTACTTAGATGTGATTAAGGATTATATGGTGCAAGAGGGCATCCTTTTCAAGATAATAAAGAATAAGCCCTGCAGATACACTGCAAAATATGAAGGTAAAAACTGCAGTTTGAGGTTACATGCATCTGTTCTTTGTGATGGTTCAACATACCAAGTAAAGACTATTAAAGGCCGCCATAGTTGCAAGAGACTTCTTGATAATCCATCCGCAACCTATAGATGGACAGCTAGCAAGCTATTTGAGAATGTTAGAGCATATCCTAATATGAGTGTGAAGGTAATGAGGAATGCTCTAATGAAGAAATATAACTTGCACAAAACTCACAACACAGTGTGGAGAGCCAAGAGGGTTATTCTGGATTAAATAATGGGGAAACATGAAGAGGGGTTCAATTTGCTAGCAAGGTACACAAAAATGATTAAAGTTGTTAACCCTGGAAGCATTTGTTACATGAAATGAGAAGATGCAGAAAATGAGGGGTTCAACCCTATTTTTCAAAAAATGTTTGTTTGCTTTAAAGCCTGCAAGGAGGGATTCTTGGTTGGATATAGAAAGTTCATTGGGGTTGATGGTACACATCTCAAGGGTGTATACAAAGGTGTGTTGCTAATTGCTATAGGCATTGATGCTCAAAACCACTGTGTACCACTAGCATATGCTATTGTTGATATAGAAAATAAGGACAACCAGTCATATTTCTTCAACTGCTTAAGAGGCATCATTGGGGATGGATCAGGAAGTGAGTACACCTTCATAGCTGACAGATGCAAGGTAATTTCTTCATTATATTTTTCCCTTGTTAAGTATGTTACTTGGTCTCATTATATTTGCCTAACTGTAGGGAGTAATAGCAGTATTAAGGGATGCTTTTCCTACAGCTACAAGAAGGATTTACATGGTTCATTATAAGAGGAACTACAAGAAGCTGTACACAAGTTCCAAATTGAACATGCTACTGTCAAGGGCTGCCAATGCATATTATGAGGTGAACTTCCACAAATTTATGGAATTCTTGAAGAAAGAATCCCCAACAGCATATGCATGGCTTCAAGATGAGCCTACTGAGCATTGGTGCAGACATAAATTTGACCCAGGTACCAAGGTACTTGGCAACTGTACCAATTTTGTAGAGTATTTCAACAATGTCATTGATGGGTGTAGAGATAAGCCCATATTCTCAGTCTGTGAAAAGCTTAGGGAGAAGTTCACTGAATAGATTGTTCAAAGGCATCTTGAGCCTAATAAGTTGACAGGCAGGATTGTTCCTACTATTAAGGATAAATTAGCTAAATTTGAGAGTGAGGCATGGCGTTTAATATTGAGATGTGGTGGACAGAATTTTGGGAGGTCCATGATGGGTGGACTAGATTTATTGTTGACTTGAATGGTAAGACTTGTGACTGTAACTACTGGTAAATTTCTAGAATCTCTTGTAAGCATGCAGTTAAGTGTCTTGTATATATGAAGGCTGACTTGGAAGAATGGGTGGATGAGTGGTATTCCATTGAGAAATACAAGGCAACATATAGTCATGCAATTTATCCAATTAGGGACCCCAAATTCTGGCCTAAAATGGATAATATTCTATTGTTGTCCCGACCCCAAATAAAAAAGAAAAGGGACCCAACTAAGCAAGGCAGAAGAAGAAACAATGATGAGGGCAGAAATAAGAGGGTTAAAGGAAGAAATACTACAGTGAGTTGTTCACATTGCAAGGCCATTGGACACAATATGAGCGGTTGTCCTCAACTTGGGATGCAACAATATCAAAAGAAAAGGAAGCCACCAACGGGGAATGCAGTTGGAAGGCCCAAAAAAATTGTGGCCCACAGCTCAACTACTATAAGCAATGAACCCCTTTTTTCCTTAGAAAGAAGTATATTTAATACTTATGTACTAATGCTAACAATGTGTCTTGTAGGATGTTCTAAGTTAGCCTACATCTTCTTCTACCAACCTACACATTTTAAGCACTTCAAATGAGGTATACATGAACATTTAATTAACTGCACTTCAAGCTTCCTCATCTACCTGCTGACTTATTTTGCTTCATACCATCATCAAGGTTCCTCTAAGTTAGCCACTTCTCCAACCATCCCCATCTCCAATTGCAATACCAAGAAGAAGCCCAAGGAGTACAGTAAGACAACCCACCTATTCAAGTCAACCAGTTCTAAGATCAACCACTAGCAAGGAGAAATCACTAAAGCCACCTAATTGTAGTCAACCTATTATGAGGCCAGCTGCAGGCAAGCAAAAGAAGTCAGTCAACCCTCATAGCATGAAAAAAAGGAAGGAAAAAGAGGTGTCTGCCATGACCCTTGATGAGCTCAGGGTTGCCATTGGTGAAGTTAAAAAGAGGATGAAGAAGATGAGAGCTTAAAACTTTGCCCGTGACCTACTTTGTGTGTTTTTTTGGGGGGGGGGGATAGCTTGAATGTGTAAGACTATGCACTTTATCTGATTGCAAGTGACAGTCATTTTTTGCACAACATGTGAATGTTGTTTATACCCACTTTTTGCACAGTTAAAGGATGTAGGTCAAAGTCAGTTTTTGCACAGCTTGTAACTGTAGTTGTGAACACTCTGAGTATTGTTTTGGCCTTTGTACATGACTATACAAAGGCAACTATTGCAATGAAGCATTCTCATTTCCAGAAGCATAAGTTCAAACAACATTGTCATTATGCCAACTTAGCTTCATTCCATAGCATTGATTCAATGAAATTACAACATAGTTCAGCAAAACACAGGCACAAGCCAACAAATACTACTTCATCTCAAAACGTCTAACATTACAACACAAACAACAAAAATTACAACACACAATAAAGCCAACATCTTAATTGCCTCATACATCTTGCCCAACAGACTTCTTCTTTCACTTCTCATTTCAACTATTTCCCCTTTTACACATGAAACTTCTTTCTTCAACTGAATTATATCATTCAAATAAATGGTAACTGAGTCTTGGGGTCCTCCCACTACCCTTTGCCTTCCTCTATTCAAGCTTCCACATTCATGGCTTCCCATGCTATCTCCTCTGCCTTCTTGCTTTGCCCAACAAACAAACCCCCTATATTTCAAACATGCAAAGTAAGGCCTCAAGAAATTCTTCTCTTATCTAGAGACGCTATACTCCAACTCAGTTGCAATTTTCCATTTCGGACAACAAATTCTTGAATTTGATGCTAGGGAACCAAAGCTTCGGCTTGGACCTTCCATGGCTGCCTTCTCCAACAATTTTTTTTTTTTCAACTTGCACAGTTAAAGGTTAGAACAATCGCAATCAAAGAGAATTGACTTAGCTTCCATGACCTTCCATGGCTGCCTTCCTAAAATCGAAAACAAAAAATAAATTAAACCATAACTTCACTAGCTAATTTCATATGCAAATCACGGTGAGAATCGAAGAAGAACACCAACCCTTACTCTCTGCTGCTACAACTTCCTCTTCCTTCCCATTTCACAAAATAACCCTTTTTAACCTCAACAAAAAGGGCAATTTGTCCCTTTTGACTTATTTACCTTCACTTCAACGGATTAGGACCAACAACAAATGTGTCAGCAAAGCTAAAGGTGGTCAAAATTAAACTTCAACTCCAGGAGGTCAACTAAATTAATTGCCAAAACCTCATGGGACCTCTGTGCAAAAAATCCCACAAATTCCACTTATATTTATCTTTATGCCCATTCATTCATACATGAAAAGCAATCTATCTAAGCCCATTAGATACATACATTATTGTTCACCATTAGACTCAATAAACAATTTCTTATGTGCTCCCGGCACTCTAGGAGCATATACTCTTATTGCCTACATGTATATATTTTTCACTTGTATACTTTTCATATATTAATTTCTTAATATATTTTTGCTGAAGTGGCAACACCTCTATGTAGGATCAGCCAACCCTATAATTTCTGATGAAGTACTCTTGATCAAAGTATATACATATATGGATTGTTTTTTTTTTAATTATATGGTAAGAGGCTACCATAGTTTAGCTTAAACTAATAAATGATCAAAATATAATTTGATCCTAAAAGATTGAAATTTTGGGCCATCGACTACACGAGAGGTAATATCATGGTTCCTATATTCTTAATTACTATAGGTCTCGGGGTTCATTATAATGAATGAGTGAGTTTGTTCACAATAGCAACATGTTTTTTTCGTTGGAAAACTTTGCTCATCCTTTCTCACTTCTTTTAGAAAAATTCAAATGCTTGCCATTATCGATCTTCATTCTAAACAAGTTCACTCATTTCACCCCCAAAAAAATCCTGTAATTCCCTTTGCTTTCCACTCTTTTCAGAAAAATCTCTCCATTTCACTTAATCCCATTCGCTTCTTTTCTTCTTCTTGTTTTTTTTTTTTTTTGCAAAAATTGATTTACCTCAAAAAGAGGTATAGAGGGGACCTAACATAGAAACAACCCCTACATGCTACGACGTCTCGCAAAATGACCAAAAAAAACCCATGACACTTAAAAGCTAAGATTGCACCTTCTTCCTACAAACAAAATTACACCCGCAATTATCCAATACCAATGCAATGTTGATTTGGATTGATAGAGGAGTCCCATCGTCATATTCTCCATCCTAACTAGCAAACCCTAGAAAGCAACCTGTGCTGTAAATAATGGACAGAGGTTATGATAGTTGGGGATAGATTGAGAGAATTAATTGAATGAGGATTGGGCAGCAGGATTTCTATTTTTGTAGGTCTTGAGGCAAATTAAAAGTCCACATTTTGGTAGGTGGTTCTTCATTTAAAAGGCGGTTTTCTGAAATCTCTGTAAATTAAATGGGTTGATGTGCCCATTTAACTTAACTAGCAAAGAGTTGGGGAGATCCTTTTAAGTTTATTTCATCTCTTCATTTTGACTTATTCATCCCACACTTAATTCTCTAGCTGTTTTTAGTAATTGTTAGTTATTTTACTAGTACTTAGCTATTTAATTATTGATTAGCGGTCTTCTACGAGTGTTTCATGATTAGTTCTAATTTTAAATAAATGTGTTCAGTAAACATAGTTATTTAAGTAGCAGATTTATATAAAATGACTTAAAAGCAGAGCATGAATGAAAATTTTTTGGAGATAAAAAGGAGAAAAATAAAATTTTTAAATGTATCCACTAGATAGCGGTTCTCAAAAGTTACTTTCAATAGGCTTTCATATAAAAAAATACTATATAAATCTCTAATCACTACTTTATTGGATACTTAAGAATAGTAATATATAACAATTTGATTACTACAAAACACTAACTTTTTAGGGATCATTAGCTAATGTCAATTGTTGGCTCAGTTAATTAACATCCTGAGGCATCATTAGGCTTCATATGTAGCATACTCATAATTTCTTTTGGGGATTATAAGATGGGTTTGTAGGGGTTGCAAATGGGAATATCCCACATAGAAGCTTATAGAATGTGTTTTTTATACTTTGAGGAACACACAGGTGTGCACCGGTCGGGCTGAGTTTGGACAAGGCACGGTGTGATGTGCTGATATAAATTTTATTTTTATATCAATCCAGTTTAAACATTTTGGAAAGGATTAAACTAATTTGGTAAATACTCTTGCCTTGTGAGATTTATTACGTGAGTGTTTCTACTGATTCTTTGTCGCAAGGTTAATTCAGCTTTCACTTTAATCCTTCTGTGTGCTTCCTTCTTCTCTCAAATCTTTGCCTATTATAATTTTGGTCTCCTCTGATCTGTAAAACACAAAAACGTCACTTCTCCTTTTCATTGATTGTTCCACAAAATATTAGGTCTTCAATTGTTCCTATTTCTACTCAGTTGTTCTCGAGTGCACAAGGATAGTCGGGGTTGTGTAGCCTGGAGGTCAATCAT
>JACYFF010031955.1:115489122-115512013 GCA_017589665.1 Selenicereus undatus | reverse complement strand
AACAACTCCCAATGCAGATCCCGCTTTAGCGGAGTCTGCGGAGATTCAAATGTAGACAACCTTACCTTTATCGACAATCATGTCCATAGAGAGACTGATATTCCAAGACAAAAACCAGATTTTGTAAAAACATTTTATAGAAAAAGAATTTTGTGAAAACATTTTATGAAAAAAAACTAAGAATAAGTCGCAAGGAATGAATTCCAAAATACGAAAAAAATAAGAAAAAATCAGGTGGTAGTAACTATGTAACCATAAATGCAACAAGGCAGTGGAAGATACTGTACCTTAATAAATAGAGGTAGGCAAACAATATCTCTTCTCGGACGCATGAACTACCTACATGCAAACATGACATATGAAAAAAACCACAACCAAACCCACTTTATTGCAACTGAGTGACCAACTACGAGGCTAACTCTCTACGATCAAATATCTTAATCCTATCCCACCATCGTCTCCTATCCTGAGTCATGTCCTCCGTTAACCCTATAACTTTCAAGTCCTCTCTAATCACTTCGTCCAGAATCTTTTTTGGTCGTCCTTTCCCTCTTTTACCTCTTGGGATGTTAATTCTCTTACATTTCCTCACTGGAGCATCTGCACTCCTTCTTTTCACATGGCCAAACCATCTGAGTCTTATTTCTCTCAACTTATCTTCAATAGGGACCGGTTTAACTAAGTCTCTGATCACTCCATTACTAATTCTATCCATTCTCGTATACCCACACATCTATCTAATCATCCTCATCTCTACTAGCATTAACCTTTGAACCTGAGTCTTTTTTGTAGGACAATACTCCGTTCCATATAATACAGCAGGTCTAACTACCACGTTAGATGTAAATAAACTTAAAATGGAAGAAACAACTATAAAACATACGAACATGATATACATTTGTATAGTAATTATGAGAAGTATGTTTGGTGATCATTATATATATGTTTGTTGATTATAAGTTATATACGCAATTGTAGTTATGTGAGCTTTAATTATTTGTCGTATAAGTTTTATTTTCATTAAAAATTATCATATATATTTTTATTTATGATCTTAATTAGTGATCAATATATCTAGTTTTAGTGATCATCATAACCATGTTTGATGATCAATTGATCTATCTATGGTGACCATTTTAAATATATTCATTGATCACGAAGTATATCCTCAATTACAATTAGGTGAGCTATATTTTTTTGTTGTAATCGAGCTTTATTTTCATTAAAAATTATAATATATGTTCCTACTTAATTATAATCATTTTTACTGATCAATAATTTAATTTCAGTATGGTCATCAATTATGAGGGAGAGGCATAAACTCTATACATATATGAAATATGAAATTAGCAGTAATATTATTGTAAGCAGAATGAAGATGGACGGGGGGAGTGGAGGGGGGAGAGGGTTCACAGAATACAGAGATTACACAACAGCAAGAGGAAGGTTTGAAGGAGGGTGAGGGAAGTTACAGTGTTTGCCAATAACATTCCTCAAAACTTGGATGGTTTTGCTCTGAAAGGGGTTCTTCACAGGGCAGGAAGAGTAAGTGATTCCTATATTCCCTTTAGAAGGACAAGTAGAGCCAAGATGAGGTATGGTTTTGTCAGACACAGGAGTAGATATGAAGCCATTAGAAGTATTCTCATGCTAAACAATGCAAATTAGGATCCCGATTCCAAAAATTTTTGTAGGAATTGCACTGTATGTTATACACTAATGCTAAAGCAGACAAACCCTAAATACGAAGTTTTTGTTGGATGTAGGGTCTGTTCTTTTCGTTGGTAAATTAGAGTTGGTAAAAGGGTAAAATTGATTAAAGTTGGTTGAAGATGGCATTTTTTTGTTGAAGTAAGTTGAAATTGATATATTTTTTTAAGTTGGTTAAAACAGTGAGAATAAAATTTTGAAGGAGGTGGGTTGAAGTTGGTATTTTTTATTGAAGTGTGTTAAAGTCGGTTAAAGTGGGTTGAAGCAGATTAAAGTTGGTAAATTGGAAAAGATCAACGAAAAGAATAGGCCCAGAGTATAATGAGATAACAATTTTATAAATCTTGATTACGTAATTTACGGCAATTATAATTATAAAATATTTTTTTAATGACAACTCTCACACAACCAAATGTTTACGTTTTGAGATTGATTATATCTAATTAAAAGGCTAGTAATAATGTTTGGTCAATTTAATTTTATGGCAAAATTGGATAAATCCCCCCCCCCCCCCAAAAAAAAACAAACCCCTTCCCCTAAGTATTTGGGCCAACGCTATAGCGCACAGATAGAACACAAATTCTTAGAAAGACACCTCATTGAAAAAGCCGGCCCATAAAGGCCCCTAGAACGTTAAAAAATGTGCACCAATATTTCCGCAAGGAACCTTCCAATTCAAGACTCTCTCAGTCCTGCAGTCCTAGATACCGAAAAATTCTTAGATATAAACGTATATATCTAGTATGGTATATATTATGGAGTCATATAGTAGATAGACTCTCGATATGTTATAGTGTATCTTTTTTTTTTCCCACCATAGTGTCTCTTTTCTATTCTATGGTGTACCTTTTCCTTCATATAATGTATTCTTTGTTTCCTGCAATGTATCTTTTCTTATCTGCAGTATGCCTTTTGTTCTCTGCACTGTATCTTTTTCTAGTAGGCTGGGTAAGGAGAATTGCGAAAATGCTTGTTGTGTTGGGTTGCCTGTACTATTTGTTCAATGCTGGTTTGGTGTTTGTTTGTCTCTAGAAAATTTATGTCAAGATAGATGAAGCAACCCGATTTACTATTGGGCTTTGTTGTTTTGGGCTATGCAAGTATTGAGAGATTCATACTTTGGACCAAATTTGATTGTGTCAACAAGATTTTTTTTAAAAAAAAGGGATAATAATGCATTATTGTTAATATCAATTAATTGTATAAAATCACCATACTTTTTCTCAATTGTCCTTAGTTACAAAGTCACATACTCTTCTTTTTTTCTTTTGAAGGTGCAAACTCTTCTTCCAAAACATAGCTCTTCATGGGCAATTAAAAAAGAAAATTCCAACATGAATTCAAAAACTTGATTTTGCAATAGTCATGTACACATTTAGAAATGTAAAATGTCCACATTTCTAGCTGCTAAAGGAAACAAAATCCATCTTCTATGAGCACACAAAGGCAAATTATACAAGACAAACAAACAATCTCTTTGGTGTTGTGATTGCTAAAGTTGATGATGATAGACTCAGAGCCAAGGAGAGTTGTGAATAGGAGTGACTACGGACTTGACTTGAGTGTACATGTAGAGGCCATCTAGCCCTAGCTCTCGTCCAAACCCGCTCATTTTGTACCCCCCAAACGGGGCATCATTGTCGAACGCAAAGTAGCAATTGATCCATATTGTACCTGCTCGGATAGAGCGAGAAACTGTGTTTGCAATGTCAATATTTTTGGTCACTATCCCTGCAGCCAGCCCATATCTTGTTGCATTTGCTCTTGTTATCGCATCTTCTACAGTCCTGCAATTTGTCCCACATTATAGATACTTTGAGTGCTGCAGTTTTGCAATGTGATTTTGGGGGGAGGGGGGGTGTTCCAGAGCGGAAAGGACTCACTTGAACTTCATCAGGGACATGACAGGACCAAATATTTCATCCCTTGCTATTTGCATGTTGTCCTGCAGATTGTGTCAAGTACAGAATCAGAAGTTTAGAACCCGAATCAGTTCATAACAAATCCAACCTCGGAATGCTTATGAAAGGCAACATACTATCACAATAGAGAAGGGGAATATCAACATGAAACTTATGAAAGCTCATGATCAAAAGCTATCATATGCTGTTTGAGGGGTTTTCCTAATGCACATTAATTTAGACGATATTATACGAAGTTTCCCAATGCAGATCAACACGAATGCTCGAAAACTAACGACTATTAAAACAGCTTGTAAAACAACTTGTCACCATTAAAACAATTAACATACTTTTAGATTGATTTACCTGGACATCGGAGAAGATGGTTGGGGAAATGTAGTAACCCTTTTCGCCGCAAGGCTCACCACCTGTTAATAAGTTGGCACCTTCTTCTCTGCCTTTCCGAATGTAGGAAAGCACCCTTTCAAATTGATTTTTGTCAACCTACGGGAAGCATATGACTATATGAGCATAAGTTAAATCAAATTATTAGAAGCGAGAGGGAGTTGTTGAGAAAATGACAAGTACGACAACTCCTTCTAGTTAGGTACTTGCTTTCACAGGATTTGGAGAGATCTAAATGTAAACAGTCTTATTTCTACAAGCATCTCTACTCGCAAAGAGGGTGAGGCAGGGACAAGTACATGAAGCAGAATTCTTTTCGACCTAAAATGTCCGTCTGAATTGAAGGAAAACTTCACTTGAGGCATACATTAATCTCAACACAAGATCATTTCTCAAACATGCTGAAGCTAATTAAGTAGTACGTGCTGAACATACATACCTGAGGTCCCTGTTGAGCATTCGGATCAAATGGATCCCCAACAACCCAAGACTTAGCCTTCTCTGCTAATCTCTTTGCAACCTCCTCGTATATCCCTTCTTGAACAAGAACCCTAGAACTTGCCACACAAACTTCTCCCTAAAATCGAAATTGAAAAACAAATTAAATGTGACAATATGCTCGTTGATTAGACCTCTTATAGAAGTTAAACCATCAAAATTACTCGAAAAACCTGTAAATTTTCGAAACTAACCTTATTGTAGAGGCAACCTTGAAAAGCCAGATCAGTGGCTATCTCAACATCGGCATCATCAAAAATTATAAGAGGCGATTTGCCTCCTAGTTCGAGGGAGACAGGTTTTAAGTTGCTCGCTGCAGCTGCTTGCATTATAAGACGTCCTACTTCTGGAGATCCCGTAAAACTCACCTGTGGATATAATTGACAAAATTAGTTACGTACGTACCCAAAACTATTTGTTTTAGATTAAGTTATTCATAAGTCATGAACCAGATCGAATAAAAGGCTGATAATCAAGTAAAAATAGGGTAATTAACATACTTTATCTACGTCCATATGAGAGGCTATTGCAGCACCAGCAGTTGCTCCATACCCCGTCACAACATTTAGCACTCCATCAGGAACACCAGCCTGCAATGAAAGTGCCAAAAAATTAAGCATTATTGTTCAAGGATCATCTCAACCAAAAGCTTATAATCATGTTTGGAAGAGACTCAGATCGTAAGCTAACTGTAACACTCCTATGCATGCGTAAATCGGTTGCTGACAAACTATGAATAAAGAATGATGTTGATTACTTGTGCTATATGCATGAAAATCGCTGCACTTTTTACAGTCAACTACGTTTCATTGCATTACATTACGTCCAACCCGACGTCGCATTAAAGGCTTACCAACTTGGAGAGGTGAGCATAGAAGAGGGCGGAAAGGGGGGTCTGCTCGGCGGGCTTGACCACCATGGTGCAACCAGCGGCGAGGGCGGGGGCCACCTTCATGAAGAACATGGTGGTGGGGAAGTTCCAGGGGATGATGTGGCCAACCACCCCTATAGGCTCCCTGAGGGTGTAACCCTGCATGGCACGTGACATCTTCAATGTTTGGCCGTGGATTTTATCTGCTGCTCCTGCATAGTATCTTAAACAGTGGGCTGCACCTGGGATGTCAAACTGCTTTCCCGGCCCATATAGCTTGCCTGCGTCCATGCTGTCTAATGCTGCTAATTCTTCCACATTTTCATCGATTAAATCTGCCAATCTCATCATCACCCTTCCTCTCTCCTGATTAATTATTAATTAATAACAAGTTTGGAGAGATTCAGATATAAATAACTTTACCTCTACAAACATTTCTACATATAAGAAACTGATTTCAAGATACTCGCACAATAGCAATACAAATTTTAAAATGGTACTTTTTTGGCTTTCTAAATCCTAAAAAAATTGACATAAAAAAGTCAATGTAATAGTGATAGTTGATTACTTGGCTTTTCCAAATTGAGAAGTTTAGACCAATTAAATTATTTTATAATTTGACATTTCTACTCCTTATGAATCAAAATGGCTGGAGTCGATAACTTATCTTCATATAATTTGTCATGACCTTGAGATTGTATGAACAGTATAGACTTGGCAAACGGATCATTCGGTTTGGGTATGGATCGGGTCATGTTTTGGGTCAAGCGACATTTCAGGTCGGTTTGGTTTGGGTCGGGTGAACTTTAGTTCAGATCGATTTCGAGTCAACTGTTTTTTTTTTTTGGTCCAATAAGCTTGTCATGCAAAAATAAGCAACTTTGTCAAAAATTTTGGGTCGGGTATGGTTCGAGTTGGGTCAATTCATGTTTCTGGTCCACTTTCAAGTGAGCTTATTTCGGATGTTGGGACGGATATAATCCGCGTCATTCCGTTCTAGTTTTTGGACTTGGGTCAGTTTTACCGGGCCTAATGAACAATAATGTAATGTATTAATTAATGAGACTATCCATGATTAAAAAATAAAAATAATAATAAGACTAAAACTAATTGGTTGAATAAGAAAGGGAAAACTTACATAACCGGACATACGAGGCCACGGCCCGTGATCGAAGACTTGACGGGCCGCGTTGACTGCGAAGTCAATGTCTTCTTTGTCTCCTTCTGCCACTCTTGTTATCACCTCTCCATTTCTTGGATCTATCGTCTCAAATGTCTTCCCTACAAATTTTATTTTTTTGGGTAAAATTTTATTAATTTGTCTGAAAAATTAGACTACAATGAGAAAAAAAAATGCAATAAATATTAATAAGAAATCGATTAATCCAAAAAAAAAAGATCATTCCATTATGGAATCATCCACAAATAAATTTGACAATTATTTCAAGAAATAAAAATGATCATACAATTACGGAATAATCCACAAATAAATTTTACAATTATTTCAAGGGATACAGGAAAAGTGGCTTATCACTTACATCAAATTGAACGAAATTTTTATCTATCCTTATAACTTTTTACTGCTTTCGACTACTCTTATATCACTATTTTACGCTACTTTTTCCAACTATTTGTTGCTCATTACCGCGAAATCTTATTATTGCTTATAACTAAGTTTAAATCATTGAAATTAATGTACATTTAAAAGGATATATCTTGTAGAATAGATTCATTTTTTTTTTCCCGATTATTAGTGTCAAAATTGGCAGAAGTCTTCATTACAAAGGAGGAGAAAACTGAACTAAGATTTAAACAAACAGCAAGCAACAAAACTGAAGACGAAGGAACAGAAACAGCAAAACTAAAAACTAAACTAGTTTGGAAGAGAGGCAGATCCCTGCACAAGCTACACCAATCCAAGTTCTGCTGAGTGGTAATAGATTCATATCACAGAAAAGTTTATAGAAATATTTTTTTATTTTACTTTTTTTCATCAAATGAGATAATATAATTGGGTAGGAAAGGGAGGGAAAACTGAAGGTGACATCTACTCTAGTGAATAATGAAAGTGAGAGTGTTGACTCAAATCACTCAATTCCAAGGTGAAGATTGTCATAATTAAAACCAGTTATGTCAAGCGTTGGATGCCCCACCTACAAACAAAGATGAATTAATTTTGAGGGCCAATATAATGACTTATCAATGGTGCAATTTGCAGCATCCAAAATAAAGAGGGTTGGTAGTAGATTGATCTTATTATTAACGTCGGAAAAGTCTAATCTAATACGATAATATGATAAGAATTTAACTTGAAGCTATTGATAGAAATATAAATTCAATACGAACAGAACTGATTTCAACCCGAAGTCTACAGGTTTTGACTGTTTAACTTGAAACCATGTTATTTTGCAATTTTGAGTAAATTTAAATAGTTTTCAAGATTGACACGAAATTGATCCGTTTATAAAATGGACCGAGCCAATTAGAAAACAGCTACTAAAAAATTAGCAAGTGTTTAAAACAACTTACTTATAATTTATAAGTTATTTTAAATAATACGGATGTTAAGATCAAATTAAAACAAATTTGCTTGACCCATGCATGTATATAAACAACCGGATGTTAAGATCAAAAACTATACTTAAAATTAATCAACCAAGACATTGAAAATCTGCAGAGTATCTTCAGTGATTTTTCAGTTTGAATTTTCATTAAATGAAATGTTTGATATCGAAAAATCTTTAAAAATCGCCCTAAACTATATATATATGTGTGTGTGTGTGTGACACAAAAATCAAATATTCAAATGGAATTATAAGTTATAACTTTCATTAAATGAATTGTTTGACATCGAAAATGCTTTGAAAATTACATCGATCACCCTAAATTATATACGACAAAGTATCTGATATATGAAACAGTCTTACTCAAGACGTACCTGAGACGGCATCAACAAACTCTCCATTGATGAAGAGCTTTGTAAACTTGATCTCTGGCGCTTTGAAGTAAGATTTTGTGTTTCCATTGCAGGATAGATGATCAATACTCCCCATTCTCTCTCCTCTCTCTCTCTCTCCCTTTTCTTCTCTCTTCTGTTAGATCTTCTTCTTCTTATTATTATTCCTCGGGTTTAAATAGAAAATAAAGAACACCGCAAGAAATATATATGACATAAATTTTAGGAGAATCTTGATTGATTACGTACGAAAAGTATTTATTATTTTGGGGTTAGATATAGACACATTATATTATATAATAAATGTAGGAGATAGTATATGCTATCCATGACAAATGCATGGATTCCTTGACAGCGAGTACCACGCCTTCCACTTGGACAATTGGATTGGCAAGCAAACACATTTAATTAATTGATTTTTGTACTAAGTAATTAATTGGGTTAGCCTCCATTATCTTTGCTCGTCAACTAGTTGACTTTGATTTAATATCTTGGCTTCTTACCGACGTATGTTGGTTCAAGTGGTTTGACACTGTTTCCTTTTAGGTCGTGTTTGGTAACAGCATTTTCGGTAGCCTTTATATAGTGTTTTGACTAGACCAATATACTAATTAGTTATTTTTTAGTGTTTGGTAAATGTAACTAGTGTTTTGACTCGCATTCTAAGTAGAGTTTAGCGTTTTAAGCAAAGTTTTTAAAAAACTAAATAGTATTAACGATTGACGTTTAAAACCATCGTTTCACATTTTTTAGCCAAAAAAATATCATTTAAAAATTTTATCTTTGAAAATTATCTATATTCTTTTATGTCAATTTATATTAATCAGCTAGCATAACAATTAAATTTACTAAACACATCGTTAATCTAAACAGCTATCCGCTAACAGCTAAATTAGAAATGCTATCCGCTACCTAAATCGCTATCCGCTACCTACACAGCTAAATTTTCCGAACATGACCTAAGTAAGGTCACTGGTTCGAGTCTTATGACTGAAGAAAATCTATGATGAGAGAATTCTACGTCATATTAGGACAATAGTAGCTCGATCCCAGTGAAATTGATGATATAAGACCCCAAAAAAAAAATATCTTGGCTTCTTCCAAGTGTAGATATCATCTGTAGGGCCTAGTTAAGGACTTTCTATGTGATTATAAAAGTAGATAGTCATATACACTTTATTTTTTTATACATAATTGATTAAGATCTGAAAAGATCCAATAGTATAGGCCTATGGAAGATATTAGGCTAGCTAGAACAACAACAACAACAACAACAACAACACCACCACCACCTTCCAGTGTAGGTCCCGCTTTCACGGGGTCTGGGAAGATCCAACTGTAGGCAACCTTACCTCTACCGGTATTCTTGCTGATAGAGAAGTTGATTCCAATAGACCCACGAAAAATGTTTTGTGAAAAAGGTTTATAGAGATTAGGCTAACTAGAAAACTCAATAATATATTATCAGCTTATGTGAACAAGTTTAATCAAATTAGCTGGCTATCAGTGATTTAGTTCATTTAATCAATGTAGCTAGTTTAATCAAATTTTGTATGTGTTAAATGTTAAATTGTGTTTATACTTAAAAATAATAATTATATTTCTTTCAATTATTATTTATAAGCTAAAAGAAGACCTAAAATTATAATACAAATGTAAACTCAAATAACACATACCAACAATTTAGCGACAATCTAAAAGACAAAATACATCACACCCCACATCAAGGAAGCCAACAAGAGAGTCAGAGCTCATCAATCAAAAGCGATAAAGAGTGATAGATATTGTCTTTAAGATTCAATATCCATGCATCCCTTTAGTGCCACAACTTTTCCTTGTTCAATTAAGACTTGTTGCTGAAGGGGAGCCTTGAGCAACGATAAGGTTGTCTCCGTGTGATTAAAAGGTTACGGGTTCGAGCCTTGGAATCAGCCACTGACAAAGTCAGGTTAGGCTACTTACAATACACCTCTTGGGGTGGGGCCCTTCTCCAGACCCTGCGTGAACACTAGAAGCTTGTGCATCGGATTACCCTTAATTAAAACTTGTTGCTTATATCGATAAGATCTTAATTAAGTAGTTAAAATTGAAATTTTAAGTACATTAGTCTCATATTCAATTCTCGCCCCATTATATTATACTGCCTGTTGGGCTCATTTGAGCCAAAAAAATATATATGTTGTTGCTTGTATGTGAAAGCAATATGAGACTACACCAAACTCTAGGGCAAATCCACGCGTTTGTAAATTGTAAGTAGGTTAACAAAGAGAAATTATATTTACATTAATAAAATATATATTAAGACCGTGTTCGACAATAGCGTTTTGGATAGCGTTTAACATTTTGATTAGATCAATACACTAATTAGTTAATTTTTAGTGTTCGATAGACTAGTGTTTTGACTAGTATTTCAAGTAATGTTTAGCGTTTTAAGCAGTGTTAGCATTTTATATTTTTTAGTAAAAAAAATCCTTTAAAAATTTTATCTTTGGAAATGATTTATATCCTTTTACGTCAATTTACATTAATCAGCTAACGTAATAGCTAAATTTACCGAAAACGTTAGTTTCAACCGCTAATCTAAACAGCTATCCGCTAGCAGCTAAATTAGAAACGCTATGTGCTACGTAAACAGTTATCCGCTGCCTGAATCGCTATGCGCTACCTAAATAACTAATTTTACCGAATAAGATCTTAATTAATAAAATATTCCAATTTATTTTAAAAAAGAACAAGGCGAGGAAAATTATAGGGAATTGCTAGGTGAGCACATCACACAGCTAGCGAGGTTGCATGTAATTTACGTGTCTTGCTGAATAACACCCCAATGGAGGGAGTTTTTACCTTAATTTCCTTGCCGACTGACCTAATTAAAGCCATTAAATACTGTTCTTATCTCCTGCTATGTATTTGAAATTAATTTTGTTTGTTTCAAACGCAACTAGTGTACGAAGCCAAATTTGAGTTGTACTCAATACATACTTAGATTCATTTGAATTTGTATATGAGGCCTCGTAAAATACAACAATTTTTCTATGGATTTCTCTTCGCCTAAGTTTGCAAGGATTTAAATGGATATTGCATTACTTCTACAAATACTGGATTTTTTAACGGAATAACAGGCCGATAAAATGTTTGACGATGATTTTGACGGAAAGTATACAATTTTGATGGATTTACTGTTTATGCAGAGCTCAAGATCTATTTTGGTCGAAAGCTTATTAATTTTGACAGAAAAATCGTCAAAACAAAAAATACTGTTGAGTTTGATAGAATTTTTTTTTATTAATGGCTGAGATTTGTCAGAATATTTGATCAAGGGTTGTAAATAAGTAAACCTCCTAAAATCACTTTCATGCAAGTCGACTCAACATTTTTTTATATTATATAATAGATAATAGATTCTGATTTCAAAAATAGGAATAAATGCTAGTCATATATATATTTTTTTACAAGGGTAAGCGGATCAGCCCACAAGGCTCCCAAGGCTCCCATCACAGGATACCCAGTAGATCTAAATAGGTCAGGGGAAGAGATGTCAATCCCAAACAAAAAGTCCATACCCATAAACCTCTAGCACACAATTTTTGCACAAAGCAAAAGTCATATATGCCCCCAACTTTGAACCTAGGTGGAGAGGGATGAAAGTGAGAGTGTTGACCATCTAGCCAATACTTGCTCAATGATGCTAGTCATATTATTGAGACACACATGCGTCTACCGCATTTTGAGGCCTTTTATACGGAGCAATGGTTGACATTTGAGGTGGTCAACACAAAAAAAAAAATTAACAAAAAAGAAGAATTCATTTATTAATCAGTCATACAGCATTTACAAGATGAATTCGATGCAAGCAAATATAATCTCTAATGCTAAAATACAATCCATATCTCAAAAAAACTACTTGTACTAACACTGATCGACCACTTCCTCACAACCACTGTTTTGAAATACAGCACGAAGAAGATATCCACAGATTTATTGTAATATCTTCCTGAAAATAGATCTACTAATCTAGTGTAATTTTCTCATGTGAGATAGCTTTCATACATAAGAGACTACATTTAAAGTGTCAAATTCGATCGAAGAACCGCTTTGCAATAAAGCAGGATTTCACCCCTTCAAAACTAAGTGAAATGACTACGCAAAGGCAAATCGGAAATCAACCATTCCAGCCTTCAACAACACTAGATTGTTGAAGTCAAATCTAAATTTTGGGTTAGAAGATGAAACGGTTAGGAGAGTGGGACGAAGAGGAAGAGAAGATGGTTTTTGTGCACGAAAAATATATACAATATTTGAAGTAAGATTTTGTGTCTCCATTGCTGGATAGATGATCAAGACTAACCATTCTCTCACTTCTCTCTCTCTCTCTTTCTTCTCTCTTCTGTTAGATCTTCTTCTTCTTATTCCTTGGGTTTAAATAGAAAATAAAGAACACCGCAAGAAATATATATGATATAAATTTTAGGAAAATCTTGATTGATTACGTACGAAAAGTATTTATTATTTTGGGGTTGGATATATATACATTATATTATATAATAAATGTAGGAGATACTATATATATGCCATCCATGACAAAAGCTTGAATTCCCTAACAGCGAATACCAGGCTTTATTCTGTCTAAATTTATTTTGACATGAATTTATTTGCTGAACTTATTGTGAATTTATTTACTAAATTTAATTATTCTGAACTTATTAACATGAATTTATTTTGCTGAACTTATTCTGAACTCAACTTATCTAAACTTATTTTTCAAAAATAAATCGAAGAGAATAGCCGAATAGGGCTTAAGTAACCAAGTGGATTAGCCTCCATTATATTTGCTAGTCAACTAGTTGACTTATGATTAAATTTTGTAGGGCCTAATTAATGATTTTCTTTGTGAACATAAAAGTAGATAGTTATACACTTTATTTTTTTTATAAATAATTGGTTTAGATCTGAAAAGATCCAACAGTATAGGCCTATGGAGGATATTAGGCTAGCTCGAAAACTCAATAAGATAGTATCCACTTATATGAACAACAACAACAAACTCCCAATGTGGGTCCCGCTTTCACGGGGTATGGGGAGATCCAGCTGTAGGCAACCTTACCTCCACCGGTATTCCTACCTATAGAGAGGTTGATTCCATAAGACCCACAAAACAGCGTTGAGAAAAAGGTTTGAAGAGAAAACGATTGCAAAAACCATTGACCGACGTAAGAGAAAGGGGGAGGGGGAAAAGGTGTCGGATAAGCGAAAAGATAGGGAGCGGAGACATACCTCAACAAACCAGGGGCACTTGGTGCCGTGACATCCCGGGAAAGCACGACCTGCAGACAAGCAAACCAAAACCCTACCCACCCCACCCCACCTCACACCGCCTAAGCTACTGCCACCTACGGAGCCGGTCCCCTACAAACAGGGACCTTAATCCTGTCCCGCCACAAACTCCTATCCTGAGCCATGTCCTCCGTGATACCGACAACTCTGAGGTCCTCTCTAACCACCTCTTCTAGGCTCTTCTTCGGCCTACCCCTCCCTCTCTTACCACCGGGGGGTTGATACTTTCGCACCTTCGCACCGGGGCGACCACACTTCTCCTCTTCACGTGGTCGAACCATCTGAGCCTCGATTCCCTCATCTTCTCCTCTATGGGGGTCACTCCAGCTAAGCCCCTAATTACCCCGTTCGTGATCCTATCCAATCTCGTAAAACCACACATCCACCTGACCATCCTCATATCAGCTACCATCAACCTTTGGATCTGCGCCTTTTTTAGAGGCCAACACTTCGATCCATAGAGAACAGTCGGTCTAACTACCATCCGATAGACTTTGCCTTTCAAACCCATGGGCACTCTTTTGTCACACAGCACCCCTGACGCTGACTTCCACTTTTGCCAGCCCACTCTAATCCGCTAGCTAATATCCTTGTCAATGTCCCCATTCTGATGGATGATCGAGCTCAGATACTTGAATTTGGGGACCTTCGGTATTGCCCTCCCATCCAGTACGATTTCTTCCCCCTCTTCTATCCTTCCGCTGAAACAACAGTGAAGGTATTCCGTTTTCGATCTACTCAACCAAAAGCCCCTAGCCTCAAGTGTGTGCCTCCAACTCTCCAACCTGTCATTCACCCCCTGCCTGGTCACATCGATAAGGACGATGTCATCTGCAAATAGCATGCACCAAGGTACCTCGTCCTGGATTCCTCTAGTGAGTTCGTCCAAAACTAATGTGAAAAGAAACGGGCTTAAAGCGGAGCCCTGATACAGGCCCAAACTAACAGCAAAGTCATTGGAGACCCCTCCCGGAGTCCTAACCCTCGTCCGCCCTCCCTCGTACATGTCCTTGATAACACGAATGTACGCTGGCGACACCCTTTTCTTTTCCAAACACCTCCACAATACCTCCCTTGGCACTCTATCATACGCTTTCTCCAGGTCAATAAACACCATATGGAGATCCACCTTTCTATCCCTGAACAAGCCCATGAGCCCTCTGAGGAGGTATATAGCATCAATGGTTGCCCTGCCTGGCATGAAACCAAATTGGTTTTCTAAAATCTCTACTTCTTCCCGCAACCTTCTCTCAATCACCCTCTCCCACAGCTTCATAGTATGGTTGAGCAGCTTGATGCCTCTAAAGTTATTACAATCTTGGATATTCCCTTTGTTTTTGTACAGTGGGATGACTGTACTGACCCTCCACTCTCTAGGCATCTTGGCGGTCCTGAAAATAACATTGAAAAGCTCCGTGAGCCACTCTAGACCCACTTTCCCCATAAACTTCCAAACTTCCACTGGTATCTGGTCCGGTCCCACTGCCTTTCCCTTCGTCATCTTCTTCAAGGCCTCCCTAATCTCCTCCTTTGTTATCATGGCGCCCGCACGCTGACCACTACACTCTCCGCCCCTACTACAGTCGTCTCCCCCCTTCCCCATTGATGAGTTTAGCAAAGAACCTATGCCATCTCTCCTTAATTTCAGCATATTCAGTCAACATCTTACCCTCTTCGTCCTTTATACACCTTACCACTCCCAAATCCCTAGTCTTTCTCTCCCTCGCCCTAGCCAGTTTAAAAACCTCCTTCTCCCCTTCTTTCGTCCCCAATTTATGGTACAGTCTATCAAATGTCTGACTCTTTGCTACTGCCACCGCCCTTCTGGCTACCTTCTTGGCTGCCTTGTATTCGATCTTCTTATGTGCCCTCTCGACCTCCGAACTGCTGCTCATGGACTCCGCGTAAGCCTCTTTTTTTGCCTTGACTTTCTCCTTTACCTCTTCGTTCCACCACCAGGCGCCCTCCATCCTATTGCCGCCCCCCTGGAGAGACCTAAGGTTTCCTTAGCCGACCTTCGGATGCAATCCGCCACAGCATCCCACATCGAGTCGGCGTCTTCTGCCCTCCTCCAAACTCTCTCCTCAGCTAATCTCTCTGCTATTAACCCTACCTTCTCCTTTGTGAGGGTCCACCACTTAATTCTGGGTTCTTCGGTTCTCCTCTTCGACCTCTTAGGATACTTGAACTCTGCATCTAAAACCAGCAACCTGTGTTGAGTTCCCAGCAATTCGCTGGGAATCACTTTGCAATCCTTACACGATCTCCGAGTTTCCTTCCTCGTTAGGAAGTAGTCAATCTGGGTTTTGCAAGAATTGCTCTTAAAGGTCACCAGGTGGTCATCCTTCTTCTTGAAGAAGGAGTTGGCCACCAACAAATCAAAGGTCATCGCAAAGTCCAGCACAGAGACCCCTTCGGCATTCCTCTCTCCGAAACCGAAGCCCCCGTGGACCCCATCGTATCCTGCTGCCTCCGCGCCGATGTGGCCATTAAAGTCTCCTCCTATGAACAGTTTCTCGCTCTGAGATATCTCCTGGGTGACCTCATCTAGGTCCTCCCAGAAGAGCTTTTTAGTTTCTTCCGGCAGGCCTACCTGGGGCGCATACGCGCTCACCACGTTCACGAAAACTGAACCTACCAAAACCTTAATGGTCATAATTCGGCCGCTCTTACGCCTCACTTCGTCCACCTGGTCCGCCAAATCCTTCATGACTAGGATGCCAACTCCATTCTTCGCCTTGGCTGACCCCGAGTACCAAAGCTTGTACCCATCAATCTTTCTAGCTTTTGCCCCAACCCACTTCGTCTCCTGGACACACGCTATACTAACCTTACGTCTATGCAGAGACTTAACTAATTCTATCGACTTACCCGTGAGGGTCCCAATGTTCCAGGATGCTAGGCGTACCTTCCGCAACCCTAACCCCCTATTAACCCCAGAACTCCCCGGATGACATGCTGAAACAGCTACATGGCCCGCCACAGACGCCGGCGTCTACGAGGCCAACGAACACCCTAAAGAGCTACAAACTAAAAGACACCCGAAAAAGCTGGCCAACTACCCTCCAACCACCAGAAAAGAAATATTTACAGCAGGACTACTTGGTAAAAAAACTAAGATACAAGATAAAAAGTGAACAAAATCTAATAAAGCCTAACTAACTATATAGTAATTGATAATAAAAATACTAATACAGATATAAATGAACTATATAATAAGACTAATACTAATAGAGGTACCACTAGCAATGCAGATATAAATAATAATAATAATAATACTAACAATGATAGAACCAACCTAACAAAAAAGTATGATAAAACCGACAATGGCCTCACTTAATAATAAAACTAACAAGCAAAGTCAACAAATAAATTAATAGACAAAGGTGAAAACAAAAGACAAGACTTACCAGAACAGACAAAACAGAAGGAAGCTTCAGGGTACGAATATAGGCAGACAGACAATAAATGACACGAAAACAATTTAACAAGATAATAATTCATCAACTATTACAGCAGAAAAAATAAAACAAAAAACTAGATGGCAACAATTCCACCGTCAAAACTACACCAAACAACCCCCAAAATTACACAATGCCCAGCTCAAAGCAAGACTCAAACAGTTAATATTAAGGAAAAAAATCAAATCATGACAGAGGAAAAACAGCGAAGATCAGCAAACCCAACGACTACCCTTTGACTAAAATGATAGAAAGTGGAAAGGGGCAATGAGGATTACCTTAAAGAGTATAATGGCTAACCCTCTGTGTTCAATTAGTATATGAGCAAGATTCAACAGAGACCCAAATCTGGAATCAAGAGATCTCAGCAGAAAATCAGCTCCTTGTGTGTGTGTGTGTGTGTGTGTGTGTGTGTGTGTGTGACAGAAAGAGATCTCAGTGTGCGTTCGGAAGAACAGACGACAGAGACAACAATCCAAAGAGAGCGAGAGAGAGAGAACTTGAACAGGAGAGAGAAAGAGAGCGCAGCTTCACCCCTCCTTGTGATTTTGAACCATGATTTGAGTAGACAAAGCTCCCCACTCAGCAACCAAAGAAGAAAAGGACAAACCCTAGAATTCGTAATGTGTTCTTCAGAAACCCAAAAAATCGAATCTCAGGTAGCTCTCCCTCCACGGTGGCGACTTCTGCTTCAACAATGGCGCTAGAAAGTGAGACACGAGATGCCAGATCAGCAAAGCAAAAGCACCTCCGAGTTCTATTCGCTTATATGAACAAATTTAATTAAATGAGCTGTCCATCAGTGATTTAGTTAATTTAATCAATCAAATTTAATTTTGTCTGTGTTAAATGTTAAATTGCGTTTATACTTAAAAATAATAATTATATTTTTTCCAACTATTATTTGTAAGCTACAAGAAGACCTGAAATTATAAATGTAAAATCAAATAACACATACCAACAATTTAGAGACAATCAAAAAAGACAAAATACATCAAGGAAGCCAACAAGAGAGTCCGGCCGCATCAATCAAAAGCAATAAAGAGTGATAGGTATTGCCTTTACGATTCAATGTCCATGCATGGCCCTTTCCGCATTCCTTTAGTGCCACAACTTGTCCCAGTTCAATTAAAATATATGTTGCTTGTACCGATAAAATTTTAGTTAAGTAGGTGACATTGAGATTCTAAATATATTATATCTTTGATTTGAGTTTTTTCTAATTATATTGTACTGTTTTTTTGATTTATTTGAACTATATATATATATATGTGTGTGTGTGTGTGTATATATGTATGTATATGTGTATGTGTATATATATATATATATATATATATATATATATATATATATATATGTGTGTGTGTGTGTGTGTGTGTGTGTGTGTGTATTTTGTCTACCAATGTAGGCTGAGTTAATTGATTTGACACTTGTTCCTTTTAAGAAAAGTCCCAAGTTCGAGTTTTGTAAATAAAGAAAATTTATAATAAAAGAATTATATCGTTTATTAAACCAACAGTAACTCAACACCAACGAAATGTGATCAAAAGAACAAACGGTGTTTTCTCTGACCTCCTACAATAATCAATAATAGTATTCCAATTTTATTTTTTAACAAAGAATTAGAGGAGGAAAATTATCGGAAATTTGGTAGGTGAGAACACAGCTAGTGAGGTTGCATGTAATTTACGTGTCTCGCGGAATGACACCCAAATGGAGCGAGTTTTGCCCATTGACCTAATTAAAGCCATTAAATACTGTTCTTATCTCCTTCTATGTACTTTAAATTAATTTTGTTTGTTTCAAACGTAACTAGTATACGAAGCCAAATTTGAATTGTACTCAATACATAATACTAGATTCATCTGATTTTTTATAATTTTTGGATGGATTTCTCTTCACTGAAGTTTGCAAGGATTCTTAGAGTACAAATCTATTTTTAGATCTTCAATTATTAACTTTAATTGTCGGTTCAATTAATTTGTGAATATAGTGTCAGAGACTTTTTGATTGAGATGTCTCGAGTTCAAATCTTAACAGTTCCCATATTGATTTAGGAGGTGTTTGGTAACAACAGCTGTTTGGGAGAATTTTAGTTATTTTGACCAAGTCAAACAGCTAATGAGTGTTTGATAAAGAGTTGTTTGCAATAGCTGTTTGGCTTCAAAAAATTCTTTTTAAAAAAGTCATTCCCATTAACCTTTTGAAAAGAGCTTTTTGTGAAAATTACGTACTTGTCCATAAGTTTGAAAAAATTACATACATCTCATTAAAAACTAGTTCATAAATAAGGGCATAAACGAAAATTTAACAAAATATTTTTTAGAAACAGCTAGTTTTGACCAAACACTTTTTCTAAAAATAGCTAATTCAAACCGCTAATATAAACAGCTGATTCAAACAGCTAACAACTAACACAAACAGCTAACAGTTATTTACCAAACAGGGCCTTATTGCGCACAATAAGCGAAACCTCAATAGCGTTCACGCTTAAAGTCCAAAGGGCATTCGTGTGAGGGGGTGATTAGAGTATAAGCTTATAGGTCTGGGCCTTCAACCATCTCAACTTAAGCTTTTATCAATTTGGATGTCTCTAGTTCAATATCAAAGTATATACTTGATATTTTTTTTTTCTTTCAATGAAATACGTAGTATTCTAAAGAATTTTTCAATAATTATCAAGTTAAATTGCAAAAAGATTTAAATTATAAAATTAGAAAAAACATTCACTATGAAAATTTGAACTCAACTTGTTAAAAACTGAACTCGTTCAAAATTAGGCTTGGATTCAATTTGACCAAGCTAGGCTCGGTTACATTCCTGGTGCTATTATATTGGGGGTGTTTGATAACAACAGCTTTTTGGGAAAAAAATAGCTGTTTGAGAGGATTTTGGCTATTTTGACCAAGTCAAACAGCTAAAGGGTGTTTGGTAAAAAGCTGTCTGCAATAGCTGTTTGGCTCCAAAAAGCTCTTTTTGAAAAAACTATTCTCATTAGCCTTTTGAGAAGAGTTTTTCGTAGAAATGACATGATTATCCATAAGTTTGGAAAAATTACACACATCTCATTAAAAACTAATTCATAAATAAGGGCATAAATGAAATTTTACCAACATATATTTTAGAAACAGCTAATTTTTACCAAACACTTTTTCTAAAAACAGCTAATTCAAACAACTAATATAAACAGCTAATTCAAACAGCTAACAACTAATAGCTAATACAAACAACTAACAGCTAACAGCTAATAGCTGTTTACCAAACAGGGCCATTACTAATTTCTAAGAAAATATTGGTCAAAACTCATCACTGTTATGAATCGACTGAACCTTTTCTAGTTGTAGGTGTTTCGGTCTTTGAGCCTTTGTTTTTAAGAGAATCAAGTCATTATTAACCCATAAAAAAGTAGATGTTTCACATTATTATGGGTATTCATCAGTCCAAACTCATATCGGACCGGATTGAATCGAGGACTGAATAAGAGGAAAGTTATAGACCTTGGACCGGACTAAATAAGTCAAGGATCGGACCGGGACTGAACCAAAAAAAGGGACCGGATCGTACCGGACCAAATTGTCAAGCTAACAAACTTTTACGATATGAACATCTTATATTTATTTCAATATGAACAATTTTCACATATTTTCACCATGAAAAACAAATCAATATTCTTGAACGTTTGATAAATTATAAGTTGCAAAAGAAAATTTAAATTGAATAAGTAAAAAGTCGAGTTTCAAATTTTTTTATTCGGTCCCCGGACTGGATCGGACCAAATACCGAATAAAAATAATTTGTGGACCGTGGATCGGACTGAATTCATTCGGTGTGGTTCAGTCTGGTCCGGTCTAGGCTGGTCTTCGGTCCGGTCTAAGTTCGGACTGAATAATGAACACTCCTACATATTATAGGTTTTTCTCATTCACAAGCCACGAATTTGAAATCTTGCTTAAACAAAACAAATGTCAAACCACTTAAATCAACATGTGTTAATTTTTGTAACTTTAGGTGACTCATTAGCTATCGTACACTATGTGTATATATAGACCGCAATTGTCCAATTTTTAGACGACTACTAGGTTTTAAGCTCCTGCATTACCTGTACAAGTTCTTTTAGAATTAATTCATAATATTATTGAGAAAATTCAGAAATACTATGATGATTTTATATAATGTGCAAGTAGTGATAAGCTTTAACAATTACTCCCTGTGTTCTAAAAAAATTTTCTAATCTGATAAATTTTGACCGTTAATTTATTACAAACGATAGTAATTTCACAATACAAAATCCTTGCCATTAGAAAGTTAACGTAAAACATATTTTTAGTAGAAAACAAATTTGCAATTCTTATTAAAATAATAAGGTGATCGATAAAACCTAAGATAATAAATTCTTGCGACAAATTTTATCAATTATTTTATATAACGTGCAAGTAACGATCTTTTTGCAATTATTCATTCGTTTATGATATAATACATATTAATTTTAAATCAATTTGAAAAATTAATCTTAATTCGAACATCAATACTGGTTAAATCATTTAAGTTTCAGAATAAATGTTAAGTCATTTTGTTGAGACACACATGCGTCAACCGTATTTTGAGGCCTTTTGCACGGAGCAATGGTTGACACTTGACATTTGAGGTGGTCCAAGCACGCATTGACATCAGTACAAATCTTTTTTTAAAAAAACAAAAGTGAAGAATCTACTCATTAAATAGCCATACGGCATCTATAAGATAGATTTGATACAAGCAAATACAATTTTTAATATCAAAATACAATCTATATCTTGAGAAAACTTCTTGTACAGACACTGATTGGCCGCCTTCTCACAACCACTCTTTTGACATGCAGCACGGAGAAGATATCCACAAATTTATTTTAATATCTTCCTGAAAGTAGATCTGCTAATCTAGTGTAATTTTTCATGTGAGATAGTTTTCGTACATGAGAGTTTTCCAGTAGTAAACTAAGTGAAACGACTACGCAAAGACAAATCAAAATAACAATAATGGAAAACTCTCACAATCGGAGATAGAAACAACTCTCAAGAATTACCACTAAAAAATAAAAATACTAGTAAAAAAGAAAGAAAACAGAAAATAAGAAAGCTATGATGGTCGGAAATCAACCATTCCAGCCTGGCTCAACTAAAAATTTCATGTCCAACAAAAAAAAGGGGCAGTCAAGTAAAAATTCACCATGCATAACAGAATACAGAAGTTTAAAGAAAATGAAAAGATGTGAATAACAACTAGCTCAACTAGTAAAGTCTTTAAAAGTTGTTACTAGCGACTTCGGTTGGAATCTCTATTTCACTGGAGTCGAGCTATTGTTGGCTCAACAAGAGGTAGATCTCTCTCATCAGTCATCACAGATTTTCTGCATTTACAAGCTTCAAACCCGAGACCTTACTTAAGGGGAACAAGTGTCAAACCATTTGAACCAACCTGTATTGATAAAACTTTCTATGTATAATATGAAAATTTTAAAAAAATAAATTAAATTACAATGATCGTAGTCGAAACTAAAACCATAAACCCTCTTACTAAAACTTTATTTAAAAATAAAACAAGTGTAATATTCCCCCTCACCCAAGAAAAGAAAGCACAAATGAAGAAGATCAATCTATAGCCAAGGAGAGTTGTAAAGAGGGGTAACAACAGACTTGACTTGGGTGTACTTGTGAAGAGCATCTAACCCTAAATCTCTTTCAAATCCACTCATTTTATAGCCACCATAGGGACAGTC
>JACYFF010031955.1:115460122-115482820 GCA_017589665.1 Selenicereus undatus | reverse complement strand
TATATATATATATATATATATATATATATATATATATATTGTGAAGCCAGGTTCTTTTTTATTATTAAATATGGATTATTCTTCTTCTTGTTTTTTCGTCTCCTCTCTAGTGGTAGATGGGCCCCTAAATTAGGGTGGCAAGAGATGAGGGCATGCCGAAGGGCAATTTAGTCATTTCATGGTTAGAGAAAGGTTAGGTATGACTTGCAAACGTAATAGTGTATTTCGGGAATTTTTCCTTGAGAAATTGTTAGGATCATGGAGAGTGTGTAGAGGGTTATTGGGCATATTTTGTGGCATAAAAGTTGGACCATGCATTAAGTAAGGGATGATCAACAAATTAAAACTTGATTTTGAACTAATAATAAGGTGATTTCCTAAGGAATTTGAACGTGGTAATTATCTAAGAAAGCTACTGAATTGTGAAACCAATTTAACATTTACTCCATAATATAATTTACAAAATCTTTGACATTTTATTTTATTTAATAATCGGATTAAAATTAAATATGAATGGTTTGTTGATTATCTTATGTTTTAGTAATCTCTAACATGTCAAAAATTATAATAAATCTAGATTATAATTTTTTTGAAAAGTTAAAGAACACTTTTAAAAGAATGATGGCGGAATGTTTCCTTTTCCTTCAAAAACTAATTTAGTGTAAAAGGGCAGCTCGGTGCACAAGCATCTTGCGTTTACGCTGGGTTCAAGAAAGGGCCCCCACCTCAATGGGTGTAATTTAGGCTCGAACCCGTGACCTTTTGGTTACACGAAAATAATCTTACCGTTGCTCCAAGAGTCCCCTTCTAAAATCTAATTTAGTGTATGTGGTACAATTAGGATTGGGATCCTATGATGACATAGAGGCTAGAGCACAATTATTCAACCATTAAGAAGGGTATCAATTTCCTAACCGAAACCCCCCCCCCCCCCTTCAAAGAAAAGGAGTGGTGTGACATGATCTTGGCCCATTTGACTTTTACTTTAATTTTTCTTTGGTATTTATTCCCTTCCACTATGTCCAACTACTCATTAATGGAATACATTCATACAACGGTACAAATATTTTTACAAACACATACTTAATTTTATTTTTAAAATGTGAACACATACATATTTTTCTGTGCACCAAGCAAAACAAATAATTTTCATCATTACAATTATATTATACAAAAATATGGATACTCATTCAAACAACAACAAAAAAAAGATACAAATTTGTTCATCTTTAAAAGATACGTACTGTGTTGTGTGTTTTATGTGTGACTATGAAGCACGAACACTTCTCCTAGACGTCGTGTTCGTCTCAAATATGTGTTAGACATGGATACATATCTGACACACCAAAATATTAAAAAATTTTAATTTTCAGTATTCATCTTATGGTTAAGATCGAATTTAAAATATTAAATCGCCATCAGTAGTGACATAGCTTAATGTGGAAAATTTTTTTACCAGAAATTGAAAAAGATTCTCTATGATTAAGTTAAAACAAATTACAATTCCCCATCTCCTACAAAAAATCTAAGTGTATGCAATGCTTCACGATAGAACAGCACACAACAGAAAAGCATCATAATACAAAATCAAACCAATTAATCAACAAAATAACAATATTTCTGGGCTTTGAATCCTTTTCAGTGTGAGGTTAGATTGCAATTTACAGTTCCTTCAATTCAACGGTTGAGAATTTATTTTGTTGTTTTTTTTTTTTGGTGTAACAATTTTAGGCTGGAGGTCGGGCTCATCTCAAGTCAAGGGCAGGGCTTCAGCTGAGAGCTTCCTCAACTGGATGCCTCCCCAAGTGCCGCGACGGTGGGAGGATTCGAACCCCTGATCTTGTAGGTAAAATTTGTCCTCCCTTACGGTTGAACCTGCAGGACGATACACAGAGTATAAGATTGTAACTCTCCTTCAACCGACGAAGATCATGCGTTGAATCTGATGATGCTTTAATGCTAAACTAGTATTTTTGATGGATCATCTCGTGCGGGAAAAAAAAATAGTTTTTATTGTTATAAAATTATTGTTACAAAATTACAATTAATAATCTAACAAGCTTATATAAAATTTTAGAGGTTTTTAAAATTGAAAAATTTAATGATTTTTAAATATAATTCAATGACTTTTTGAATTAATTCAAAGATACAAATTATTATGCATTAATTTTTAAAAATAAATATTATTTGTGCATGCACATATGAAGATTAATCTTGCCTATGGAATATGAATTTTAGCAGATGCTATTAAAAGAATAGAATAACTAATGTTGAATTTTTCTTCTCTCGAAATTGAAAGCAATTTTGTACCTTTTGATTGTAATTTACACCGCTAGTATTGTCTTGTATTTATATTTATTATTTATAAAGAAAAGGTAATAACTCGAAAGGTCAATCTTTATTTGTTATTATTTGGTATTATTACTATCAATGTGTCTCTTCTAAGACATCCAATAAAATTAAAATAGTACTATCAATGTAATAATGGTATGAGACGAACGAATAGATAATTTTATTGTAGTTTTTTATTATGTATATTTTTTCAAAAAGGGTAACAGTGACAATATTAGAGGTAAATTTTTTTAATTTTCTACATAATTGGAAAGGAAAAATGTAATAATTAATGCTGGAAATCATAAATCTCTTATTATATTTAGCAGGTTTCGATTCAATCTCATTTGTTATTATTTGGTATTATTAATGATGCAATGATGGTTTGAGATGAATGGGTAACGATTTTATCACAATCTTTTATTATGTATACTTTTTTTAATAAAATCAACAATGACAACATTGGAGTAAAAAAATTTTAATATGTATATTTTTTAATAAATTTGGAAAGGAAAATATAATAACATTAGAAATTAGAAATCTTTTCTATTTTTAATAGTTTTGGATTCAATCTCTATTGATTATTGTTTGGTATTATTACTATCAACATACTAATGGTGTAAGATGAACGGATAAATATTTTATCATAATATTTTATTACTTATACTTTTTCTAAAAAGGCGGCAATGATAATGTTAGAGTCATGATCTTTTAAAATATATGTTTTATAAAAAAATGGAAAGGAAAAAATAGCAACACTGTAAATTAGAACTATCTTATTATTTTTTAAAATAGGTTTGGATTTAGGTTATGAACTAAAGTCAAAACTGTAAGAGCTTGCAATGTGTCAAATGGTAGGCTTGAGATGTTCTAATTTTAACATACATACATAAATACATACACATGTATATTAAATACAACCCCCCTGCCTCCAAAGTAAAGATTCACTCCCGGTCTTCTAATTTTATTTTATTTTATTTTATTTATTGGACATAGAAACTGATGAAAACATAAAGTTTTCTGGATTCAAAAAAGGGAACATTAAAAGGAGAACTTATATCTTTGTGATCGATTATCTTATAAGGCAGTCCTACAACTGTAATACAAATTTGTGATAAAATGCATTTTATTTCATGTCCTGAATCGATATGTCAACAATAATGGAAGAAATACAATCCTTCCAATGCATAAAATTATTGATCATGACAGAGTTAAAACACATCAAACAATACATGTGCCACTCCTAGCCAGGGATATAGGAAATATCAAACAAACTAAAGTGCTGAAGGCTCACAAGTCACAATCATATGGCCCTAGGACACTAGTATTGTTGCAATTTATGTAGTGCATCTCCTTTACAAAGGCACGAAAAATTAGGTGAAGAAATATCAACTTTAGGCACAAGCAGAGTCAATTTTTGGTTCCCCTGATTTCCAAATTAGGAGAATGATTGAATGAATGTGATCCACAACTTTTTTCCAATTAAAGGGGCTAATGTAAGTGTCTCTTGAGAGTGACTACACGACGTACAACATCCAACAGTATAAACGTTACATGGTACATACTATCCAAGTCGTCAAATCGGAAGCTTCATTAAAATCTACTGTCAAATTTTAGATCAATAGACCTCAATCTCCCCCTCCCCCCAAAAAAACCCAAAAAGAAAGCAACAGGGGGGGGGGGGGGAATGAAACGAGTAGAAAGAAAAGAAGAAAAGAAATAATTAAATGAAGATCGATTTACCATAGCTTAATGGGCACAGGGAGGTTTTCAATAGGGGTGAGCATGTTTGACAAGTATCCTGGAATCGGATTGAAACCGATTAAATGGATCCGGTTCCAAAATCGGAATAAGTCAAACGGTTTCGGCTCCGATTCCTAATATTAAGGAACATGTCTCATCGGTTCCGATTCCGGTTCCTAAAATAAAACACAGAATTGCAACCAAGAACTTGTTTTGACCCAAAAAAAAGTCATAGCCTAAGATATAGAGCCAATTCTTAGCCTTTTATATAATAAAATGTCCCAATCCAATCTTCCACGGAGCCCAAACCAGAAAACCTAAAAAAAATTTCCCTTCCATTGAAACTTATATTTGTTATGTTTGCTTTCAGATTAAAAATAATTTGCTACCTCGATTTATTATTTTTGATCTTGTTTAGTAAATGAAGAAACCAGACTTGCATAAAATCTTGATGAATGCAATTTGTTACCTTTAATTGGTAGATGTTAGCTATAAAACAATGTTTTATAGTTTATAGACCTTGAAATGGCTCTCGTTGTGTTATGATTGATTTTTTTACAACAAATAAGTACCAAATACGAAAATTTTAAAAAGTATATAATTGACGCGAGCACTCAGAATCGAAACTGGTGATTATGGTTCCAGTTCCCAAAATTGTGGAATTGGAACCTACTGTTCTGGTTTCGGTTCCGAAAAATGAGGAACCTATTTGATCAATTTCAGGTCCGGTTTCCAATTTTGGGGGTCAGTACTCGGAACCGATCACCCCTAGTTTTCAATGAAAACATTGATAAGAACCTATTCAATTGATGAAATTTATTAAAATTGATATAAATATTTATATTTGAGTTATATCTTATTAATTCTTGTGCATTGTTTTAGCTTAAGAGACTACTATGCAACTTTTTTGGAATGTCATATATAATTCCTTATAGGAGAAGTTCAAAAAAATTTGTACTCAATTTTGCAAACAAATTTGGCCAAGGCTAGCTTGGGATAGGATTGCAGGGATTCATCAAGCTCAATCCAACGAATCCAATTTATTTTTCATGTGGTCTAGTGCTTTTTCTCCCATGAACTTAATATCACATCACAAAAACAAAGGACATTCATCCAATTAGACTAGTGTAAATTGGTGGTGTTTGTAGGATTAGATCAATCTTTACTTATGCTTAGGTAGGGCATGCGAGAGACTGGACATGGGATGAAATGTTCTTTTACTTTGTTTAAGGGAATGTTCCTCATGAGGATATTGGAGTAGCAGATAGCATGTTAGAACAGGTTATTAGTAGTTAGCATATTGGAACAGGTAAGAGCATATTGAAGTAAGTTAGAGGAGGTTATAGTGTTTTGGAATGTTCTGGAACATTTCAGAGTGATTTCAATAGTTTTATATGATCGTTGTGACTTTCCAACTTCTAAAGTATTTTATTAAAACTTTTTGAATGTCTAATTATTGAAGGATATAATAAAATTGTTATTCATACACTCAATAAGCATGCAAAGCATTGTTTTGAGGTAGATTTCAAAAACTATTCATCACACATAAAGGTGTTCTCATGTGTTCGAGTTTTATCCTTTTCACACATCACCGGCAAGCCAATATTGCGGTTGCCTAGCTAGAGGCATGTTGTTTTCAATTTATGAGAAGTAACTTATTACTGATTAGTACTAATGAGTGTTGATAAATATTGATGACGTTCTGATAAGTGCTCATCAAGGTTGAAATTGTGAGTATAAAATATGACTAAGCGCTGATGAGTGCTGATAAGAACTAATAAATTCAGATTGAGGCTGAATGCTGATAATAAGTACTTATGATAAGATGAAAAGAACAAAGTTCCTTAATTGGTGAAGCCGTTTACTTTACCTTTGTTTCGTAAGAGTTTTTCATCCTTTACATCATGATGCTACTCTGAATAAGAATATTGTTGGACGTACTTTTACAAGAAATTATGTCCAGCTTTTTAATATCTCACTACATGTGTTAAAAATAAAATAATACTTTCCAAAAAAAGGGTGAAAAATCTTCAGTAATTCTATAGTATATGCTCATATATCTAACTATATATACACATATATAAGAGAGTGTGTACTGTATTCTAAAAATTTTTAAATACAAATATATGTATTCTAATATGATATATATCCTCTTATTTAAGTGTGCATATAACTACATACTTACCATTGAATTTTTGGAAAATGTTACTCCCATTCAAAACTCTTGCATATTCTTGCGGCCTCACAACACTGTCACTGTGTCACCTTCCCCATTCTGTTGCCCTCAAATGCAGAAGCTTCTGGATGCTTCTCGTTTGCTAGGTCGATCATCCTGCTCTTTTTCTCTCTCTAGAAACATCCTCTTCTGCCTCTTCGCCGGCGTCCGATCTTCTCAGTCTCGCCGGAGCTTCACGACGATGGCCGCCGCCGCCGAGTTCGTCAAGGGGAACGTTCACCCTAATGGCGTCGCCGTCATCACCCTCGATCGTCCCAAAGCCCTCAACGCCATGAATTTAGGTCACTTTCTCTCTCTTGTTCTTCGATTTTGGAACTTCTTGTTGTTGAAATGAGTAGAGTAGTTGAATGATTGAGGTTTTTGATTGAGCAAACAATTTAGTGAACTTAATTCTTCGGTTTATGGAGTGGAAATTAGGGTTTCAACTAGGCTCGAAATTTTAAAGAAATAGGAGATGAAGAAGTAGGAAGGGGATTGCTAGATTTGCTAAAGGGAAAGCTATGGCCTGGTGTATGCGTTTGAAAGCTGCATTTTTTAGCTTGTTAGGCAAATTAAATTATTGGAAATGATCAGCAAGACAAAGCTAATAGCATGTTTCAGTAGGAATCGAAGAGTAAAAGCAAGAAGATGAAAGGTTGAGATTTCCCTTTTCCTCTTTCCGTTTTTCCTTGTTGGACATGGGATGAAGTGTTTTACTTTTTGATGAATTTGGCTGGAAATCAGTTCTCCCCTTTTGAACTATAGAGATGTCATTGGGTTTCTGGTAAAGAATGCAGTTTGCAAGGCTTTTAACAGTGAGTTGTGTGAAGATTATAGCATCTGCAATCTTTACGGTTTGTGAGATTCTTTCGATAGTTGCGGTTGTGAAGGCGGTTGGTCTGTATATAAGTAGGATACCACTGTACAGAGTTCAAAAATTTTGCTAATCTAAAGTTTGCGACGTGAGATTCTTTCTCTCAATTCTCTTAACATTTTACCTCCAATTCGGTTTGTTAACTTTAGATCGCCTGTACTTTGACAGACTGGTTTGGCAAAAATGTTATGGCTTAGACAAAAGTAGTGCCATAAACACCATAATGTACGAGGGAATTGTAAATTTCTGCAGCTCTGATAATTTATAAAACTCTTAACAATTTTAGTGGAGCTTTTAATTTACCTTAAAATTTCATATAAGATGTGAAAATTTGTAGAGGGTGAGATGAACATGGCCATTATGTAGTAGAAAATCTAGTAGTGGAACTGATACCAAAATCATAATCCAACTCCAATTCTAAATACCCAGTAGTTCCACCTAGGCATTGTTGGTGGATGAAGGGACAAATGCAGCAGCCTTAGCCTTGTAATTGTAGAAAGATTGTTCCCATTGAAATGTTGGGCTCTAGATCAAAAACTATTGGCTAACTGGTAATCCATAGAAAAGAAGAATAGGAATAATAGGATGGTTTTGTGTGTCATTTTGCTCTAGTTCACTATAATCCAATTGGAGAAGGTTGCCTTAAAGCGACTTGTTCAACTGTCCAGAAAGCATACATAATGCAAAAAATACCCTACGAAGTTAAAGATTGACAATGACAGTGATGATCAATGTTGTTTATGTTGAGAAGCATGTGTTAAGACTAATTTACCTTTAGATATTTCAATCTTTGGGTGTTGAATGGGGATATCCATTTGTGAAGATGTTCAAGCTAGGTTTTGCTGGCTTACCGTTATTGTTATTGAGTGAGTGTAATAGAATTAGACCTAATCAAATTGAGGATCGGTCGGCAGATAGAATTTTCTCGACCCTGACCCTACCTGACCCTCGTGCGGGTCAACATACCCTTGACCCTGACCCTGCGGGTACCCTCAGGTCATCGGGTCAGACCCGACCCTCAAACCTTCCAATGTAAAAAATGAGATTCTTCACCAAGTTTTCTTTTTATTATAAAGGTCAACGTTAAACATCTTACAAAATAAAAAGTCAAACGATAATATAATGCTCCGATGAAGCGTATTTCAACTACAAACACTTTAATACGTAAGTTAGTCATTAAAGCAATAGACCGATTATTTCACTGAAATGACTACTCAGTCTATTCCAAACATCAGAGAGGGAGCGTTAGAAGGTTACGAACTAGTGAGATTTGATGAGGTGAATAGGGGAAAGATGCTAAAGGGAGATGAGAAAGTGAAAGCGAAAAAGTTTTGAACAAATGAAACTGAAAGTATCTTATTTTTATTTTAATTTTAGTTTTTTTTTTAAAGTGAGGGTCGGCAGCTCGGGTCAGCGGGTCAAAACCTTTCCCCAAGCCCGACCCTCATCATAGTTGGGTACCCTCAATTTGAGAGTGGGGGTGGGGCGGGTCGGACACAAAAAAAGCCGACCCTGACCCTCATTTTTGAGGGTCGGGTTGGGTGGGCCCCGGACCCATTGATCAGGTCTAAATAGAATGCAGGACATGTTAATTTTTATCCTTTCACTCACATTCGAATATTTTTTTCCCACTTGCAGATATGGACATTAAGTACAAAAGCTTTCTTGATCAGTGGGAAGAGGATCCAACAGTTAAATGTGTTCTAATTGATAGTAGTTCTTCACGTGCTTTCTGTGCAGGTAATAAGATGAAAACAAGACTAACTTCTATATGTTGAGTTCAATCTTATTACCTATGGTAGATGCTGTGAAGCTAGATGCCTTGTGTGAGAGCAATTAATAAAGTTTTGAAGTGAACAAATTCTTCCTAATGCAGGAATGGATATTAAAGGCCTTGTTACTGAAATTCAAAAAGATAAAAGCACAACTCTTGTCCAGAAGGTTAATTTATTCTCCTGGAAAATTTTTTTATTGCTATGCTGTGATATTTCCTTTTCTTAGTGGATGCATCATTACTGCCGATATGTTGTTTGCTTATTTCTTTTCACTCCATGCCTTTATATTAAGAATGCATGTTGATAATGGTTGTTCAAGTGCATTTTGTATCCAAGCCATATAGTTTGGTCTTTCGGCTTATTGTGTTGCATGTATCTGCAGATGTTCTCGGCAGAGTATACTTTGATATGCAAGATTTCTGAGTACAAAAAGCCATACATAAGCTTGATGGATGGCATAACTATGGGCTTTGGTATTGGCTTATCTGGCCATGGCCGTTATCGCATCATAACTGAGGTACTCTAGTAAGACATTCTATGTCCATTGTTACTTAGAGGATGATGGGAAATCAGATTCTAATCTAATTTAAGATAATTTTACAGAGGACTCTTCTTGCTATGCCTGAAAATGGTATCGGTTTGTTCCCCGATGTGGGGTTCTCATACATAGCTGCAAACACCCCTGGAGAAGGATCAGTGGGTAAGCTCAGTTTTCTGGTTCAGTGGCACCCTTCAGCCATGACACCATCCTTTCTCCACATCTCTGGCAGGCTTGAAAAAAAGGAAATAATGCAAATGAAACGGGAAAAGGATCTTTTTTGTGGTCTCTCTCAAACACTGCATTTGTGGAGTGGCTGCATAAAATATGCTGAGAACCTTTATGAAGAAAATTTTTCAAAGAGGGTTTCTTGGTTGTAGAGTTAATATCAATCAGGGTTCAGACATTATCAAAAGTAACAGTCTCGAGTTCTTTTGCTTTTCATTAATTATGGGTACTGTGGAGGAATGGTCAAGCAATTCTTTTTCTTAACCATGCTCATATCAGTATACTGTGTTCAAATGTTGATTATTAATGCAAAAGGAGCTTATTGGTGGACCTCTGGCATCTTCCTATCATCTCTTTTGCTGCACCCATGATCTTGATGCTTTTCTAAACAAATCAATTTGTTTCCCCCTGCAGGTGCTTATCTTGGTCTGACAGGGAAAAGAATATCTAATCCAGCTGATGTCCTATACGTAGGCCTGGGGACACACTATGTGCCATCAGGAAACCTTGGTCCCCTAAAGGATGCTATATTGGCTTGCGCATTGTATGTATGACCTCTCTCGAATTTTGTCATTTATCCTGTGGTGGCATTTGTTTTCCTTTATGCCCAAATCACAATGATATGAATTCCATCCCAGCTATGTTAGGAATTCCATTCCAGCTATTGGTAGTATTCTCTTGAGTTGTGATCATTCACAATTTGCTGCATGTACCAGTTTGTCAACGCTCATTGATGATTCTGACAGGGTCATTGCCCATAAATCAAAGTCTCTAAATATGCTGGCACATATATTTTTCTGCTCCAAAGCCCCATATTGAAGTGATTTTCTGCAGGAAGGCTACTGTTTGCACTGCAAAGTGCAAAGTAAATATATCATAGTGTTCTGTTACATGAAGCTCATCATATTTGTGTCATATTGTCTCATTTCTGACAGAACTGTACCTTTTGTTTCTTGGATAGTTCTAAGGACCCTCACCAGGACATCGCAGCACTACTGTCAAAGTACAGCAGTCAGCCAGAGTCAGAGCCACATCTCAAGTTACTTTTTCCTTATATTGCTTCTGCCTTCCATGCAAACAAGTCAGTCGGTGAGATAATTGAAGAACTGAAGAGGCATCAGCAAAGCTCTGATAGCACAGGTAAGCCACTGATGTGCATTGGAGTTACATTTGTCCAGAATCTGATTTCAGTTTGTTTGCTTGAAAAATATTTTTCCGCCATTTAGGTACTCTAGTTCATGTTGTATTTAAAATAAACAAAGTAGCTGACTTATCCCAATTTTCTGCTCAAGCAAGCCATGGTGGGGTTAGATAACTCATATAGGCATATAGAAAACTTGGTATGTGTTGTCCTTGCCCTTACACGATAGTTTTCCATTTATTAGTGGCAGGATGGGCCAAAGAGGCCCTGGAAGGGCTTGGCAAAGGCGCTCCAATTTCTCTCTGCTTGACACACAAGTATTTTGCTAAAGTGGCATCGGGTCATCGAAGCGATGATGCTGAGCTGTCAAAGGTGAGTTAGGAGCTCATCTTGTCTCACTGTTGCAGCTATCTCCTTGGCAATTTTAGCCAATAATGTTCTGATTTTTTGTTTTCTCCTGGACTTTTCCTGTTTAGCTGAGTGGAGTGATGAAACTTGAGTATAGAATTGCTGTAAGATCTGCACTTAGAGATGACTTTGCTGAAGGAGTCCGTGCAGTTTTGATCGACAAAGATCAGGTCTGTCTCTTCTGTCTGGAAATGATTTTCTTTGTTCAAAATTGTGATTCCTTACAACTCACCTCTACAAAGACTGGAGGTAATAAGAGAATTCCCTTTAATCTTTTTAAAGTCGTTCTATAGATGTTCTCTTGGTATTTTTCTGGGAAACATTTTCAGTCTGCTTCTTTCGTCTCAAGGGAATGTTTGAAAAACTCAAAAATTTTGAGAAGAATCAATGTTCTTCTTCCACTGACCAAGAGGCTTGGCACTTCTATAGTTCTATGGTCATTTTGGCATCCCTTTGCACAGTTTTCCATCACATGGATTGACTTACATAATACCTATGATCCCCACTCTGCAGAATCCAAAGTGGAAGCCATCCTCTGTAGACGAAGTTGACACCAAGGAAGTGGAAGCCCTCTTTGAACCGCTTGAACCAGCTGCTGAAGAATTGAAAGTTTAAATGGAAATCCCCTTGTGGCTACTCGGGTCTAGCATTAGATGATTTAAGAGCCACTATGTCTCTCCTGAAACGAGCTATTGAGGATTCATTTCTCTTTCAGCGATAAACGAGTTTGGTAAAATAAAATGCAGTATGGTATGTACTTGCCGCCTTCAACGGTCAGAGAGTTGTGTATACTGTACATTGTCACATGAAAGAGCTTCCTCTCTCAAATGTACTTGTAAACAGGAGCCTTTGAGTTGCACGACAGCTAAAGAAAAGGATCTATCTGTGTTATTGAATGGTTTCTATCAAGTTCTGTGCACTTGCGGCGTATCACTTCCCCTGTGTGCCCTCCCCTTGTGATTGTTGTTGGAGTAGACAGGTTGATACGGTAAGGACATTTCTTTATGGTATATGCAAGGAAGTCTATAGTAAAATGCAATTGGATGATATCAATTCATGTAATATACCATGTATATTAGTATATGTTGCCTCTTTTAACATTATCACAATTGTCTTTAACATTATCGCAATTGTCTTATGAGTAAGGTGACATGATTCAGGTTGCATAATTTCGTCAGATATCACAAAGAAGTTAAACTATATGACAATTGGTGTTGCACCAAACAACCTAAAATATTTAGTAATGCTGCATGAATTCTACGTTATACCTAAAACAATTCAGAGCCTCCCAAGAAGGTGGCTCCAGGAAAATATTGTATTGCCTTGAACCCCAAATCATTCATAATCAAAAAATTTCTTCTAAACCCCCCCCCCCCCAAAATAGATGACATGCAGCAACGAAGATTTACCCAGATGAAGCAAAGGTTACACTTCTGTCCTTTATATTTGGGGGGGGGGGGGGGCTAGGAGGCTCAGATCTGCATTTCGTCGAACAGTTGGTGGGCATCCAAGATGAAGAGACTGTCATGGCGGCAAAGCAAGCAGGAAGGCGAATGAGGAGAGAGAAAATCTCCACCACAAAGCCCATCAGCCGCTGCCAAGCCAAATGACAAATCCCATCCAAACCCAACTGCGTTCGACTACCTTGAACGATCCACAATCATCACTGCCTCATAATTTTCCTTTTCTTTTTCCTTAGGTTCTGGGTTAGGGTTAGGGTTTAGGATGTGATTGGAGAGATAATTAAACAAACAGAGAAGACAGACAGAAGATCACATGCCCAATAATGAAATTGAGCGTTTGAGTTGAGGGCTGTTTGGTTCAGAGAGAAATCACCGGCTAAAATGACCGCCGGTAAAGGCAGTCATGACGGAGAGGGGCAAACAGCCCTCAGGAAAACTCCCAATTAGCCTCTCCGAGCCTCATTCTTAAACTACTGAGTGTTCTTTGAAACCCTAAACCGGCCCCCCTTGTGCTCATTTTATAGCAAAGTGGAGGCATTTTTACAAAATTGCCACTTTTGCCCCCCTCGTGGGAGTAGGGCATGTACAAGTTATCACGCCAAGGCTTGATGAATGACTTGCTTAAAAGAACTTGTTTGTACCTAGGGATGGGCATTGATGACATTCTAATTTTTGTTGGCAATTTTGATTATTTTAGTTGAAGTCATTTAAAAACAAAACAGAGAATCAGGTTGCTCATTCTCTCATCTATTGACGATCATATGATTATAATGATAGAATTTAGTTGAATGATGAATTAGGTTGGTCAACTTGACACTATAAGATATATATAATTTCCCATAAGCAATAAAACAAACGTTACATGGTTTTTGATCTAGCTTAACAATTACTTACAATATAACTTTTAAGGAATAAAAATTTGTTTCATGGTCTTCGTACCGAACATATAGATATGTTAATAGCGAATATTTGACATTCATAAATTTGCTTTATAATGTACCAAATTTGCCATTTCTAATAGGATTGCTTCTATTGGTTAAGTAGCTCCCAGTTGAAAATGAGAAATGTGGTTAAAAATGTGATAAATTAGAAACACATATCTAGAGAGTCATCTAATTGAACTAATATCTACAAGCAGATTGTCTACGAAAGAAAGACTATCTACTTTTCAATATCTCAAACCTTACAGAAGCAGGACCTGCATTGGGCATTGTTATCGTATATAATTGAACTGAGAATGTATTTGTAAATTGTATGTTGAGTACAAATGCCATAGAAGCAAATTCGCTTGGTGGAGAATGTGTTGTTGATACACTATATTTATGAGTACGAATTCAGTCTCTTTGGCTATTAATGCTCAAATAAGCAAGACTGTTTACGTCTGCATTTTTTTAGACCCCGCAAAATCAAAACACACACTGAGAGTGGTTGTGTATAAATTCAAGGGAACGGTGGCTTCCTCTTTTTAGAAATCAAAAAACAAAAATTTTCACACTTCGAACTTAACCAATAGAATCCATAGAATAACATTAGATCACATAATAAAAGCCACATGTACAGAGAAAAGGAATAAGATGATGACCATTCTTAAAGAGATACAAAATAACAAGATACAATCTACCACTCTTTAATGGAAATGGATTACCTAGGGGTTTAGCAATCCAACCGTGCATAATTAACTATCAATATGCCCCTTTGATAATGGATACAAACTCTTGACATATTCATAAGATCTCTGGAAAATGAATGGAAGACAGGGAAACCATGTATTAGAAAAGGTCCAACCTGAGCAAATGCTTCCACGATGAAGGAATCCCATGAGTGTCAACATCAGGACTAGTCATGAACCTGAAGTCAGAGTGCTGGGAAACCTCATCGCAGTTTCCACTGTCAAGTGAATCCATGCATTTGCCCGTGTCACAAGCCCAAGAGGGCTCAACAGCAAAAGGTGGGGGATCAAGAACCTTGAAAACTCCATTCCTGAAATCAAAGGATAGAATCAACAATGAATGGTGAGGCTCAAACATTTCGCAAGACCAATAATAAGCACCGTTCTTGTACCCATCACAAGCACCAATGTCGTCCATAATTGTGTACCTCAGTTGCAGGTCTTCGATGCTGTTCAATGCATCCTTGTTCAACAACTAGATCTCAATTCATACTTACATACAGATGACAAATTAGTAGTTCAATCTTTGGAACCAATTGCCTGACAATCTTGAAGTCATTAGACTTTGGATCAACACCCCCCCCCAAAAGGCAAGAACATGGCTACATGAGCATGACATTTCCCACATGAACATGGCCTATGAGGGCGCACAACCTTAAACTCCCTAGTGGCTGGATTCTGCAAGGCAAAGGATGACTATAGGCTTGCAGGATTGATATCATTCCATGTAAGCAGAGCAACACCATTCGCAAGCACTGCAAGTCTAAGGGTTCTTAATCGTCGTAAATTCTCAGGAGAATGAGTGCTATAGTGTTCAAGAACAGGAGTCACACACAGGAACATCCCCAGACCTTTTAGATGGGAGGTAAAATTGGGTTAGATCACCAGACTCTGGTGGATATATTTGAGTGTCAAAAAAGTAAGGCACATCACCCTCCTCTTTGAAGATGGCTATCTATTTCACGGACAGTCTAGACAATATTTCCCCCAGTATATCGTCCGAAAATGTACTATCTATTTCTATGGTTTCCAGTTGTGCTATATGACTAGGTAAGCTCTTACCACATCTCTGTGTCCATGCTCCTGTATTTTGTTCGAAGAGAAATTGAATTGTTCGAAGAGAAATTCAATTCATATCTGCAACTCAACAGCCAGATTTGACAATGTTGAAGTATTGATAAATCTGTTACAAACAACTTAGCAATACCACCAACCTAATGCAATGGACTTAAACCAATCTATAAGATTTACCTTAAACATTACCAATTGAAGCATCAATCCCTTTCCCCCCCCCCCCTTCTTTAATCTCCAAATTGTCAATCGGTTACCCAATCTCACGAAATTAAGAAAACGCATCAAGTTACACGTTGAATAAAATCACAACTCAAACAATTGGAATATATCACAACTTTTAGCTCAATTCAGTGTGAAATTCATTCAGACAACTAATCAATTAAAGTATTCAACAAATGGATTTACCGCTTTTTTCATAAAAACCACTCGTCCCCCTAATAAATGGTATCAGAGCCCTAAAAATAAATAAAGTAAACTACAGGACGACTAAAAAGAACATGTTTAATAACAAATTACAATCAAACTCTAAGTTAGACAAAGTTGAAAACTATTTAGCAGGACAAAGTTTTAATTTACCTGAACTCCATTACTATAGTCAAGAAAGAGCATGAGATTATTTAAAGATCTTTTGATTTAACTCTCAGAAGTATTAGACAAAACTTATTAAATCATTATAAAAATAGCTTAAACTATTTATCAACCATACCATAACGAGTTCATACCATAACTATAAATTTAATAAAAGACAATATTGCTCTGTTAGAAAAAAAATTTGAATATACCATATGGTATCAACCAAATATGAACATTAACGACTCACAAATAACATATTATATTGATGAAGAAGAATAAGTAAAAATAACACCACAAAACAATTTACATAAGAATTTCAAATTGGCAAGGGCAAACTTGTAAAAGCAACTAATAAAACAAAAAACTATTTTTGTCGCCATTGTCTGAATTCACGCATTTTGTCACCCCTAGCTGTTTGGCATGACAAAAAGGAAATGAAAACATAACAATAATTTTGATATGAATAGAAATCGGTATAGAAAACTTTGAGAATATGTTATAGACTTTATAAATAAATAGATGAAGATGAATCTTGATGTCATACCTGGAGCAATAAGTAATATAATTTAATTTATGTCTAAAAAAAAAGTGAGTTGTGTAAAATAATTCTTAGACATAATAGGAAATAGTAGTTGTAAAGTCCATCAAAATAGGGAAATAAATTAAAATTTTGGGGGAGGGGGGTTATAAAAAATGTGGGCATGTAACCAGAAAAGTAGGGAAAAAAATTTTAGAAGTAAATCATTTAGGAAAAAGAAAGTACAACAAAGAAGCCAAACAAAGGAGGCAAGTATGCCGTTTAGGTTGAATCGTTTTGCACGTGCCTTGCTCTTGGTAGGGCAACACTCGGGAAGCATGTATCTAAAATAAAGAGGCAAAAGCACCCGGTAAACACAAATTGGGAGCCAACAGTACAACACATGCAAACTCTCTTTCACTTTAAAGTAGAGAAAAGGCTAAAGAGAATGTGTTCGTTACATGGCATATGACTTATGTGCCAAAGCATTTGATCTTTTAACATCAACTAGATCTGGAATGTTAGGCATGGTTGTAAACTTTTTTTAATCCTTTCTTTTCCTTTTCTTTATTATACAGTATACGCCGCACTTCAGTTTTCTTTTGCAACTTGCCTAGTTGTCCATAAGCCTACTTCCCTTTTTTTTTGGGGGGGGGGGGATATATGGTTTCAATGAACATATAACTGCATATTGCTCATTGCATGAAAGGACGATTAAATTTGGTGCTGAAAAAAGAAAAATAAATTAATCACAAGAAAATCATCTGCTAAACTGTTTTTGAGATTAAGATAGTTATAAGTTTGCTACCATTAGAGCAATGATTAAATAAACAAGAATTGTCAGAACAGAGCTGAGAGTAGATTAAAGAATTGCAATGTTCATTCAGAAAGATACCTCACCGAAATTGCCTGCCTCCTTGTTTGAAGGATTAAAATCACAGCGTCCATTGAGGTCAGTATACTCACCATTGAGCCATTCAAACCACCACAACACTGGGAGATCATCCAAAAACCCCAGAAAAGCTGACTGGCAAACTCAAAACATGCATGAATGGCGCTCTCCTTTGGTAGCCAACTTGTCCCGTTGTCCAAGTGCTCCTGAAATTACTGACGATCTATAGCATCTGTACGTGTCTAAACAGGACAAAAAGATGTAAATACCATACAAGCTTGTCTCAAAATCTCCGAAATATAATACCCTGTCATATCAAACATGTAAAACAAAATCAGCCAATCGGAAGCAAACTCATCTCATTCACACCCATTTCACAAGTCGTCTTTTATCTGTGGAAGGGAAATGTTCTTCTCGCTTCTTTGTTCTTACTTTTGGGGGGGGGGGGGGGGGGAGGTTGCCACGTGGAGGCTCAGATATGCACATCAGTGAGTGATTCATGGGCACCATGGAGGACCATAGCGGCAAAGCAAAGCAGACAGACAAGGATAACAGAAACTACTCTTTCACAGCCCACTGGATTGCTGCCAAGCCAATGGGGAACCCACCAGATGCCTCACCAAATCGCTCACCCTGCTTCAGACCATTCACATCCATCATAGCCTCTGATTATTATTATTATTATCATCATCATCATTCTTGTTATTACTACTACTATACTGCTGCTGTTACTACTGTCACTGATGTTGCTACTGCTGAAGGGAAGAATAGTGAAGGACCAAAGTCCATTGCAGAAGGCAATTTGATAACTGAGAAATCATTGGCTTTCGTTAGTGACCAGTCAAGCCGCAGTGATCACCACGGAGAATGCACAAATGGCTACCAGAAAACCCGCAGCTTATCCGAGCCTCATTCTTAGACTAATTAGCTCCAGCCCCAGCCCCAATTTCTTCCTTCGTGCTCAGCTCAGATTCCATTGGTATTAGGTGGCTGCTAGGTTTATCATTAAAGCCTGAATCAAGATCCTGTAGCGGCCAGAAAAATAACCACTTGTTAGCCAATTCCAAAGTAACCCCACCATAATAAATACCAGTGACATTTGGGCTAGTGATGTGATTCTCGCTTGGGGAAACAGAGTCACAAACTTGACACCATCATTAATGAGAGGAAATATCATCACATTTGAGAAGAACTTCCAGATGTATGTATGCATGCATGGAGAGGCTCAGATTCACCTTCTATCAGGCATTATGAGAGACAGGGTAGTGCCATGGGGACGAAGCAGCAAAGCTCATAGCTTGCTGCTGCCAAACCGAAAGTACACCCTTCGTCTCTGCTTTTCGCCTGAGTGACCATCAATCAATCAACAAAGATAAAATCATCCCAGCCTCTAAATTAGTCTTCTTGCTTTCATTTTTCTTCTAGTGTTAGGGTTTTCTTTTTTTAATCTTAAAATTCCGCGAGTTTCATATATCTCCACATTTTGTCAGGCAAATAGAGACCGGGTTCTTGCCATGGCGGCATGGCAAGCAAAGGTAAGCATTGCTGCCACCAAGCCAATGACACAAACCCTCCAGGCCTTGTTTTTGTCGGTACTGGCTTTAGTAGAAAAGATAATCATCACAGTTGTCACAGCGCAATTATGTAAATACATGTCAACAACAACTCCCAATGGGGATCTTACTTTCAAGGGGTCTGAAGAGATTTAAACACAGACAACCTCACTCCTACAAGCACTTGCTCAAGCAAAGAAAGATGCATATAAATATTTTAAAAAAACATTTTGCCGAGTTGAAATTCTTTAGAAACACACTTGAAAATAGAAGTATTAAATATCAATAACAAGTGACATTAAAGGTGAAAGTATATGTTGACGCACTGAAATTGGCCCGGGTGCTTCAAACGAGGTTCCAAGCTTAAATCTCATACATAAAGAAGACTTGCAGACATAGAGCCTTATCCCTTATAGGCTGACAACAGCTTGACTTCAATTATCAGAGCATCACAGAAAAAAGATACATATATCTCTATAAAGGCTCAGATTCGTACGTTCAGCCATAAGGACTGGGTTCCAATCATGGCGGCATAGTGGGCAAAACCAATAATATTGCTATTGCCAAGCCGATGACATAACCCTCTTTTATGCCTTTGGTGCCCGCAACTACGCATTTTAGAAAAGCAACTAGGGCCCAATTCTTTTCAACTTAATTTTGCTGAACCTATGCAAATTGAACTTACCTGAACTAAATTTTTCGGCAGAACTGAAGTGAACTGATTTTTGATGAACTCAAGTGAACTTCTTCTTACGAAAGAAAAGTTAAGGGTTGAAGAGAACAGAGACCTAAATCATCACTGCCTTCAGAATACTCGTATCTCCAACAAAACAGCTTCGTCCATACAATTCAGACAGTCCTAAGTTTAAGTAGGTGGGCAAGGAGGCTCAGTACCACGTTTCGCAATCAGATGGATGGAACCCGTGGTAAGAGTTGTCATGGGGGCAAAGTGAGCAGACGGGCAACTGAGGAGAGAAATCAAATGAAATCTAATGTTTATCACCAAAATACCCCTCAGCCACCGCCAAGCCAAATGGAAATCTCAACTCTAGGAGCAAAGCCCAAACCAAACCATCTTGACTACTTTGGACAATCCAAAACTCATCATTGCCTCGTAGATTTACTCTTTTTAACCTTTTGCTGGGGTTGTTTATGTTGTTGGGGATGAATGAATCAGATAAACATCCGTGTTCAACCAGAAGCAGCGCTCAGATGGCAGAGTGTAAGAAGCAGACACAGAAATTTGCACGCCCAGTGAAATGAGCATTTTGAGGGTTGTTTGGTTGATAGAGAAATCATGGCCTAAGATGACCATCAGCATAGGCAGTCGCCACGAAGATCGGCAAACAGCCTTCAAGGAACTCATGGGCCTCTACGGGTCTCATACCTTGACCAATGAACATTTCCAACCTCAGTTTTGCCCCATGCAAAGCTGTTGATGATGTTGGCATGAGAGGCCGAGAAATAGATAATTAGGGTGTATGCTTCAAAAAATTAACCTCAACGCCCACCACTCTCCTCTAAAGGAGAGAGAATAAGCAATGAAGAGTTCGAAGGCTCAGCTATGCATTTCATCAAACACAGAGGAGAAGCATGCAGCAAAGCACGCAAAAGGGCAGGTGAGAAGAAAGAAACCCAACCCACAAAGCCCCATCACATGACGCCAAGCCAGCAGAAAACCTTGATGCGGCATCACATCCATCATAGCCTCTAATAGCTACTAGTACTACTAATCCTGCTGCTGCTGATGATGAAGGGAAGAGCTGTTGAGACTGTAGAACACTGGAGGAAGCTGTTCAACAATTCAGAGATTGTCGGCTTTTGTCAGTGACCAGCCAAACCATAGTGATCACCAAGGAGAAGGGACAAATGGTTACAGGAACACCCGCAGCTTCTCCATGCGTCATTCTTAAACAAAAAAGCTCCAGCCCGAATTTCTTTTCATGGTGCTCAGCTCAGATTATGTTGAAACTTATTGGCTTCTAGGGTTACAACCACAGCATCCAGAATCAGGATCATGTTGATGCCATAACTTAGCCGCAACTTCTCAGCCAATTCCGCATGCACCTAGTCGTAATAGATATCAGGACTGGTGACTGATTCTCGCTTTGGCAACATGAGTCACATCGTCACAACACCGACGTCCACAATGGAAAGGGAATATCATCACATTTGAGATGAATTAGGAGAAACAGGGCAGTGTCATGGGCACAAAGCTGCAAAGCTCATAGCAAGCTGTTGCCAACCCCATTGCATACCCTTGCTCTCTGTTTCTGAGCACCTAAGTGACCATCAAGATAGGAACATTACACCACCACAGCCCCTAAATTAATCTTCTTGCAACCATTTTTCATGTTGTTGCCGATTTCTAGAGAGCTGAAGAAACCAAAAGTTTTCTAGATCATGCTAGACTAGATAAAAATACTCTATAAACTGCTCTTTGCTTCCTTTCAATGGAGTAGCCTTCAGACGAAGGTTTTTAATCGAAGGTCTAATGAAACTAGCCTCTTTGTAATTTAGGGTACGGCTGCTGTATCCCCCAATCCCTCTCCCGAATGATGAGGCTGATTCTTCAGATATGGAATTGGACTTGGATTTCAACAACTATGTTTTTTCTTTTCCTTTAGGGCATGTTCTTTTCACATTGATTCCTCCAGATTCACACCAGATTTCAATGTCTCCAAAATTAAGATTTGAAATTCTCCCACCTTCTCAAGCCAAAATTTTCATGGACAATAGATCATATTTTCTTGACAAACTAATTAAACAAGCCAACAAGAACCCAAATACACATTTTTTTGATAAGGTCAAGAACCCAAATACACATAAGCATGCACGCACAGACAGCACAGCATTTCACGAAACCTGTAAGGCATAAAACCTCACAATTGCACACATATTTATTTATAAGAAGGCTCAGATTCATATCTTGTCGGGCATAAGGAGACCTAGGTTCCTGCCATAGCGGCATAGCGAGCAAAGCTAATCTACCTGCTTCTGCCCTGCCAACAACATAAACCTTCTGGTCTTCATTTCAGTGACTGTTACTACTGATTTTGGGTCTGTTCTCTTAGCAGTTGGCAGAGACAAGTAGTAGGTTTAGTTTACCTAGAAAACTAGAAGCACCAAAAAGTTCAATTCAATTCAGTTCAGTTAAGCAAAAAAATAAAACCCTACAGAACAGGCCCTTAGTAGAGAGCTCAATCATCACAGCCTTCAAATCAACCACAAGCACGTGTCATATTTAATAGGGAGTAAAGTAATGCAAAGCAATGCGACATAATCAAAAGAAATGATGAGGACTCTTTTGATTGATGAAGATAGTACCAAGTACCAACATCAGAATCAAATTTCTTCATATTTCTCAAGTTGAAATTTCATGACCAAGACATCACATTTTCTTCACAAAATGATTGAACAAAACCACCGTTCGTACGCGCGCGCACACACACAAAAAAAAGGTCAAAGCATCTAAGGCATGAAACCGCCCAGGCGCACAATATGAATATCACCCGACCAACATAAGCTTCAGTTGTTCAAACATCGGACACGGTCTTGAAGTTTGAGCGTTCTAACAAGGAAAACATGCACTAGGAAAGCTCTATCATTCACCGGCCAATACTAGCAGGACTTCCAAGGATTAAAGACTCAAAAATAATATATATATATATATATATATATATATATATATATATATATATATA
>JACYFF010031955.1:115358619-115460112 GCA_017589665.1 Selenicereus undatus | reverse complement strand
ATATATATATATATATATATATATATATATATATATATATATATATAGACATATATATATCTCTATATGAAAGCTCAGATTCGCCTTTCGTCAGGCATATGGAGACGCAGGTTCCTGCCATGGCGGCATAGCGAGCAAATGTAATACGCTGCTACTGCCAAGCCAACGACAATAAATCAACTGGCCTTTGTTTGAGGCGCCTGCAACTACTGAGTTCAGTAGAAAACATTATATCATCACAGCCTTCTTCAAAGTCATTAGTAGCACATCTTGTTTGACTGGGCGTACGGCAATGAAATCAACATAAATGCTAAGGACAGTTTGATTGATGGAAATATCACTGGCTACAATGACTGCCAGCTGGATGGTCACTAGGGAGAGGCCCTCAAGGATGTTCGAGGCCCGTCCGAGCCTCAATCTTATTTTTGACATCAGCAACATTCCTTTACACACCTTTGTTCCCAGGGTTTCAACCAAGAGAGCATTTGACATTTTTTCATATCCACATTTGATAAAACAGTGGGTGGGCACCCCAAAGGCAGAGACAGCCATAGCAGTGAAACAACTGTATAGGCAACTACGGAGATAGAAAACTTTTGACCTGAAGACCCATCAGCAATTGCCAAGCCAATGACAATCCCAAAAGACGCCTTAAATGAACTATCTTGACTACTCTGCATGACCTAACATGACTGCTTCCTCAGTATTTTTGCCCTCTTTCTTCATTTTGAGGTGGTAGAGATGGCAAAGATGATAAGCTCAAAGGGAAAGGTCATGGATCAAATCCAGCACTCGGCCTTTTTGCGCCACTTCATAGAAGACTCAAGTGAATCTCGTACTTTCAACATGAGGACTTAAAGATGCAAAAGGAGAAGATGCCAATTGAAATGAGTTTTGCAGAGGTTTTTGTTTGAGGAAGAAATCACCGGCCAAGATCACCGCTGGACAAGGCAGTCACTATGCAGAGGTGCGGGCAAATGGCAATAGAGAACTCGCAGAGAATCTCCCAGCCTCATTCTCAAAATTATGACTATCGTCATTTTCCCAATCCCCAGAGAACCCTATTCCCCCTCCCGCTCCTCCCCCCCCCCCCCAAAAAGAACAGTTCTCCAGCTCCTTGTTTCCTTATTCTTAACAGTCTTAACCCCCCCCCCCCAATAAAAAGGAACTTGCATTGCTAAATACTCTAAACCATAAAGAGAATATCCCATAGCTTTATTAAAAGGAAAATAATAAACAAACACACCCGATATCCCATAGCTTTATTATAAGCAAACACACCCAATCCTACAAATTACACAAAGAACAATGATGGCAGCAAGTTCAACAAAGCACAACAAAGCAACATGTCAATGTCTCAAACCTACTGCTTGGATCAAGTTGCACGGATTGGATCTCATTCTTGGATCTCACTAAACTCCTCCTTTCGAATACGCTTTTGAATCCTACACAAAAGACACCCAATGTCGACATGCAAATCACACCGAGAAAACCTCATTTTAAAACAAGGGACTAGTCGGAGAATACCTGAAAAAATAAGCAACCCATTGCATCAAACAGGTTCAGGGTCGGCATTTTCTTTGTTCTTTTTTCTCCCTTTTTTGGAACGGGGAAGAAGAGAAGAGAAGGACGAGGAGGCTCAGATTGGCATTTCATCAAATAGTTGGTGGGCAACCGTCGGAGGAGACTGTCATGGCGGCCAAGCAAGTAGATGGGCACCTCTCCTATACTACTCTTACTCCCCTTCCAAACAGGTCCTCAAAAATCCAATCTTTAGCATTGAAAAGACCCATCAACTGCTGCCAAGCCAAATGAGAAGTCTCAACCCCAACAAGATTACCCAAAACCAACCTGCTTTGACTACTTTGAACGATCTCAATATCATCACTGCCTCAATTTTTTGTTTTTTTTTGGGGGGTGTTTGAATGAATTTACCAACGAAAAGAACAGGCCTTAGCAGCTCAGATGGTAGAGCGTCTGTGTCGTTGAGGGCTATTTGGTTGAGAGAGAAATCACCGGCGAAGGTCACCGCCGGCGAAGGCAGGCACCGCGGAGAGGGGCAAACAGCCCTCGGAAACTCCCAATTAGCCTCTCCGAGCCTCATTCTTAAACTGATGAGTGTATTTTGTATCCCTAATTTTGCCCCCCTTTGTGCTCATTTATAGCAATTGAGGGCATTTAAGTCTTTTAAGATAACGTTGCCTAGTCCTAAACAAACTTCTTGACTAGTGTTTTGATCTTCTTTGTGATGTGGGTATTGAGTTTTGAGTATTATTATTATAATTATAGGTTTAGGGTCTATTTTTTTCGTTGAAAGATATAAATTAGTAAATGAATAAAATTGATTGAGATTGATAAAAATAGGATGAAGTAGATTAAAATAGGTTGAAGTTGATTGAATTTTTGTGTGTGTGTGTGTATGACTTAGTTTTAAAAAGCGCAAGGCGCACGCATTATGGATGCGAAGCGCACTTCTATGCAAATTTTTTTTTAAAGTATTTCATATTTCACAAAGCATATTTTGCATAAATAAGTTAGATAAATGCATTAAAAATGTGATTAGACATCAATATGACTACTGATACTACAAATAACCTTAACGTATGTTATTTGATCATCGTAGTTTCCCAATGCACTTCTTACAGTATAAGTTTAGCTTATCTTTTAGCTCCCAAGGGAGGAAAAAAAGGAAAAAGATAAAGGCAAGGCTAAGAAAAAGAAGAAAAAGGGGGAAGATATAGTCTCGCATCCTTGAAACACACTTCATCCCCTTCGAAGCGCTAACCCGGTACCCTCACACTGAGGCGCGCCTAGGCATGCCTCAAGCGGGCTTTTTTAAACTAAGGTATATGATGGGTAGAAGTTGGTTAAAATAGTGGAAGGTAAGTTAAAATTGGTTAAAGTGAGTTGAAATTAATTGAAGTAGGTATTTTTTTAATTAAAGTTTGTGATGTGGATTAAAGTGAGTTAAACTTTATTGAGATTGGTAAATTGGAATTTATCAACGAAAATAACAGGGCCTTAGGTGAAGCATTTTCCAAATTAGACAACCTCAAAAATGTTGTATACTTCCTTTGTTTCATCATATTGTAAAATTGATCATCTAGAATAGTATCTAGCATCATTTAGTTTTAAACTTTATCAAATTACTTATATACAAAACTATCAGTTATGGAAAAGAAAAAAAAGAAATCATGCTCTCCATAATGTTGATAAAAGATTAAAGAAACAACCTCATGTCTATGATGACAACTTCTAAAAACATTACCAATTTTATTACATACTAGTATTTCTTTTCCTTTTTTTACAGCAAGAAACAAAAGGATAATTCATTGAACATCAATGAATCTTCCAACATTTATCATGCAAACGCGACTAAAAGAAATACAATCTTCACTGTCAAAATAAATTTCCGATTCTATGAAATATAACTTGCTACACACTAATCATTTGGCTTTCCCATGTGAATAGTTGTTTTCCACTGCAACATAAGAAAGGAATCCACATATCTATCACATTCTCCTTCAAAATATAGACCTGTTGATCTAACTGAACTTTGCAAATGAAATATCAATATAACACAAGGTATTGTATTTGATCTATTGAATGCCATTGAAGAGCCTTGTTGCCATATTCAATTGATTCATCTCAAAAAAAAAAAATACAAACCAAACAAGAAAACTACGCACAAACAGGCAAACCGAAAACTCTACACAATTGTAGAGACAAGTTACATAACAAAATTCTCAAATCTCAGAATTGGGGAGATACATCACAACAAAGACAATAAAAACACTAAATAAACTAGAATAAGCTAAGACAAGAAAAGAAGAGATGGGCTGAACAATCTACAAATGACCATTCCCGGCCTTTCAGGATCCACCAAGCGAGCAAAATCGGAGGAACGAGTGGCTTTCCCCCTTCACGTCACAGTTTGATGTGCACGTTTTCACCCTGGCATGTGTCAATTTTTCACTTCACCCGATCCTGACTAGCCTATAAAATAGGGAGCATAGCATATTTTCAAGCAAGCAGATAGAACCGCCCTGGACAAAATGCAAATAAAGCATGGCCAAATTTCCATGTGATGAACCTTTATATGCCATAGACAATTTAATAAAACCCTTGCAAGAAAGGTTATTGGGAATTAATGTGTGTTTATCCTTGAGAAGCACATTTAGAGTTTCAATGCCCTGAGCCTTTGGGTATAGGTGATGGGACCATTGATATTGGCGCTCAATAGAAATTAGGTTCATTGCCCTGAGCCTGGGACGTGTAGAAATGGGTGGTCAGACCATTAACGTGGTCATTATAAGTTCTGAATACAAGCAAACAGAGCAGGTGCAATTGTGCAAACTCTTGCCCTATCAGGAAATTCTCTTCTATTGCCAACAACTCAAATCAGCCCAAAGTCAAACGTCCCAAGCTGAAAAAGTCAAGTGAAGGCAGCAGAAGTCTTACCCTACTACTAGAAACTTAGGTCTGTCGGTAATAGATAACTCGAATGAGATTAATTTCCACCAAAAAAAAAAAAGAGCTGTGAGATTTACTCAAAGACCAGGCGATAAGATCAGAATGTCTGCAATTAATCAGAAGCTCCGGGGTCCTTGAGAGAAATCGTACACCACTTGTCATGGGATGAAGAAATAAGAGGTGAAATGACTGGCAGACTCAAAATGGCATCCACCATTAGCCATTCCGTAGTATCCCCCACACTTTGTGCAAGCCTCCCTGAAATTACCAACAAAATTAATGATATCAGAAACCTAAACACGAAAACCCTGTATAAAGCGTTCAAGTTTGTCTCCAAACCTACCAAGTTCAATAACCTGATTCATCAACATCGAAAACAAAATTAGTCAATGGGAAATACAAACATATCTCATTCACAGCCGCTTTAGAGTTCCTCTTTTAAAGCGTACGCGAAGGAAAGGGAGTGCGTGTGCCCCCCCCCCCCCCCGGGGGGGGGGGGGTAGTGCTTAGATACGCATGCATCAGCCTGGGCACCAAGATGGACAGCCATGGCAGCAAAGTAAACATACAGGCCAAGCTAGTGAAAAAGCTCTACAGCCCATTGAACGTTGCCACGAAAATGGAAACCTCCAGATGCTGAAACAAACCACTCGCACAACTTCAGACCATTCATATCCATCATAGACTATGATTATTAATAGTATTACTGCATCAGTATTTATTATTGTTACTATGCTAGTATGCTACTTACTAATGCTGCTGCTGCAGAAGGAAAGAAATGTTAGGACTGAAGAACACTGGAGAAGGCCTTTTGACAATTCAGAAATCATCGGCTTCTCTTGGTTAGACTGGCCAAACCATTTGATCACCAAGGAGAAGGGGCCAATGACCACTACGACACTTAAAGCTTCTCCAAGCCTCATTCTTAAACTAATGAACCCCAGCCCCAATTTCTTCCCCTCATGCTCAGTCAAAATTCCATTAATATTTGGTGGTGTCTTAAGCTTGAAATAACAGCAGCCTGAATCAAGATCTTGCTGCTGCCAAAAAACTTAATCACAACTTGTTAGCCAATTCCAAACCCTACCATGAGAAATGTAAGGACAATTGCCTGGTGATAGTATTCCCATTTTGGAAGTACGAGTCACAACCATTACACCACTACCAGTGAAGCCGATATACCATCAACTGCAATGCATGAAATCCATACATGCATATCTGTACATTGAGAGGCTCACGTCTGCCTTTAATCAAGCATTAGGAATAACAGGGTAGTGCCCCAGTGCAAAGCACATAGCTTACCTTACTGCAGCCAGGTCAATGGAACATCCTTGAACTCTTGCTTTCAAGCACGTGAGAGACCACCAATTAAGAGAAAGATTAAATCATCACAGCACCAAAATTATGCAAACTAAAGCGAAATGCCTCTCTAAACTATTCATTTGCATCATTTCTATGGAAAAGTAGGCAATCTTTGGTTTCTTGGTTGCACTATAGCCTCTTTGCAATTTAGGGCTAAAATTGCTCTCTCCCCACCCCCACCCCCCAAAAAAACAAAAAATTTAGGAGGATTCTCTTGTAAGGATTTGGATCTGAAGTTGTATTATGGCAACCATTTTATTAACCGTCTCTACGGTATATTCTTTTCACATAAGTCCTTCACATATCTCCAAAATTATGATTCAAATTTCTCCAAGCTTCCTGGTGAGAAATTTTCATGATAAATCATAGTAAATCATATTTTGTTGACAAACTAATTTAATCAAGCCAACAACAAACGCAAAGACACACCCCACACATGCACCGGGTTTTGGGGGGGGGGGTTGGCCATTTCATGAAACCTGCAAGACATGAAACCTCACAATTATATAGATATATCTCTATCTGAAGGCTCAGATTCATTTTTGCTCAGGCATAAGGAGACCCAGATTAAAGCCATGGCAGCATATTGCGCAAAGTTAACAGGCTTGCGGTGCCAAGCCAATGACTTAAACCCATCCAATTTCACTTTTGGCGCTGTGACTACTGATTTTAGAGTTCGTTCTCCAGAACCGCAAGACACTCTCAGTTCAGTGTTGTTTTAGTTACAAAACTTAAAAGAGCAAGAAGTTCAGCCCACTTCAGCTAAGTTAATTAAGGGCCTGTTCTTTACAGCAGTAAGAGTTGTCAGCAGTAAAGAGCTCTAGTTGTGACTTGTGAGGAGTTGAGCTGAAATAAACAGGTCCTAAGTCTTAGAGAACAAGCCTAACTATAAAAACTAAATCACCATAGCCTTCAAATTAATCACAACCACATTTCATATCCAATAGGGCATAATAGAATGCAACGCAATGTAATTGACAGTAAGCGATGAGGATTGTTTAGCTGATGAAGACATTGCCAGAAGCAAGATTCAAATTTCTTCAGATTTCTCAAGAATCACATTTTCTTGGCAAACTAGTTCAGCAAATCAACACAAACCCCCCCCCCTCCCTCCCTGGCGCAACACACACAAAAATACATACATGGAAAGGATCCCGTGAACCATAGAAAGCATGAAACCACAAAATTATAAATATCCTTCAACTGATATGAGTAGGTTCAAGTGGCCTAAACTTCAGACAAGGACTCAAGTTTGAGACACGTAAATGGATAAAGCCTCCAGTGGGAGAACGCTACCGCGAATGGGCCTATGGCTACTTGAACCAACTCCAGTCCACAGAAATGAAAGACCGAAAAAAGTACATACATACATCTCCATATGAAGGCTCAGATTCGCCTTTGATCAGGCATATGGAGACCCAGATTCCTGCCATGGCGGCATAGCGAGCAAAGCTAATAGATCTACTGCTGCCAAGCCAATGACATGACCAACTGGACTTCGTTTCCTGTGCCTGACAAAAAATACTGAATCATCACACCCTTCAATTTCCTTCAACTTATCAGTGTTGCTCTTTTCAACTTATTCTGAGTACTTATTATCAGCATTCAACACTGTTAAGGGCGTGTTCTATTTAACTAAGCCCAGGTTTTTTTCGACTTATCATAGGTACTAACCATCATGAGGTTTATTCACTCATGTCTTTGAAGGAAGTCGAAAACCAAAAGATGGCAAAATAAAATAAAGAAGTCGGAGCACTTTCAGCATAATTCAGCATTATCTAATACTGTTAAGTAATTACTGAAAGTACCTAATTATATTTTCTTCAACTAGTCAACATGTTTTAAGCATGTTTCAACAATAAGCACTAATAAATGCTTCTCGTAACTACAAAAGAATATGTTGTGAGTACAATTCAGCACAGCTCAGTACAATACTACTTAACACTTGAAAAAGTACTCAATTGGCTAGATTGTGATTAAACTCAAATCCCCTATTATTTATCAATAATTGCACTTATTTTACTAATAATATAAATATGTTTACTATTGTTATTGTAAAATTCATTGACAATTGAAAAAAAAATTACATTATGTAGCTAAAATAACATGTTTCACACATCTATGTAAAATATAAAGAATATTAATAGTATTGTGCTTATTCAAAGTATCCAGTCATATTTTCTTTCTTAACTATATGCAACTTTTGAATAACATTTAGTAACTTTCAGCAATAAACAACAATAAGTACTTCCACGATACCAATAAGAATACCTAGTAAGTTGAAAAGAATGGGCCCCAAAATACCCAAAGACCCATCAGCAATTGCCAAGCCAATGCCAACTCCAACCCCCCTAGAAAGCCTCAAACGAACTGCTATGACCCAAAATCATCACTGCCCATTTTTTTTCCTTCTTTTTTCTTTTTTTGGGTGGTGAAGATGGAAATCATAAGCTCAAATGGAGGTACAACAGTTCATGGATCAAATCCAGCAGTTCTCTCACTTAATTTTATATAAGAAAAAGAGAAGACACCCATTGAAATGAGCTTTGCAGGGCTGTTTGGTTGAGAAGAAATCATCAGAGTCCCGGAAGAAGGTGTTCACCACGAAGCAGACACCCATTGAAATGCCCTCAGGGAACTCTGGACTCTGAGCCCCTCTTAACCACATTCTCAAACTTTTGAGTATTTCCTATTCCCAGTTTTGCCCATTTATAGCACCGAGGCTCTACCTTGCCTATTTTGATTCTCCAGCTCGTTGTTCCTTAATCCTTAAAAAGCTCCCCACCCCAGAACGTGAATGGCTAGGACCCTACACCGTAAAGAATAAATTCCAGTAGCCTCTTTTTTTAAAAAGAGAAGACACCTATCCTTCAAATTACGCAAAGGGCGATGATGGTGGAAACTCAGCAGAGCATTACAATCATCAAAAAAACAAAGCAGCCTGAAAATGTCTCAAACCTATAGCTTAGATTAGATTGAAAAACATTGTTGGACCTCATCAAACTCCTTGTTAAGTTTGCCTAATGAATCCTGCACAAGAAAGGCACCCATAATCAGCTTCAGCAAATAACACACACAGAGAAAGGACCTCATTGAATGGGAGCCTTAAAGCAACGGTAAGGTTGTCTCCGTGTGATCAAAAGGTTACGGATTCGAACCGTAGAATCAGCCACTCACAAAGTCAGGTTAAGCTGTCTACCGTTCACCCCTTGGGGTGAGGTACGTAAACGCGGAATGCTTGTGTACCAAGCTGCCCTTTAGAGAAAGGACCTCATTGTTAAGCTAGTGACCAATTCAAGAGCCTCAACAGCAGACAGACAACCCATTTCATCAAACAGGTTCAGGGTTCAATCTCCTTTGTATTTTCTCCTTTTCGCGGGGGGGGGGGGGGGCGGGGGAAGGGGAGGAGGCTCAGGTCAGCATTTCATCAAACAGTTGGTGGGCATCCGTCAGAAGAGACAGTCATGGCGGCAAAGCAAGCAGACAGCCATCAAAAGACCCATCAGCTGCTGCCAAGCCAAATGAAAACTGTCAACCCAACAAGATCACCCAAAACCAATCTGCATTGACTACTCTGAACCATCTAAATATCATCACTGCCTCAATTTTTTTTCTTTTTTCCTTTTTGGGGTCTGTTTGGTTGGTGGGTATGAATGATGAGTGGGACTTATTTATCAACGAAAAGAACAGGGCCTTAGTAGCTCGCTCAGATGGTAGAGCGTCTGTTGAGGGCGGTTTGGTTGAGAAAGAAATCACCGGCTAAGATGACCGCCGGCGAAGGCAGCCACTGCGGAGAGGGGCAAACAGCCCTCGGAAAACTCCCATTTAGCCTCTCCGAGCCTCATTCTTAAACTAATGAGTGTATTTTGTAACCCTAATTTTGCCCCCTTTGTGCTCGTTTTATAGCAATTATGGAGCTCTTCCCTATTGTCATTTTTGTCCCCCCGTTCCAGGCTTTAGTGGACAATTGTAGAAGGGCATTTGCGTCTTTCGAGATGCAATCAACAAAGGACCCATTCTATTCATGAATAAATTCATTTTTATTAACTTCTATCAATTTTTACGAAAAAAAGATTTAATCGTTTTCAACTCTAACCAACTAACATTTTCCATCAACTTCTAATAACTTTTACTAACTCTTACCAATTTTTTTCAAAAAATTTTTACAAAGAAATTCTGGCTCATTTACATTTATTACCAACATCATCCAACTTTTATCGACTTCTACCGACTTCTTCCAATCTTTTTCAACCTTAACCAGCTCATACCAATCACTCCAAAAAAAATCAACTTCTACCCACTTTCATCAACTTCTATCAATTTTTACTAATTTCATCCATTTATCAACCCTTATTTACCAACGAAAAGAACAAACCTGAAGTTATGAGTATTGATTCTTTGGCAATTGTTTGATCTACTATGACGTTGTGACGGACTTGGTTTCCCAGGGTAAAGCATGTCAACTAAAGTGTTAATATTTGCCTGTAAAAACTTTTTATTTTTGGCATATAAGAGGTCTAAAGATCAATTCAAACAAAACTCAAATTTACAACTTTAGTAAAAATGATGGACCCAAAAATGACGTTTAGAAGGTGTCAATTGAGTAATTAGCAGAAATGTTCTCCATATGCTACAATTTATACCCCATCCTCAACTTTTCCCCGAATTATAATGTATGCTAAGTTATCATTCACACACTTCGGACCTCTCGACTATACTCGCATACAAGACCATATGATACTGTTGTAGACCAAGAGCAGAAGCTTACATAGTCAATCAATTCAATACAATTCACAGGCAGTTAATCCAAAATAGGAGTGATCCTCTCTATGCTTTTTTTTTTTTGGGTTTAATTAACACCTTTTGTTTTCAAGTTAATCAAAGTACAAAATAGCAAATGCCCCCCGGGGCCAGCAATGAAAAAAGAAGACAAAAAATAGTTATGGCTACATCATAGAGTCTTAACTTTCTAGATCATTACATTACTCCTCAGCACCCACAAGGTCCCATTGAATGCATCAGACAAACTACCCAGACATTTCAGAGCACATTCGCTACTCTCAGGCAATCAGTTTCCAGGAGGAGCCTCGAAAACTCGATCACAGCAGACCACTTCAGCCCCTCCTGTGCTGCCAAAAACTTCCACTTCATAGCCTCTTTTAGCTTCTCGCTGGAATTAGTACATGTGTATATATATGAATATGAGTTGAGGGAACAACTAGGGCAGGCAAGGGAGTAATCATGTTACCATTACTCCTAGGCGCATGTCTCCATGGGCAGCAGTGAAGAAAAAGAAAGGAAAACAAGCAAATAGACAACTTCACCATTGAATTTCATACAGCAGTTGAAGAGCACCAAACAGGCTTAGAGACTGCCACAGCTGCAAGACAAGCAGATGGCCAACTAAGGAGAGGGAAATTCCCCACTCCAAAGACACATGGCAGCTATCAAGCCAATGAAAGTTCGAAAACCAGAAAGATGCCTGAAACCAACTGCTGTGACAAACGGTGGACGAATTATAATCGTCATAGCCTCAGATTCCCCCTTTTTTCTGTGGTTTTTTTTAAAAAAATTTTGTGGTGATTGTGGTGAAGATGGGGAAGATGATAAGCTTAGCAAGAAAGGTACCAAAAGGATGTGGGCCCAAATCTAGGACATCGGCTTTCACATGGTTTCTGAAAAAAGGGGGGGTAGGGAAGAAAAAGAGTAAACACCCATTAAAATGAGTCTTACTGAGGGCTGTTTGCTTGAGGGAGAAACCACTGGCTAAGATGGCACTAATAAAGCCAATCACCGCAAAGAGGGGCAAACAACCATCTGGAACCCCAAGGCCCGCCTCAATCTCAATTTTCACCCTGTTCTTTTCAGCTGATGTATAATAGATAGAACTGTAAAGAGCTGAAAGGAGCTGCAATTCAGTCTCCAAATCTGTTTAAGCCCACACCCCACAGCTTGTTTGGAGGGGCAAACAACCATCTGGCACTAAACATACAGAGAAGGCCATGGGGGCAAAACAAGTAAATGGACAATGAAGGAGAGAGAATTCTCCACCCCAAAGAACCATCAGCAGCAGCCAAGCCACCGACAGTTCCAAAGCCCGAAAGATGTACCAAACAGATAGAGAAGGTCATAGTGGCACAACAAGTAAATGGACAATGAAGGAGAGAGAAATTCTCAACCCCAAAGAACCATCGGCAGCAGCCAAGCCACTGACAGTTCCAAAGCCAGAAAGATGTCTCAAACCAGCTTCTGCGACAAACTTCGCATGGCCTAAACTCATCACTGCCTCAATTAGGTGTTTTTTTTTTGGTTTTTTTTGGGGGGGGGGGGCCCAAGGTTATGAAGACAGAGGAAGATGATAAGCTCATTTGGGAAGTACCAAAAGGGTTTTGGCTCAAAATTCAAATCTAACACATCATGCTTTTCAGGCTTTCCACAAGAAAAGAAAGAAAACCAAAAGATACCCATTCTGAGCTTCGCCTGAGGGCCATTTCGTTGAGGTAGAAATCCCTAGCTACGCTAACAAAGGCAATCACCAGAGAGAGGGGTGAATACCGTTCAGGAACTCCAAAGGCCTCTCTGACCCTCAATCTCATTTTTGGGCCTATTTTGTTAAGTTAGCTGTAATTTGCAAGCTATAACAAGTGTTAGTAGCAAGGAGCTAAAGGATGTAAAGCCAACTTTTCCCTCTATACATACCTTTACCTAAGGCCTGTTCTTTCAGTGTGAAAGTTCCATTCTGTTTAGCTTTGTTTAGGACACGGAAAAAAATATTACAAGGAATCTGTAGCAACCTGGAGAAATCTGTTGGGCTTTTCTTGGCAAGAGAGTGACAAAAGGCTCAGATTCATATTTTATCAAAAAACTGGCAAGCATCTAAGACGGTTGGCTGTCATGGCGGCAAAGCAAGACAATAGGAATGTGAGAAGGAAGCAAATCACCATCATAAAAGACCCCTGACTTGCTGCCAAGCCAATGGCAACTCCCACACTCCAATGGATGTCCCAAACAACTGTTTTCCACTACTTTGAAAAATCCCAAGATCATCAAAGCTTCTACTCCCAGCTTTCCCGGTGCAGGACTAGTAGGCATCAGTAATGATGGGTGAGGCTTTAACAGTACATACAGAGACCTACATCCGAATCCCACTGTACAAGCTCTTAAGAAACTCCAGAGGCCTCTTGAAGCCTCTTCTTGAACTAATCAGCATTTTTTCTAAAGAAAGGAGTTCAGATTTTCCTTTAATGGAGATGTAGGGGCCAATAGCAGCGATGCCAGAAAATATTATCAGCTTGTCGCCGCCACAAACCAATGGTAAGCACATTTATGAGTTGCCCCCATAAGCCCCGAGTCCCTGATTAAGCACTTGCTGAAATAATATGAAAAGAAATCAACCACCTCTTTCTTCTGTCTGTATCATTCACTTTCTTTCCGATTAGAGATACTTGGAAGCTCTTAGTACTACTTAAGAGGTCCTGCGGCTCAACAAAGCACACAGTCAGGTGAGCAGAACATGCACAAATGTCATGTTTAGTACACTACAGTACAATGCAATTCAATATATTCTGAAACCCAATAAGATCTAGAAAAATCAAAATGAACTTTTCAATGAGAGGTTTCAAGTTCAATTTCAGAGGCACCAATAATAGAATTGTTATTGAAAACATGACAACTTTGTCAGCCTTTTCGATCAGATCAACTAAACACGTGCGGTATTTGATCTTATTATTGAAAATATGCCCAAGCCTATGAAATATGCATGCTTCAAGGGTAAAGGGCCTACTAGTAGTCCTCCAACCATTAGCTTAGTCTTATTGTTAATTAATTGTGCATATGGAGCGAAGAACATGCATCAGTCAAAAAGGGCAAAGATAACAACATGATTACTTTCAAATACATCACCTTCAACCCTTGAATGCACAGCTCTAATGATTATTACCTTGCAGCAAAAAGCCATGGAGTATTAAAACCATCCCAACCTCGTGCATCGTAGTCGCTGAGGCTGGCATGAGAGAAGGAAAGTTAGAGTCTATTCGGGAAGAGAGTATGTAAGAGGAGTCAAGGGCTGTTGATTCAACAATTAACCGCAATACCGGTCAGTCCGCTCTTTTAGAGAGAGAGAACGAGTGATGAAAAGTTGGGAAGGCTCAGCGAACATTTCGTCGAACATCGAACAGTTGGCAGGCACCAAGGATAACAATCATAGAGGCAAAACAAGCAAATGGTGAGTGAGAAGAGAGACAAACTCTAGAAGTATGTCAAAAAATAAGTTGTAAAGAAGAGGCCCTAAATCAGAAGAAAGAAAATCCCACCTGCAAAGACCATTTACTGTTGCCAGTCCTAGGGAAAAATCTTGATGCCTCAGCCAACTAGTTCTACAGATCTGCAGATCTATAGTATGACCTGAATTGACCTATATGTATAGGCAAATGAGTACATCATAATTTACAATTCTGATCGCATATCAAAATTATATAACAATGGCAGGCAGGTTAGTCATTCCATGCATGGAAGAACATAACCTATCAAACTAGCCACAGAAACGTAAGAAACCCATGAACCCCACTTAAATTTTATGGGTCAAAAAAGAATGCAATTAAATAATTAGAAAGCAACAAAAACGCCACCCACAACCCATTCCACCACTATTTCCACTACACCGCCAGCTGCATCCACCACCTATCTACCCTCATTGATCACTCGCTGAAATAATGTCAAAAGAAATCATCAAAGCTGCTTTATTTCTGTCTATATCATTCATTTGCATTCAAATTGGAAATACTAGGAAGCTGTACATAAGAATTAAGAGCGCTGGAGCTCAAAAGACACCCTCAGCACTCAGTCAGATGAACAGAGCATGCACATATGTTTTCATTGTTTTGTACAATATAGTGCAACACGATTAAATGTCCACGGAAATCTGGAGAGATCCAGATAGATCAAAACGACCTTATCACTGAGAGGTCTCAAGTTCAATCTCAGCAGTACCAATATTGGAATATTATTGAGAACACGATACCTCTCTCAGCCTTTTGGATAAGACTAATGGAATAAGTGTAGCATTTGTTCTTATGATTCAAAACACGACGAAGTGTATGACACACGAATGTTCAATAAAAGATAAAGTGCCCTACTAATAGTCCTCCAACTATTAGCTTCGTCTTATTGCTAACTGGTTGTGTATATGGAGCAAATAACATGCAATAATAGGTAATAGAAAAGGGCAGAGAAGTGATTACTTTCAAGAGATATCACCTTCAACACTGCAACGTGCAGTTCTATTGATTATTACCTTGCAGCGAGAAGCCATGAAGCATTGCAACCCCATGCATCGCGGTTCCTGTTGCTGGCATGTGAGAAGCAGAGTACAAATTTGAGTTAAGGGCCGCTCATTCAATAGATTAACCTCAACACCGGTCACTCTCCTCCAAAAAGTAATAAGCGATGAATAGTTGGGGAGGCTCAGCTAAGATTTCAACGAACAGTTGGTGGGCACCAAAGATAATAACCATGGCGGCAAGCAAGCAAATGGTCAGTGAGAACGCAGGAAAAAATGGTAGAAATATGTAATCAGGTAAAGAGAACATGACCCAAGTCAGAACTAAGAAGAAACAAAACCCCAACCCACAATGACCCATCTGCTGCTGCCAGGCCAATGAAAAAACCCTGATGCCTCAACCAATCAGTTCGAATAATCTGCAGAGTTAGAATCCATCATCGCCTCAAATTTCCAGGAAAACGTTATTGCTGCATGAAAGAGTGGCGCCAAAAGGGAAAATTAGGCTGAGGGCCACCTCAGAACCAGACCACACCAGACCAGGCCGTCCAATCATTTTAGATTTTCTCAGTTTGGCACTTCATCAGTTTGGCATTTCATCGAACACTTGGTGGGCACCTCGTACAGAGAGATTGTCATAACGGCAAAACAAGCAGATGGGCAACTTAGGAGAGAGAAAATCTCAACCCCGGAGACCCATCAGCAGTCGCCAAGCTAATGACAACTCCGAACCCCACCCACCTGATCCGATTACTTTGCATGACCTGAAATCACCCCAACCCCAAAAATTTTTCTTGGGGGGATAGTGAATGAAGATGGTGACGATGGCGAACACGAAGGCGACAGAAGTAAAGGTACCACAGGACCCAGGATCGAACCCAGCAGTTGGGCCTTCTCCCCTCACCTCAGAGAAGAGAGAGAAAAAGAGAAGAACCCAAATCACTTGAAATGAGGGCCGTTTGGTTGGCGATGAAATCACCGGCTGAGATGAACGCCGGAGAAGGCGATCACCATGGGAGAGGGGCAAACGGCCCTCAGAGAACTCCCTGAGCCTCACCCAGCCTCATTCTTAGAGAAGAGATCGTCTTGCCCATCATCAATTATGCAAAGAAAGTGGGTATGTCCGAGTGGCTAAGGAGAATGACTTGCCGGTCTTGCCAGTGTAATTTATATGCCTGTATATCAATAATGGTTCATTTTAGTATTCTACCATCACAAGTTAACACAGGTGGGTTGGCACTTAACTTTTTTTTTAAGTAAGTTCTCGAACTCAAGTCTTATGAACCAAAAAATCTACAAAAAACAGTAGCTTGACTGTGCCAAGTGCTAATTATGCACCTGTCCCTGAACCCGCATTGGCAACACTCTGCTTTTCATGGGCTAGCAAGCATTTAACTTGACTTTGAATAATAGAAGATCAAAGACTGGCAACGCTCTGCTTCTCATAGGCTAGCATTTAACTCAACTTTGAATAATAGAAGATCAAAGACCAAAAAATATAGAAGTTATATTCTCATTTTGTCATGTTTCCCAGACGTGCAACACTTGTACACCATGCATGTCTTGGAGATAACAAGGTAGATGAATTTGAATCAATTTAATTTTGTGTCATTTAACTTTTGCCTGTCACTCGCACCAGTTTTTACATCATCACCTGCAGTCCAATAGTAACTAATCCACTGTATCAAGTATGAAGTATCACAAATGCAGCTTCATTGTTTGCTTTGTACCTGTGCTAGCTCAGTCATGAGGCCTGCTGGAAGCTTACATAGATCTTCATTGTGAAACCGCAAGTTCACCCTTATTATTCCCTCCATCTTTGTCACCATATCTCTCTTGACTTGCATATTATGATCAGCTTCAAATTCTCCAAGATTCTTACTTCAAAAATACATGCCAGTGATGCCGGACATTGATGCACATATCTGAATAATAATTCTTATGAAGGAAAAACAAGGACTAAAACAGAAAAAAAATACTATGAACCTACAATTTAAAGGACAAAATCAAGTAGCTTCATCTTCCAAATAGCACACCATCATTGAAACGAAGGTAGTAATAAGACATCAAGAAGTAAAATTACACAAAGAAAGATGACAATGGCAAGCTCATTAAATATTAATACAATAAGCACCCAGGAAATGTCTCAACCTATTCCTGGTTCAAGTTTGAGGGATCCAAAATCATTCATCGACCTTTCCTGAAGTTGTATCCCACACAAAAGGAAACCCAGAATCAACATCAGCATTCAGCAGATACCTGAGAAAGACCCGGGGAGGGGGCAGGGGGGACAGGCAGATAGAAATCAGGCTAGATGGCTGACTGCCCAGCGACGATAACACTTGAGAAAGGCAAAATGGCCATCCCTTGAAGCTTCCATGGCTTTCACTGAAACTCATTATTGGATTAGCGACAAGAGTAGGGAACACCTCAAGGTCAGAATATACAACATCCATAATCTTCTTAAGTTCCAATAAACTGATTGATCACGACATAGGAAACAAAATCAGTCAAAAGGGTTAACAAACTAATCCCATCATACCAAAGAACTGCTCCTTGCCTCCCCTCCCCCCCCCCCCCCACCCAAAAAAAAAGGCATTTGAGAGATGGTGAGCGAGTTAGAGGTAAAAGAGGGCGAAGGCCATTAGTATCAGGTAGGCATCTCCTTCAATGACTGGTAGGTACCAAGCAGAAGAACCAAAAAAAATGGAACATGCCCAAATGCCTTAACAAAAAATGAGAACCATGAGACCCAAACTCTCACAAATCACACCTCAAAAGTCTCAATTACTGTTTTAGACACCAATCTCACCGCTCTATCTTGCCAATATCTTGCTGCTGAACACAGCCAGACCCTAGCACATCGTTGGGAGAGGGGAAAATATCACATCTCAGGTGAACTCTATAGACCAAATTATAAGAATAAATTATCGCCTTGATTAAAGGAAGCCATGAAGGATTAAAACCACTAGTCCCATACATTTTTGTCACTCTTGCTGGCATGAGAGAGACAGAGAAACAGCGGGTCAAGGATCATTTGATTGAAACCTCATCACTAGCCACCCTCCCCAAAAAAGTGGCAATGACAACATTAGATGTCACCAAAAAGAACTGCAGCAGCAAGCATATACATAATTCAGGAAAGAAGAAGACCCCATCTTACAAAGACTCACCAGATGCTGCCTAGTCAACAGAAAACTCTAATGAGTAATGACTCTTAACAAGTCAGTTCAACTAAAGGGCATATCGTCACCTCAAATTTCAAAGAAAATGTAAGGGAAGAAGCACAAGAGAGATCAACGAATCAGCCAGGAATCACCGGCTCAACGACCGCTAATTGCAGAAGGGAGAGGGGACACGTGACCTCGTGAAATCCAGTGTCTCCAAGCCTCGTCCTAATCGCCCAGTATCAGAAACGTACATATGACACAAAGGGAAAAAGAGAGAGAGGGAGAGAAAGGGAGGTAATCACATTTTATTCAAATGAACTAACTTCAACACAGCCCACCTTGCCACAAACACATGTAGACAGAGAGAGGACTGTAAGAGATGGGAAGGCTCAAGAACGCATTCATCAAGCAGTGTTCCCACAAAGGACAACCAGACAGCAGAGCAAGCAAATGGTTTAGTAGGGAGCAAAATCCAAGAACGTACACATAAACTATCAGATGCTGCCCTGCTAGTGAAAAAACCCAAATCCAAGAACATAAATGTAAACCATCAGATGCAGCCTGGCCAGTGAAAACCCCCAAATGCCTCAACAGTTGTGTGGCTAATGTGAAACACTCCAACCTCAAATCATAGTTTTCCAAACCATACCAGTGTCCAACGTACTGATGGCATTTTCTTAAAGGAAATTTAGACCACGGTGTTACAACCAAACAATAACAACCCCTCCCTCCCCCTGAGACACCCCCCCGGTCCACCTCCTAGGAGGGCTTCTGGAGGGAGAGGAGATAGTAAAGAAACATGAGGCTGAGATCTGCATTTCATCAAACAGTTGATGGGCACTGAAGAGAACACCATGGCAGCCAACAAGGCAGATGAGTAGCAGAAGAAAGAGTGAACCTCCAACCTAAAAACCCATCAGCAATTGCCAAGACAATGGCAAAGCCCAATCCGAAAAGGTGCCTCAAACCAACTGCTCAGGCCACTTTTCTTTGGCTTTTTAAGTTTTAACTGCTGCCATTAGCCAGAGTCGAGCACACTGTTGGCCCACAAGGGGTAGAGCCCCCCCAACATAGGTCTTCTCCATTCACAAGACTCAAAACCATACCACTTGAACCTCTCTGCGTTGGTACTGATATGGTTACTGCATGACATAAAATCATCACAGCCCCAGCTTCTTTCCTTTTTCAGGGAGGTGGGGGGAGGGGGATGGTGACTGGTGAAACTGGTGAAGAAAGGGAAATGGTAAGCTCAGAAATTAGGTATACAAAGGACGTGTTCAAATCCAGCAAATCCATATTTCCACTCACTTTTAACAAAAGAAAGAAGGACAAAAGAGAAGACAACACTTAAATAAGTTTGCTGAGGGCTGTTTGGCTAGTGATGAAAACACCGGTGGCTGCCAGCAAAGGCAATTTCACCATGAAGAACGGGAAAATGGCCCTTGGAGAGCTCCAGATGCCTCTCCAATCCTCGTATCATTTTAACTGAAAATTAAAAAAAATGTATGATGAGTGATGAACCCATGGATGGGCTGCCTTGCATACCCAAATAAATACATAAATGAATGAATCATCGCTTTATTGGTCGGCATTCCTGCAGTTTCTTCAGTACAAGGGAATCATTTAGTGAAAATGGTAAAAGGCTAGCGCTTAAGTTGAGCAATCATAACCTTAGATACATGAATGACGTGAAAGACCATCGACCAGAGAAAAAAGGGGGAAAAAGGGTCACTATCCAGCATATAAATCTTTGCGTATTCAGTGGGAAGCCTGGGAAAAGCCATAACGAAAATGGGCAAAGAAAACATGGTTGTCCGGTAAATTGACCAACCATAATCTCGAAGTAGTGAAAATATGAGTAACAAGTGCTAATAGAACATATCAATAATCCGCATGTATATCTCGGCAAGCGTTACAGAGTGTCTGACATAAGAAAATGGGCAAAGAGAACATGAGGTCTTATTCAGGGTACATCACCTTAGGCACTTTGAGAGTGTGTTACCCACCGAATTTCACCTGTGAACCAATCGAAGATAAAGGGCTAAAGTCATCACTTATAACAGCCTCGTGTGTGTGTGTGTGTGTGTGCGCGCGTGCATACAAGTACATATGTATAAGTGCACGCGAGTGTGTGTGTGCGCACGCGCATACAAGTACATATATACAATTCAATCTTTATACAGCAAGCAGCCTAATTGGACGATTGAAATCATTAAAGCATCCAGGCACATCAAATATGACACAGAGAAAGAGAGAGAGAGAGAGAGAGAGAGAAGAGGGAGGTTCACAGTAAGTTGGACTGGCAAACTCGAAGACATAACGAATGGCAAACCCTTTGTAACTCAGGCAGCTTGTGCAACCCCCTGAAATAAGTGACAAAACTTATGACACTGATTAGGGAAAAAACAGTATTTGAAACATCCAAGCTTATCTGCAAACCCCACAAGCTCATCGCTATCTTGATCCATCAACATAGAAAACAAATTCAACCTATAAAAACTAAACTCATCTCATTCACGGCCATTATCAGTCCTCTGATAGCTGAATGCAATCGGGGAAGGAAGAGCAGGCCCAAACATGCACAGAAGTGAATGATTCCTAGGTATCAAGATGGAGAACCACCATGGCTGAGCAGACAAGCAAGGTAAGCAGAAAAGCTGTCTGCAGCCCACTGACTGCTGCCAAGACAATGGGGAACCATGAGATGCCTCAAGAAATCGCTCACACTATTTTAAACCATCCACATCCACCATACCCTCTACTAATAATAATAACAGTATTATCATAACTATTTATTAGTAATAACAGTATCATTATTGTTGTCCTACCGCAGCAGCAGAAGGAAAGTCTGCCAAGGCTGAACACTCGAGAAGGCCACTTGCCAGTTGAGAAATTATCGGCTTTAGTTAGTGACCAGCCAAGCCACAGCAATCAGCAATCATCAAGGAGACGAGGCAAATGACTACTAGAATACCCACAGTTTCTCCAAGCCGCCTCCTTAAACTAATGAACTCCAGCCCCAACTTCTTTCCTCTTAGTCAAGATTCTGCTAACATTCGGTGGCCTCTTTGCTTGAAACCGTAGCAGCCTAACCAAGGTTCCCGTGCTGCCAAAAACTTAACTACAACTTATTAGCCAATCCCAGGACACCCCCCCCCCCCAACAAATAAAAACTTATTAGCCAATTCCAGGACCATCCCCTCCTCAAAAAAGTATGAGGACAGTTGATCTGGTGATATGATTCTCGCTGTGGGAACAAGACTCACTACCTTGATGACAACATTATTGGGGGGAAGTATCATCAGATGTGATAAATTCACATAATAAGAGATCAATTCTGTAGCAGTTACTTTGCTAAGGGTTACTTGATTGACGAGAAATCACTGGCTAAGGAGACCATTGACAAAAGCGACTCCACAGAGAGGGGCAAAGGGCCCTCCGGGAAATCCCTGGCCAGCTCCGAACCTCGTTCTTATTCTTTAGAAAAGGTATCTGATGAGTAACAAACCCATTGACGGGTCACCTTTTGTACCCTAGGAAATAAATAAACAAATCAACTCAATTGCTTCCATCAGCCATCGTTCCTTTAATGCAGAGATTACAACAAAAATTGCACTTAAATAGTTAAATTGAACAAGCATGGCAATAGAGATATAATAATATGCGTAACAAGTGGCTACGCAAGAGATAACTGCACACAAAAGCAGTCCCCCCCCTGGCGCGCACGAACGCACGCACACATACACACACACACAGCATAGCATAGCATAGGGACCCCGGAGCCTCGGAACAACCTACATTGAAAATGCACAAAGAACATCACCATATCACTTGACAGTACATTACCACTGAATTGAATTTCATCTGTGCACCAATTGAACATTGAAGGACTAAAGTCATCACAGCTCACACATTGTCACAGCTCTCGCTGGAAGACACATGTAAATGAATCTACGAAAAAAGCAACCTTCTTGCCATACTCGTAGGCTCATGTCTTCTTAGGTAGTTCAATTTCCAACCTGTTTAAGCCAACCCCACTCGCCCCCCCCCCCCTGAAATTTTTATTTTTTTAAAAAAAAACCTTCTTGATGGAGAGTGGAGAGTGGAGATGAGGCTAGGAAGGAGAAGAGGCTCAGGTCCACAATTCATCCAGCAGTTGGAAGGCAACAAACAGGTAGAGACTGCCATAGTCACAAGCAGATGGGCAACTAAGGAGATAGAAATTGCCCACCGAAGACCCATCAGCAGCTGCCAAGCCAATAACAGCTCCAAATCCAGAAAGATACCTCAAACCAACCGCTGTGACAAAATTTGCACGACCTAAAACCATCACTGCCTCAGGGGTTTTTGTTTTTTTGGATGAGGCTGGTGAAGATGAGAGAAGATGATAACCTCAGTACGACAGGTGCCAAAAGGACGTTGGTTCAAATCCAGCACATCAGCCTTTTCACCTGGCTATCCACAAGAGAAAGAAAGAAAGGCAAAAGACACACATTATGGGCTTTGCTTGAGGGCCATTCGGTTGAGGGAGATATCACTGGCCAAGATGACACCAACAAAGGTTATCACTCCAGAGAGTGGCAAACAGCCATCAGGAACTCCCAAGGCCTCTCTGAGCCTCAATCTCATTTTTTCCACCTGCTCTTTTCTGCTGTAAGATATAGCCGTAAGGTATAGAGCTGTAAGCTGTAACAAGCAGTAATAAATTCTAAGGAGCTAAAAGAAGGTGAAGCACCAACTTTTACCTCTATATACACATTTTATTTTACCAAGGGCCGGTTCTTTTCGAGTTGAAGTTCCATTCTATTTCATTTTGCTTATGAGATGGAGAAAATATTATAAGGAATCTGAAATCAGCTGAAATGTGTAGCAAACTGGAGAAATCTGTTGGGCTTTTCCTGGGAAGAGGGTGACAAGAGGCTCAGATTAACATTTCAACATCTGGCAAGCATAAGGGAGTTGGCTGCCATGGCGGCAAACCAAGAAAATGGGAATGTGGGAAGCAAGCAATTTTCACCATAAGACCCATGAGTTGCTGCCAAGCCAATGCCAACTCTGACCCTCCAATAGATGTCTCAAAAACCAAGCAGTTTCTCACTACCTTGAAAAATCACATGATCATCACAGCCTCCGCTCCGCACACCCCCCCCCCCAAAAAAAACAAACAACCAGGGGAAAAAAAAACCTCTTTTGGAGGGGAATTAGTAGCATTGGTCATGATAGGGAAGCCTTTAAGTTTGCAACCACAGATCTACGTACAAAATCCCATTTAACTCTAACAACAGAGCAAAGTGAGCTTTGCTGAGGGTCAGAGCTGTGGTGACCACCAGTGAAGGTGATTCCCATAGAGAGCCACAAACAGCCATTAGGAAACTCCAACGGCCTCTTAAAGCCTCATTCTTAAACTAAGCAGCACTTCAACTACAAAAAAGGGCTCAGATTGCCTTTGATCAGGCATACAGAGACCTAGGCGCCACATAGCGGCAAAGCAAGCAGAGTTAAACCTTGCTGGTGCCAAGAAAATAGTAAAAACAGTAATGAGTTTCTTCCCCCAGGTGCCCTGAGTTCCTGATTAATCACCCGCTGAAATAATGTAGGAATCATCATAGCCTCTTTATTTTTTGCCCATATCATTCATTTTCTTTCAAATTAGGGATACTTGGAAACTGTCAGTAGCATTTAAGAGGCCCTATGGCTCAACAGAAACACCTTCTGCAATAAGCCAAGTGAATAGAACATGCACATATTTCATGTTCAGTAGAGTACAGTGCAAAGCAATTCAATGTATTCTGCAACCCAAAGAGAACCGAATAGATCAAAAACACCCTTTTCACTGAGATAGGCCTCTGGTTCAACCGCAGCACCACCAGTACAGGAATTATCATTGAAAAAATAGTACCTTTCTCAGCCTTTTGGATAAGATCAACTGAACCAGTGTAGTTTCTATTCTTATCATTGAAATCATGGCAAAAGCTTATGGAGCATACACATTTAAAGGGTAAAGGGCCTACTAGTGGGCTCCAACCATTAGCTTAATCTTCTTGTTAATTGGTTGGGCATATGGAGCAAAGAGCATGCAATATAATTGAAAAGGGCAAAGAAAGACGACATGATTACTTTCAGGATAGATCACCTTCAACCTTTGAACTCACACTTTTACTAATTATTACCTCACAGCCAGAAGCCATGAGGTATTAAAACCATCCCAGTCACATCCGTCATTATTGCTGTTGCTGTTGCTGGAATGAGAGAAGCAACGTGGAAGTTAGCCTGTTAGGGTCTGTTTGGAAGAGCAGTATGGAAGAGGAGTTAAGGGTCGTTGATCAATACGTTAACATCAATGCCCGTCGCTCTCCTCAAAATAAGAAAGAATGAGCTATGAAGACTTGCAAAGGCTCAGCTAACATTCGTCGAACAGTTGGTGGGCACCAAGATAACCACCATGGCGGCAAAGTAAGCAAATGGTTAGTGAGAATAGACAAGAAAAAAAATGGCAGAAACAAGTTTAAAAAAGTAAGCTGAAAAGGACAGTCCCTACATGGAACTTAGAAGAGAAAACTCCACCCCACAAAGATGCATCTGCTGCCGCCAGGCCAATGGAAGAACCTTGATGCCTCAGCCAATCAATTCGACTAATCTGCAAATCTAGAATCCATCATCGCCTCACACTTCAATTTCAAGAGACAGGGCTCCAGTGAAGGGTGATTACCGGTCAAGAGGGAGCAAATGGCTCTGCAACACCCCTCTGCCTTTCCCAGCCTCATCCTACTTATATTTTATACATTGTTGGTGAACACCAAAAGGTTCTCCAAAAGGGCAAGTTTGGAATAAGAGAGGAGTCAACACACACACACACACACACACACAGAGACAGAGCGCGAGAGGACAATTGCATGCCCCTGAAAGCTGTGCCTTTGTGACTCATATTTCTAGTTGTATGGAAGAATGTCAGCTGGCAAAACGAAAAATTCAGCAGAGGGCCACTTCAAAACCAAACCAAACCAAACCAAGAGATAATTTTAGATTTCCTCTCATCCACATTTCATTGGACAGTTGGTGGGCATCCAGCGAGGAAAGACCGCCATGGCGGCAAAACAAGCAGATGAGCAGCCAAGGAGAGAAATCTCCACCCCAAACACCCATCAGCAGTCGCCAAGCCAATGGCATTCCCAATCCCGAGAAGATGCATCAACCCAACTGCATGATCTCAGAAGACAGACACCAAAAAGATGACAGATGAAAGAGGCCATGAACTCAGAAGGGAGATACCAAAGGACCTAGGTTCGAATCCAGCACTTGGGCCTTCCCAAACCACTCGACAGAAATGGAGAAAATATTATAAGGAATCTCAATTCTGTCGAATTGTGCTTCAACCTGCAGAAACTTGTTGGGCTTTTCTTGGGAAGAGGGGGAGACAAGAGGCTCATATTCGCTTTTCAACAAACAATTGGCAAGTATCTAAGGGGTTTGGTTGCCATGGCAGCAAAGCAAGAAAATGGTAAAGTGAGAAGAAAGCAGATCTTCGCCACAAGACCCATAAGCTGATGCCAAGCCAACATCAACTCCCACCCTCCAATAGATGTCTTGAAAACCAAGCTGTTCTTCACCCTTTTGGGGGGAACCAGCAGCATTGGTGATGATGGTGAAGCCTTTGAGGTTGCAACGAGAGACGTACATTCAAATCCCATTTAGATCAGAAAACTGAGCAAACAGAATTTTGCTTAGGGGCAAAGCATCTGGTTGAGGCAACCACCAGTAAAGGTGATTACCATGAAGAGTCACAAGCAGGCTGTAGGAGACTCCAATAAGCATTCTAGCTCCCAAAAGGCGCTCAGCTTTGCTCAACCACCAGCAAAGGTGATTACCATGACGAGTCACAAGCAGGTCGTAGGAGACTCCAATAAGCATTCTAGCTGCCGAGAGGGGCTCAGATTTGCCTTTGATCAGGCATTCCGAGAGCCAAGGGTCCCCATAGTGGCAAAGCAAACAAATCTTATCAGTTTGCCACTGCCAAGCCAATGGCCAAAAACCACTATAAGCTTTTAACCCCAGATGCCCCAAATGCCCAATTGATTACCCATTGAAATAATGTAAAAACATATCATCACAGCCCCTATATGGATCATTCATTTCTTTAAACTTGGAGATACCTGGAAGCTAACTTTAACATGTTCCAGGGGCTCAGATTTGCCTTTGATCAGGCATTATGAGAACCAGGGGTCCCTATAGCAGCAAAGCAAGCAAATCTTATCAGTTCGCCGCAGCTAAGACAATGGCAAAAACCACTATAAGTTCTTACCCAGATGCCCGAGTGCCTGATTGATTACTCATTGGAATAATGTAAAAACATATCATCACAGCCCCTGTATGGATCGTTCATTTCTTTCAACTTGGAGATACCGAGAAGCTAACTTCAACGTGTTCCTTCGAACTTACCATAGGTAACTTATTGCACGGCGAAATAAAGCATGATTGCTACTATATTGTATCATTTGTCCACTCCTTTGTTTGGTTTAAATAAAATATTTCAATGTTGCACCGTTTTTACTATTCTATAATCTAACAATTTGCGTTATACGGAATGTTGTACCATTTTTACTATTCTATAACCTTACAATTTGCGTCAAAACTTCCGTATATTATTTTGTTTGACAATTAAATTGGCCCATTATAATCTGTAAAATAAGAACTATGCTACAAAATACCATTACTTAGCAAATTGTGGTACTCAGATACAAATACAAGTGACAAAATCAACTATGTGAACCTTCTAATGCCGCGACGGGCGCAATCCGTTCAGTGATCAAAGTATCCGAACACTCACGTGTTAATATGACCGTAACCGCAAATGCGCCCGAATCCACGTTTTAAATCCCTAGTCAAAACACACACAAAGCATACATCTCCTGTGGTTGCATGATAAAATGGCTGTCATCAATAGAGAAATTACACCAAGGGCCACCTCAAAACCAAACAAACAGAGCATTTTAGATTGAGGTCGCATTTCATCGAAGAGTCGGTGGGTACTCAACGGAGAAAGATGGCCATAGCGGCAACACGTGCAGATATGCAAACGAGGAGAGAGAACCTCAAACCATAAGAGCCATAAGCAGTCGCCAAACCAATGACAGATCCCAACTCCAAAATGGCGCCTACACCCAACCGGCCCGACTACTTTGCATAACCCAGAATCTTAATTGCCTCAGAATTTATTTATTTATCTATTTTTTTCCTTTGGGGGGGGGCTGGGGAGGGGATTGTCAAGAATGAAGATGGCCGAGAGGAAGGCCACATGCGGAAGGCACAAAAGGCGTAGGTCGAATCCAACAATTCAACCTTCCCACCTCAATTCACAGAAGAAAAAGAAAGAAAAAGGGAAGGCATGCACTGAAATGAGGGTTGTTTGGTTGAGGAAGAAATCACTAGGTAAGATGACCACCATAGAAGGCGATCATACCTGTAGAGGGGGAAAGGCGATCCTCAGGGCCTCCCATCCTCATTCTTAAACTAATGTGGGATTAAAACCATCTCAGTGAGTTCATGCACAAAAATGCCACCATGTTATCAATACCAATACTCAAGTGGTTCGGCATCTGTTCCCTTAAGCAATATCTCAAATGTGGGGTTTGTGAATGGGGAAAACCCATGAGAGCTCGACCCTTATGGCCTACCGTATTCACTCCCCACCTCCTCAAAAAGGTGGAGAGAACGAGGAATGTAAAGAAGGGAGGCTCAGTTCAATCATGCATTTCATCAAACAATCGGTGGGCACCAACGAGGAGGACCATGGCGGCAAAGCAAGCATATGAGTCAGTGCGAACAGATCAAAAATTGCAGAAAAATCATGGTGGCATCTTTATCTACGAACTCAACGAACAGGCCCTAAAAGTGACGAGAAAACCCGAACCCCACAAAGACCCTTGAGCTCCGGCTAGACCAATAGAAACTCCATGATGCCTTAACCAACTTTGACTAATTTGCAGATATAGAACCTATCATCGCCTCATGTTTCAAATAAAAGGGAAGAAGCAACGAGAAAGAACCAATGACAATGCCATTCCCTTTTATTTATGAGTAGAAATCACTCGCTCTGGCGACCAGTGATCCACGGCGAAGAGAGGGAAAAGGGCACTGCAACTCCCACAGCCTCTCCAGCCTCATCCTACTTGAACTTTACACAATTTCACAAACAGCCACCTCAAAACCAAACAAAGAGAACATTCTGAGATTTTCTCAGGTCTGCATTTCATCAAACAGGTGGTCGGCACTAAACTGGGGGAGACTACTATCACAGCAACACAGGCAAATGAAAACCTCAAATGATAACCTCCAACCCTGAGACCCATCAGCAGCCACCAAGAGAATAACAACTCGAAACCTCAAAATGGCACCTCAAACCAACTGCTCCAAGGACTTTACATGGCTCAGAGTCGTCATTGCCTCAACAATTTTATTTTTTTAATTTTGTGGGAGGGATAGTGAAAAAAGAGTTGGTGAAGACGGCGAAAAAGGTCACAGGTTAGAATCCTGCACTTGAGCCTTCTCACATCACTTCACAGAAGAGAAAGAGAGCGGAAAAGAGAAGGCGTCCACTGACATGAGGGCCATTTGTTTGAGTAAGAAACAACCAGCTAAGATGACCACCAGAGAAAGTGATCATCACGGATAGGGGCAAACAACCCTCACAGAACACCCTGAGCTTCTCCCAGCCTCATTTTTAAAAGTCATGGAGGGATTAAACCCATCACAGTCATATTCCTTCTTGTTGCTGTTGCTGAATGCTGATAGAGATAGAGAGTTACTCGTCTTTGATCCACTACCAACATAGTTGGCGCAATTAGTTCAGCATATGTTCCCTTAAGAGAACCCACCCTTATGGCCAACAATACCACTCTCAACCTCCTCAAAGAGAGAGATGTGTAGAGTCAAGGAGGCTCAGTTCAATCATACACTTCATCGAACACTTGGTAGGAACCAAGGAGGATAACCATATAACCATAGCGGCAATCTGCTAAACTCTCCTCCGAAATGTTCATAACGAATAGACCCTAAATAAATAAATGATTAGCCAATGGAAAACCCATGATGCCTCTACCAATAAGTTCAGCCAATTTGCAGATCTAGAATCCATCATCACCTCATGTTTCAAGAAAAAGGGAAGAAGCAATTACAAGTAGAAATCACCAGTTCTGGGGACAGGTGATCGCCAGCGGAGGGAGGCAAATGGCGTAGGCAAATGGCGTTGCAAGTCTTACAGCCTCTCCAGCCTCATTCTACTTGTACAAATGGTTGGTTCACCATCAAAACATCAAGAGAAGAATCAACACAAACACACACACACACACACACACACACACACACAGAGCAAGGGGAACATTGCATGCTCCATAAAGCTGTAATTTATAGCTCATACACAAACACAGTCACACACACAGCAAGGAAGCATTTGAGATTTCCTCAGGTCCACATTTTATCAAGCACTTGGTGGGCACTCAACCGGAAGAGACTACCGTAGAGGCAACACAAGCAGATGAGCACCCCTCAGACCCTTCAAACCCATCAGCAGTCGCCGAGCCAATGACAACTCCCAAACCCAAGATGGTGCCTCGATCAAAAGCTCAGACTACTTTGCATGACCCAAAATCAAGACTGCCTCAGCAATTTTTATTTATTTATTTATTTTGGAGGATAGACATGAAAATGATGAAGATGGCAAAGATCAAGGCAACAGAAGTAAATGTAACAGAGGTCACAGGTTCAAATCCAGCATTTTGGCCTTCTCCCCCTCACTTCAGAGAAGAAAGAGAGAGAGAAGACCTCAGAACAGTTGAAATGAGGGTCGTTTGTTTGGGGATAAATCACCGGCTGAGATGAACACCTGAGAAGGCGCTCACCATGGAAACGGCCCTCAAAGAACTCCCTGAGCCTCTCCAAGCCTCATTCTTAAACTAACGAGTGATTGAAACAAAAATGAAATAAGGGTTGTTAGCTTGCTGTTTCTGACTTCAGAGATATTTGTGAATGGGGAAACCCACAAGTTATCTACTCTTATGACCAACAATAATTACTCCCAAACTCCTCCAAAAGTGGGAGAGAGCGGGATGTAGAGTTAGGGAGGCTCAGCGCTCAGTTCACTAATGCATTTCATCAAAAACTTGGGGGGGGCACCAAGGAGGATAACCATGGCAGCAAGGCAAGCAGATGGGTAGTCAGAACAGATCAAAAATGGCAGAAAAAAATTGATGCCATTTTCATCGATGAACTCAATGAACAGACCCTAAAGGTGGCGATAGAGAAAAACCCATTCACGAAGGCCCATGAGATGCTGCCATGCCAACAGAATAACCCTAATGCCTCAACCAATCTGATCGACCAATTTGCAGATCTAGAAACCATCATCGCCTCACATCTCATGGAAAAGGGAAGGAAAGCGAGGAGCGAGAGAGAAGTAGAGAACCCAAAATGATGCTGTTTTGTTTTATGGGTAGAAAATAGATATCAATGGCTCCAGTGAGAGGTGAGCACCAGGGGAAAGGGGGCAAACCGCACGGCAACACCCACATCCTCCCCCAGCCTCATCCTACTTTTCTATTAAGAGGGGTTCAAGTAGGTAGTATTCTAACCACAGAAAGGAGCTCAGATTTGCCTTTGATCAAGCATACATAGAACCAGGGGCCCATACTGGCAAAGCAACCAAACCTTATCAGCTTGCTGTTGACAAGCCAATGGTAAAAACCTCTATAAATATTTAACCCCCAGTCCCCAGATGTCCCAAGTGCTGACTGATTACTCATTGGAATAATGTAAAGAAAATATCATCACAGCCCCTCACTTCTGTCTGGATTATTCATTATCTTCCAATTTGGAAATACCTGGAAGCTAACAGTAATACTGAAAGAAACGTAGGCTCAATGTCAGTTTTACAGACCAGGCAGATATGTTGTGCTTGGTGGGGTATAACCGTATAACACAATGCTATTCAATTTAATCTGAACTCCAGAGAAATCTAGATGGATCAAGGCAGTCTTTTCACCAAGAGCGAAAGGTCTCAAGTTCAACTTCAACGGCACCAATATTGGAGTTTTAACTGAAAGCATGATGCCTTTCTCAGCCTTTCAATAAGAACAATTGATCAAGTGTAGTATTCGTTCTTGACTCAAAAACACAATGAAGCCCGTTAAATATGCATGGTTCAAGCCTAAAGGGCCTAATAGTAGTCATCCAACCATCAACTTAAGCTTATGGTAGACTTCCTTGTGCACGGAAGAAGGACATGCAATCATCAAAGCAGGAAAAGAAAACAACATGATTTTGTTATCAAGATACTTAACCATCATCCCACAGATGCACAATTCCATTGATTATCACCTTGAGCCAAGGAAGCCATGAAGGATTAAAAACATCCCAGACATATGCATTATTGTCGGTGTGGCTGGCACAACAGAAGCAGACAGAAATTCGGTGTCCATTTGGGAGGAGAATATGGAAAAGGATTTAAGAGCTATTGATGCAATAACTTAACCTCAATGCCGGCCGAATATGGAAAAGGAGTTAAGAACTATTGATGCAATAAATTAACCTCAACACTGGCCACTCAGCTAAAAGAGAGAGACTGAGCTATGAAGAGTTGGAGAGGCTCAGCTACACATTTCATCAAACAGTCGGTGAGCACCAAAGATAAGAACCATGTTGGCAAAGCAAACAAATGGGAAAGTGGGAAAAAGGACGGAAACGCAGAAATAAGCAATAAATAAATAAATGATTAGCTGAAAAGAAGAGGCCCTCAATGACAAAAAAAACTCAACCTACAAAGACCTGTCAGCTGCTCCTAGGCCAATGGGAAACCCATGATGCCTCAAACCAATAAGTTCAACTAATTTGCAGATTACAATCCATCCATCATCGCCTCATGAAAATTAGACTATACTCCTCGGAGTACGATGCATTATACTCCCACTCACTAGAGTTTCACTCTTTCCCAAACTTAAGACTCATTTTTACGATCTTTGGATTCATCTAGTCCCTAATGTTCATATTTTTGAACCTCGGATGTCTTTTTCTTTAAATTTTTCAGCGAAACTGGATACTAATCGACTCCGATGAAGCTAAAATTTGATGGTTGTAACACAAGGGGTACAATCTAACTTGCCTCATGTTTCAAGAAAAAGGGCGGAGAGAACCAAGGGCGGTGCCGTTTCCTTTTATTTGAGTAGAAGTAACCGGCTCCAGTCAGGGTGAGGGGCAAAGGCCACTTCCCACTTTCTCCCCCAGCCTCATCCTACTTGTACACATAATTGGTTTGACATTAAAAGGTTCTCCAAAAAGGCATGTTTGGAAAAAGAAAGTAACAAACAGACACACAGAGGCACACCCACCCACCTAAAAAGAGCATACTTCTCTTGTGATTGCATGATAGAATGGGAGTTGCCACTTGCCAATAAAGAAATTGCAGCAATGGCCATCCAAAACCAAACAAAGAGAGCACTTTTAGATTTTCTTAGGCCCGCATTTCATCAAACAGTTGGTACGCACTCAACCGGGAGAGAGTGCCATTTCGGCAGCACACGCAAATGGGCAAATCAAGAGAGAGAAAACCTCAAACCCTGAGACCCATCAGCAGTCACAGGGTCACCAAGCCAATGACATTCACAACTCCAACCCCAAAATGGCGCCACAAGCCAATTCATTCAACTACTTTACATGACCCAAAATCGAGATGCCTCAGCAAATTATTTATTTATTTATTTTGGGGGGTGAAAGTGAAGAATGGAGACGGTCAAGATGGTGAAGATGAAGACCACAGACTGCAGGTTTGGATCTAGCACTTGGACCTTGTCACCTCAATTCACAGAAGAAAAAGAAAGAGAGGAAAAGGAAAGGCATCCACTAAAATGAGGATTGTTTGGTTGAGGAAGAAATTACCAGCAAAGAAGACCACCAGAGGAAGCGATCACACAGGAGAAGGGCAAATAGTGCTCAGAGAACTCTCTCTCCCAACCTCATTCTTAAACCACTGAGGGATTAAATCCCATCTTAGCCCGTTGTAGCCGCATGACAGAGGGAGAGAGACAATGCTATTCAATTTAATCTAAAATCCAAAGAAATGTGGATAGAGCATGGCAATCCTTTCACCAACAGCGGAGGGTCTCAAGTTCAACCACAACAGCACTGATACCTTTCTCGGCCTCTTCAATAAGATCAATTGATCAAGTGTAGTATCTGTTCTTGTTATTCAAAACATGACGAGGCGGCAAGGCCCATGAAACATGCATGCCTCAAGCCTAACGGGCCTATCACTAGTTGTTGAACCATCAGCTCAAGCTTATGATAGAATTGCTAGCACATGGAACAAATAACATGCAGTACTCAAAATTGGTAAAGAAAATAGCATGATTCAGGTATGTATCCACATTTCCATTTTTAATCACTTGGCACCAATGAAGCAATGAAGAATTAAAACCATCCCAGGCCAATGCATCACTGTTGCTTTGGCTGGCTGTAATGAGAGAAGCAGAGAGAAAATCAAGGTCGACTTGGGGTGGAGAAAATGGAATAGGAGTTAAGAGTTGTTGATCCAATGAGGTAAAATGATATACATCTTACTACAACACACTGTTATCTTGACGTAAAAATTATATTGTCATGTAATAAATTGGAAAAAAAAAGGTATAAATGAATAGTAAAAGGTATTATCACTTATAAATTGTGTAAAATCACCTTGTTCGCCATAATTTTTCACAATTATAAAATTATGCGTACCATACTTTTTTCGTAAAAGGTTTGATCAAATTAGGGTGTCATTTGTACTCCGCAGTATAGCCAACGAATACTAAAGGTTCACAATTGTTAAATAATCATAAGTATTGAAAATTTGGATATTTTAAACCACGTAATATACTAATTTAGGCTAAGGCAAGACACTCAAGAAGTGTCTTCCAACAAGACATATATCATCACCCATCAATAAATTAACTCTAACACCACCCACTCTCCTGAAAAAGAGAGACTGATCGATGAAGAGTTGGGCAGGCTCAGCTATGCATTTCATAGAACAGTTGGTGGGCACCAAACAGCAACCATGGCGGCAAAGCAAGCAAATGGGTAAGCCAGAAGAAGGGGGGAAATGCAGAAATATGTAAATAAATAAATAAATAAATAACAGCTGAAAAGAACAGGACCTTTGTAAGAAGAGAGAAAATCCCAACCCACAAAGACCCATGAGCTGCTGCCAGGCCAATGGAAAACCCATGATGCCTCAACCAACAAGTTCAACTCATTTGCAGATCTAGAATCGATCATCGCCTCATGTTTAAAGAAAGCGACAAGAGAGCACAGTGTCGTTTCCTTTCATTTACGAGTATAAATCATAGGCTCTGGCAACGAGATTGCCGACCGAGAGGGGGCAAACGGCACCGCAACTCCCACAGCCTCTCCAGGCTCGTTATATGGTTCGACATCAAGACATCAAGAGAGAAATCAACACAAACACAGTCACACACACACATACACACACACACCTCTCATCCCACTTCTTTCGCGGTTGCCTGATAGAATGGCAATTGCCAGAAGGGAAACTGCACCAAAGGCCACCTCAAAGCCAAACTAAGAGAACATTTTGAGATTTTTCCCGGGTCTGCATTTCATCAAACAGTTGGTGGGCACTCAACCAGGAGAGACTGCCATAGCAGCAACAAAGGCCGATGGGCACCTAAGGAGAGAGAAAACCTCATACCCTTAAAACCCATCAGCAGTCGCCAAGCCAATGACAACTCCCAACCCCAAAATGGCACCTCAAACCAACTGCTCTGACTACTTTGCATAGCCCAAAGTCGTCATTGCCTCAACAATTTATTTATTTGTTTTTTATTGGGGGGGGGGGGGTAGTGAAGAAGGAGATGGTGAAGATAGCAATGAAGGTCACAGGTTTGAGTCCAGCACTAGGGCCTTCTCACATCACTTCACATAAGAAAAAGAAAGAGAGAAAAAGGAAAGGCATCCACTGAAATGAGGGCCATTTGGTTGAGGAAGAAATAATGGCTAAGATGACCACTAGAGAAGGCGATCAACACGGAGAGGGGCAAACGGCCCTCACAGAACACCCTGAGCCTCTCCCAGCCTAATTCTTAAACTGATGAGAGATTAAACCCATCACAGTCACATTCCTTCTTGTTGTTGTCTGCTGAATGCTGATAGAGATAGAGAGTTACTTGTCATCTGATTCAATGCCAACACAGTTAGTGCAATTTGTTTGGCATCTGCTCCTTAAGAAAACCCACCCTCATGGTCAACAGTACTCACTCCCAACCTCCTCAAAAAGAGAGAGAGTGAGGGATGTAGATTCCGGGAGGCTGAGTTCAGTCACGCATTTCGCCAAAAATTTGGTAGGCACCAAGGAGGATAATCATGGCGGCAATCCGTAAACACTTCTCTGAAAAGCTCATAACAAACAGACCCTAAATAAATGAATGATTAGCTGGAAAGAACAAGCTCTTTGTGAGAACACATAAAACTCCAACCCACATACCGTGAACTGCTGCCAAGCCAATGAAAAACCCATGATGCCTCTACCAATAAGTGACACTAACGAAAGTACAAACTACAAAGAGGATAATTAATGATGGTTTTTAAAAAAAAAAAAAGGTAGACGATTACACACCAAACCCATGCATACAAGCATGCATTAAGCACGCATAGGACTGCTCGCTAATATTAACTTATTAGAACCTAAATTAAGCTTACGTAGAAGTTCATGCCATAAAATGGACTTGTTTATTGAAATTAAAAGCACAAAGTTAAAACAAAGCCAAGTCAACTTCAGTCACACGAGCATTTTGCAGCGTCCTTCAATCAATCAGAAGAATCTCCTGATTCCCCACCCTGGGAGATTAGACTGATCAGCAGTGTTGTCATCTTCGACATCATCAAAAGAAACTCTAGATGGTGCATACTCGATAGCAACGGCATATTCCCCGGCCTAGACGATGATGTCATTTGGGGTCATATTCCTCCGACGCATCGTCCACACATCCCAGACCCGAAACGACATCATCATCCATCATCCAGGGCGGAGAATGCGATGTTGTTGTCAAATATGCACCTCTAAAGCTTTTTTTGATGATGTCGATGATGACGACACTGTTGATCAACCTAATCTTCTATGGTGGGGAATCAGGAAATTCTTCTGGTTATACTTGCGTGAATGACGCTGGTTTGGCTTTGTTTTTAATTTTGCGATTTTAAATTCAATAAACAAGTTCATTTTATGGTAGACTTCTAGGTGAGCTTAATTTAGATTTTAATCAGCTAGTTATTACCGAGCAATCATATGCATGCTTGATACACACTCGTATGTAGGAGTCTAATGTGCCATTGTCTACCTTTTTTTTTTTTAAACCATCGTTGATCATCACCTCATATTTCAAGAAAAAGAAGAGATAATCAAAGAAGATGCCGTTTCCTTTTATTTATGAGTAGACATCGCCGGCTCCAGGGAAGTTGATCCCGGGCAGAGAGGGGGCAAACGATGCTAAAGCTCCCACTTCCTCTCCGAGCCTCATCATCCTTGAAAACCTGGTTGGTTCGACATCAAAACAGCAGGACAGGAATCAACACAAACACGGTCACAGTCATACACACACACACGCTCATCCTACTTCTTTCACGGTTGCCTGATAGAATACCAGCAGCCAAGGTGGAAAATTACACCAAGGGTCGCCTCAAAACCAAACAAAGAGAGCATTTTAAGATTTTTATCAGGTCTGAATTTCATCAAGCACTTCGTGGGCACACAATTGGGAGAGACCGCCACAGTATCAACACAGGCAGATGGGCACCCCTCAGACCCTTCAAACCCATCAGCAGGCGCCAAGCTAATGACACAACTCACAACCCAAAATGGCGCTTCAACCAAATGCTCAACCTACTTTGCATGACCCAAAATCAAGACTGCTTCAGCATTTTTATTTTATTTTTTTTAGTGGGTGAGATTATGAAGATTTGAAGATGGTGAAGATGGCAGAGATGAAACCACAGAAGGAAGTTACCAGAGGTCGCAGGTTCGAATCCAAGACTTGGGCCTTCTCATCCCCATTCATTGTTGTTGCTATGGCCAACAGTACTCGCTCCCCACCTCCTCAAAAAGAGAGAGAGTGAGGGATAGAGAGCTGGGGAGGCTCAGACTCTCAGTTCAGACATGCATTTCATCGAACAGTTGGTGGGCAACAAGGAGGATAACCATGGCGGCGGGGCATGCAAATGGGTAAGTGAGAACAAATCAAAAATTGCATAAGAAAACTTGGTGGCATTTTCATGGACATGAACTCAACGAACAAAACCGAGAAGCAACAACAGAGAAAAACCCACCTCAGGAAGACCCATGAGCTGCTGCCATGCCAATGGAGAAACCAAACCCCCAATGCCTCAACCAATCTGATCGACTAAATTTGCAGATGTAGAACCCATCATCGCCTCATAATTGATGGAAATCATGGAAAATTAATGGAATGGGAAGGACCAACAAGAGAGAACCCAGAACGGTGCCGTTTTCGTTTGTGGGTAGAATTCACTGGCTCCGGCGACCACAGATCGCCGGCGGAGAGGGGGCAAACGGCATGGGAACACCCACTTCCTCTCCGAGCCTCATCCTAGATTTGCATGCTGTGGGTTCGATGCTCGGCAAGCAAGAAGTCCAGAAAGACACACACAGAGTCACAGTCACACACACAGGAGACGATCAGCAGATGCCTTGAGAGCAAAAACAATGGTAAGCCAAACGGTCCTAATAAAATAATATCTATGAACTATATATTTAACAATAAAATAATACCTATAAACTTTCTTCATAACACATAACTTTATTTTAAAAATTTTATAAAAAAAAACTAATAAAAAAATATTTTAAAATAACAAAATAAACTCACGAGGGAGCTCACTGATGTGGGCCTCCCCGTGAGGCATGAGGCACGAGCCTCTTGCTGTAGAGTTTTCATTGCCTCACCATTCTCTCTCTCCTCCTTTTCTTTTTCGTGAGCATACCATTGTAGATGCTCTGAGGATTGTCATTGCTATTCTTGCTCGCTTTATACCTTGAGGACCACAAAAAAAAAAGGACATAAGATGAGAATCATTAAAATTTAATGGGATCATTAAAAAATAACTATAACAATATCAAAAATTAAAATGAAGATGCCTATACCAATTGAGCAAAGTAACAAAAAAAATAAGGACAAAAAACAGACACTCAATGAATGAGCAAAAAATAATATTCAATAAATGACGCGACATAAACAACATAATAATAATAATAATAATAATAATAATAATAAATCAAACTATAGACTTCCACATTAACTAATTCATTTTGCTAAATCTTATTATGTGACATAAATCTGCACAAAATATATATTTACTTCAGTATAATATTCACAGGACATGTATATGAATCAGATATATCTACAGTATTGATACAATTTGCGCCTTTTCACATCTTTCTTTTTTGGATTGAATTTTCACGTCATTTAATAAGATGATAATTAGTATATTTATTATTCAAAAAAATTCTACTAATTCTTGATATTAGATACGAGCCACTTTTCAATTTTATCATATTTAAAATAAATAATAGTATTAAACTTTTTAGTTACGTGTGTTATTGTGTGTGTGTGTGCGTATATTTGTATGACATAGAATTGCAAAAATCATTTTTATAATATCCTAAATGAAACACCAAAGTCCACTAATTTTCACAATCCACGCCAAAAGTTTGATAGATTTGTGTATTTTAGATGAAAGTAATGATTTTTAATTTTTTTTCCCCTTATTATGTATTAATAGCTACCAAATAATTATTCTGATAAAATTTGACTCGTCTTTCTAACGAGTAAGTATGGCTCCAAATTTTATTATAAATACGAGTTGTTTTTATCTACTTTGTCGTTCTTCAATATGTACATTTATCACATGATCCATAATTGTCTTATTTCTTTATTTGTAAGTCAACATTTTTCGTGAATCAACAATGTTATTGTAGGGGAGGGGAATAGTTTATTTTTAGCTTATTACATTTACTTATTTGCCTTTTTTTTGGAACTCATAAAATTATACTCTAAGGATGCAATAATCTATAGAAAATTCAAGGCTTGCTTGTTGATTGATTTCATTTAATTTAATTTTGACTTGAATGCTAAATGCATGTGTACCATATGCCAAATTACCCTGATAAACTCCAGTGTAGTTGATGCAAAATACCTACATCAATTAATGAAACCCCCGTTGTTATCCACTAACGGAGCCGCAATGGAGAATTTTCCTACCACGAATGGACAATAGGGTGCTGACAAGAAATAAACAGTATCCCATCAAATGGATGATTTTTCCTCCCATTTTCTTAAAGTATTTTGTGTACGTAATTTAAACTATCAATGACATTTTCCAATATACTGCAATTTGTAAACTATCAACATATAATAGTAGTAGGGGCAGGTGATGGATCGGGTATCTATTGGATCAAGTGGTAGACCCATTTAGAATACGGTCAATAAAGGACCGGGTCAATAATGGACTAGGACAATAGTGGGTCGACCTAGTAAGGCATGTTAATAGGCGGGGCGGGGTCAACTCGTTTAATGACCAATTATTTTTTCAACTTACTTGACACACTAATTTACATATTCCAATTAATTAAACTTATTACCAATGTTTTATACGTTACATAATTATTATACACAGGTTTTTTGTTCAAGTTTGTTCCATTTTTAAACGGATTAATAGCGGATCGACCCAACCCACCTGTTTATTTACCCAAAAGGCCATACCTGACCCAAATGGTTAACGCCCGACCATGACACAGTCTAGTCCATTTTGTAAACGACAAAGCCTTGACTCCCTCCTTGTATTTCCTTCTTCTAGCATCCACTCCCTTGGGTTAATCCAAACTGATCATTTGGCTCGAAAATATGTTAATTTTCAATTATGAGTGAATCTAAACTATTGTCAAGATTGACGCATATTGATCAATTTATCAAATGGGTTAATCCAAACTTATCCGTTTCCTAACTCTAGTTAGGATAGACGATTGGCCTCGTAAATCATCCAAAGTCTTTCCAGCGTGTTTTATCATCGTTGACACGGTACATAGGAAAACTTCCCAAAATGTCACTCGTACAAATACTTCTCACGATTGACTATATAGCTTTTACAAATGGGCCTAAAAAAATGAAGGTTTATCTTTTGGTGTTATAAGTAATCATTTCAATCCATTTAAACTATATATTGTGGCCATAGCTAGAGTGTTACAGTCACCCATACTTGAAGATCATAACATCCTCATCGTGCCTCATTAACCGATCGACTTACAAGTCCTCTTGATCAACGATGCACTCCCAGTATTCTTTGTCTAGCTAAATGACTGTCCAGGGTTGTCCTATTAATTGGCACAATTCACTATCATGGATTGGCTCAAATGCCATGTGTAATAGCCCACCTCTTGTAGGCAGTTGACTAGGGTTGTTCATTAATCGGTCTGGACCGGCCCTAGACCGAAGACCGGCCCTGGACCGGACCGGGCTTAGTCGGTCCGGTCCACGGTCTTGATTTTGTCCAGTTTCGGTCTACGGTCCGGGTCCGGTCTGGACCAGCCGGTCCATGGATCGGACCGTGGACCAGGTTTTTTAGGGTTTTTTTTTTAGTTTTGAAAATTTCAATTCTTCTTTAGTCATTCATGGGCAATTGGGTATGACTTTCTGATTTCCTTTCCAAAATCCAGACTTTTTGATCTAGAATTCCAAGTCTGCCGGCCTGCCGTAGGGTGCAAACTGGACCGGTCCAAATTCGGTCCGGTCCAGGCCCATCCCGGTCCGATCCGGTCCGGACCGAATTTGGACCGGTCCGGTCCTCAGTCCAAAGTTTTGCCCCAATTCGGTCTTCGGTCCAGGCCGGTCTGGTCCGGTCATGGACCGATGAACACCCCTACAGTTGACAATTACTAGTGAAGACTTTAAGGATCGACAATTGATCCCACAAATCACCATAAGCATTATTTTCGAAAGTACAGTGCACGCTTGGTAATATAATTTATCTTTTAAATACTTTTAATCCATGCATCTAGCTATACTTGGAGAGCATCTTAAAACCTTTGGGAAGGGGCGAAAAGCTTTGAGCCTAATACTACCATTTTCATTACTATACGAAGGTATATGACCACCTTAGGCAAATGTTGGTTAGCCCACTGACTCCATCATGCTACGTGCGTATCCCTATCAACGACGCAAGAATACGTCCCTTTCTTATTTAACACCCGAAATTCGGTTGCTTCACGATGTAGATGGCAGCACTACCAACCATCTTGCTCATCCTTTCGCCACCATAAAAGCCGCCATCACTCATTATTTATAACCTAAAAGTCATATTGTTGGGGATTAGAACCCCAAACCTAAAATAAAAACAAATTCTGAGGATTCAGAGTTATTGTAATGAATTTGTGAATTTTTATATTTTTTTGGGACGAAGATTAGGGGTATGTATTATTGTATATTTTTAGCCCGATTCGACATTTGTGCTGAGGAATGGAGACCTGTTAAGGTCGAGGCTAGGGAGAACCCTCCCCGATGAGGACAGGGATGGGAATGGGGGCGGAGATGCCATCCTCTACTTCGACCTGCATCGTTGTTATTTATTACATATGCAATACCATAAAACATGAATATAACAAATCCTCCAATTTAATGTGCTGATTTTGTAAGAATAAGTTATTGAAATAATAATTAACTAAATTGTAACACACCAATCATTTGTGCCTCATTAACCGATAGGCTTATGGTATTATTTAGGTCCTCGATGATAACAAATCCTCTAACAACAAGAAATTATGGCTCATTCTTTATAGCCTAAAAGTCACTACTGATGAGGATTAGTATCCCGTAACTTTTGATATTTTTTTTATTATGAAGATTCAGAGCTACAACAATAACATCTCCCAGAGAACTATTGTAGCAGTAAACTTTTTGCGGAAAAGACAATTTTATGTATGAAGATTAGGAGTATGTGCTATTTTGTATTTTTGAGTTTGATTTAATATTTGTTCCTACATAATGGAGACCTGCTAAGGTCGCAGATTGGGGATAAGCCCCTCAATGAGGACAGGGACGGGGACAGGGTGAAGATGCCATCCCTTGGTCCGACCTGCCTTGTTGCCATTAATTATCGTGCAAGCACCATACATCATGAATCTAGCAAATCCTCTAATTTAATGAATTGATCTTGTAGAAATAAGTTATTAAACTAATAATTAACCAAATTGTAACGCACAGATAATTTATGCAACCTAAAAAAAATTCACGATATGAGTTACAATTCATTGTAACAACTTTGTATTTTGCTTACGTAATTACTTTGACAAAGAAGGAACCCAGACGTTGATGAAGAGTGATACGCATCATACATTCATACTTTATATAATCTTCTTATTCATTAATTTATAAGATAATACATTTTCTCGTTTCATTTCCGTACTGAGATAATTCAATTTTTTTCTATGATTTATAGTATCATCATATCATAAGTTATAATCGATATAATTATCAACCAGTGTATAATAATTAGATAATCTGTTACGTTTTCTATCATGATTCTTTTGATATTCAAAGTAACAAAATCACAAAGTTACCATTTGAATCACGCAGGCTTTATATATAAGAAAGCGCCTTGACACTTTTGAACTGAAGTGCGCATATACACGGCAAGTCAAGTCTTCTCTCATCAACCCATGCCTCTCGAACTCTCCTCCGCCATTTCTACTCCTTCAATCTTCCTCCACAAAACCCTCAATTTCTCCCCCAATTCACATTCTCGCTCTACTTCGCACTTTCTCTCTCCTCGTTCACGATCTTCGACGATGTCTCTCGCTCATCCTCCCGCTGTTCGGCCTGTCACCATACCCTTCTCCGATATCCAAGTATTCCCCTTGTTTTTTTCTTCTTAATCATTTGTTGTTTTTGTCTGTTTGTTTGTTTGATTTGGTGTTTTGGTGTTCGTTGTTTGTTGATTTGTTTGTGTAATTTTGTGTGTGAATTGAGTGAAGGATAAGAGTGCGGATTTATCGGCCAAGATTGAAGAGGGTTTTGGACCTAATGGTCTGGGAATTATCGCAATTTCTAATGTAAGTATGTTTTGCTGAAGGTTGAAGTTGCTTAGTGAGTTTGTTTTGTGGGTTTTGATTGCTCTTTTCGGGGTTTCTTGATGTGTCGCTTCTCGAAAACGAGTTAAGCAGAACAGGGGAGATTGAATTTGCATATGAATAATGAATTATCGATTTTTGTAATATGAATTGTGGACGGACTCTATCCATTTTGAGCCTTTTGCTGTCTCCTAGCTAAGTTTCCAACGTCAGTTTTAATTGTTTATTTTCGAGTTTGAAATGATGGACCTTTTTTTGGATTATTATACGGAATAGGATAGTGGAGCTGGTGTGCTTGATGTTGACAGTTAATGGCTTTCGGTTTGAAGATTATATTACGTTGGGTGATTGCTGATTAAGCCACAGTTGTGCTATGTTGCTTGAACTCTTTATTTCCATGCCTACGTGCTTATGTTTGACCCATGGCCACAATTTTACTATTGCAAAGATTTGCATCAGAACATTCAAGAATATTCCGAATTAGCTGAATCAACCTCTTAAAATTTTGGTAGGAATACCTGTAGGGGTAAGGTTGCCTCCAGCTGGATCTCCCCAGACCCCGCGAAAGCGGGACCCACACTGGGAGGTTGTTGTTGTTGTTGTTGTAACCTCTTAAAGTTTTGGCATACACGTTGGACAGTAATAATTTTATTGCCAAGGGACTCACGAAGTGTTCATGCAGTCCGAGCTTGTGGGTTGAGGTCTTATCTTTAGACAGTCCGGATTTTCCTCCTGTGTGAATGCCTACCGGTCTTGACAGTTGACATGGCTCTTAGCGACATTTCCTTTGCATGGGTCATTATGTCTGATCAAATAGATTCCAGTGGTCTTAGGATGTCAGTGCATGGTATTGGTTTGAGGTGCTCTCATATATTCAATACTAGTTGAACATAACAATCTCTTCTTAAAGCTTGAGATTGTAAAATGACTGGTCTATGGTTGTTCTTTGATACAACGAGGTAGTAATTGGTAAACTAAGCTCTCCATGTCACTGGTTCCTGGTTAATTGTGGTGGTTTTAGACAAAGTACCATTTACATGTACATCTCTCTATCTTATTATCGCACAGGTTCCTGGTTATCCATCGTTGCGTAAGAGCCTATTACATCTTTCACCAAGGTAAGTCTCTACAGGCTTTGAACATTTTTGTCTTGAGGCACAAAACATATAAACAGTTGCTGACAAGATGATGAGGCTTGAGATGCTCTTCCTTTTGGCTGATCGTTTATTTCTCTCAGATTAGCCAAACTTCCTGAGGAAGAGAAGAAAAAGCTTGAAGATCCTTACAGTAGGTGAGAGCCTGCCCCTTTTAGCTGAGATTTCTGTTATGTGTAGGTTGTTGCATAATAAGCCAAATCCAAATCTGTAATTACATCTTTACATGTATTGTTCAGTCCTGTTTTTTGTCTGACCTTTTTCCTGCTTATAGTTTTGTCTGGTTATTTACGATCCACAAACTTGTCGAAGGCAATCTTAGGAAGGGATGATACTTATTTGGTATTCCCTCTTATGATGAGGGTTTGATGAGTAATATCAAGTATTTCTATTCGAGCCATAGAGCATGATATGTACAGCTGATAGTCATCGGTCCCATATCATTAGATACAGCACGTAAGAATGGATCAAAATTTCTGCTTTCTAAATTATTGGAAAGGCCAATTTTGGTCAGTTATCTGCTTGGGTTGCAGTTGACTAAGGAAAAGTGCCTCTCTAAACTATGCATTACTTCCTTTCCATGGAGTAGTAGGCGGTGAATGCTTTTTACATATGGGGTGTAATGGAACCAGGCTCTCCTCAATTTCACAATTTAGGGGTATGACATATGACTTCTACATTAGACACCCCACTCCCTGCGTAGATGGGATTCTCAGGGTAGTAGGGGATGGATTTGGATTTAGGTAATAATGAATTAGTATTGAGCAAGACGTTTGCTCGAATTCCCCCCTCCGCGGGGATGAATTATTTATATATCTATCTAGTGCCCACTAGTGTCCAAACTGATATCGCCCTTTTTTTTGTTTGGTTTCTATTTCTAATTTGCTTTACTCACAACTGCTACCAGCCTGCTGCCACGACCACCTAGGGTCTCCAAGGTAAGTAAGATTGCACTCGGTTTACGAAATGAAGAAATTTTGAGCAGAAAGTATGGAAAAATGGTAACTGGCCTAAGTGTCAAACTCCAAGCAACCAAGCCTAGCTCTGTAGCTCATCTTCTAGATGTGCCTGGTGCAGGCCTGAGAGACAAGTGCACTAGTTTATAGATTATATTTGACAAAGAAAATATGTTCTTTCCTCCCTTCCTGTCACAAGGTAGCTCTATGAAAGTGTAGTAGCTATTTGATTGGTTAGTCAAACCAAACCCTTCCTGTCCAAATTCTTCGAAATTTCAAGTTACAGCCAACACTCATGGTATTTACTACTCCTTCACCCAAATTACTTTTTATTATCACAAAAACTGGTCCCTTTGTTCCCTTAGTTCTAAGAGGGACAAGTGACTTGGGATGAGGGAGTATAAGTCAAATGCTTCCTGATGATTGATAGGTACTCAATGATTTCTCTCAAGTTTTTGCATCCAAACCATATGAGTATGTTGGAGAAAGAGGCAATGTCGATATGCTGCTTGGCTGAATGGAAATATGAACAGATGTTCCTTGGCTTTATCATATTGATGAAAAATCTATGAGATTCGTCATTGGGGATGAATATATATGGGTGAAGATCTAGTTGTCTGACCTTTGAATTGTCAAAATTTATGGTACAGAACCTCAGTGGAAATTATTCGAAGATGGTGAAACCAAGCCTAAATGTAGACTTTAATTGTCTTTCTCTCTAAAGAACATATAGCTCTTGTTATAATTTTTTTCAACAAAAATTTTCAGGTACAACTTTGGATGGAGTCATGGCAAAGAGAAGCTTGAATCTGGGAAGCCTGGTTAGTTCCCTTGCCCTAGATCTTATAAAATGATAACATTTTAAATTCTGACTGTGCTAGGAGTAGCACTTTGGGCAGCTCTTACGGCCCAAACTCTAGCTCTAACTCTGAGCTCGGGGGGGGGGGGTGTTTCTAGAGATGCTGACAACTGGACATACATAAATACATGATAAATCTAGACATCGTCTTGTGTTTTTCATCGGAGGCAGATGCCATTAGAGTGGAATGAGATTAAATATCTCTTGTTATATGGAAGCCAGGCCTCTAGTGAAGATTTGTATGCCTAACCTAAGCTATGAAAATTAATGTATGAAAACAAAAAGAATGAGGAAAAAACATACAAGCGCGAAAAACTTTTGTGAAGAGCTGTTCAAACAATGGATGGGATCTAACATCTTTCACTCTAGCACCTCACATGGCTTACCCATGCGTGTAGAATGAATGGAACTTTCGTTTGTTCTTCTCAAATCGCCTTAATTGCATGTGCCAATATTGAAAAATGTCTTTGTGTATCCAATTGAATATTTTAATGAGCTGAGCACTTGAATTCTTTCCTGAATCTTGTACCTCATACCCTCGTTCATAGTAGTAGGCCCACTAGTAGCTAAGAAATGTGGCACTTAACAACAATGCTCTGAAATGCGAAAAGGTCTAGGCATAGTATATGAAGTGCCACAAGGCATAGGAAAACCAAGAGAATGGGGCATACATCTCTATAATTATATATTGTCCTCCATGACACAGTAGTCACAACTCACAAGCATCCAAATATGCTAGATAAAAGTGAATGAGAATGCCGTATTATGTAATGTGTACTATTAGCACAGATCCCAATCCCAATTCATAGTGAAAGTCCTAACCGAGGCGGGTTGGGAGGTGGGAGAAGGAATTTAGAGGTAGCAGCTTCACCCTTTATCCCTTAATTGTTGAGAGGCTGGCATAAACCATCAAGTCATACTTTGGGGGGAGGGAGGGATCAAAACTGGCTGAATTAGACACTGCTATGCCCACAGGAAGTGAGAATATCCGCATGAATAAATATTTCCCTGACTTAGATAAATTTGGTCTTAACTCCTCAGAAGTCAAAGAGATCAACTGCAGGGTAGATCTTGAAAGATATTTGGCTTCAGAGAGGAAAAAAGCAACTATCTTGGCTTTACACTCTAGAATGGCAGTGTCAGATTTGCTACAAAGGAATACTTTTGATTTTCTGTTGCTGATACTTTTTTGAGTTTGCTGAAAATTCAGTAATTGCTACTTGTTACTTGGAATAGACATCTTTCTCTCGCCAGTTTGCAGAGACTCTTTAATAACACCTATGAGCAAGAAAATCTTTATTAGAAGTTTGCACTTGATGTAAGTTTAAAATTATCTGAAGAGAGTGTTAGCTGAATGCAGTTACACTGCTAAGTTTTAATTGTATTGTCACATCCTCTTTGTGCTGCAGATATCTTGAAAGGATCCTTCTATGCTAACCCAATTTTAGATGTACCCACTAAGGACCAAGCACTCATACAAAGGTAAAAGTGTTCGAGAATTTGTCAAGAGACATAAGCTTATCTAAGGTTCTTTGGGCAAGAGAAATATATGAGCATCCAGCATTTTCCTGTGAAGTTTACCCAAAAAGGGCAAATTGCTGGAGCTTAACATTTAGATAACAAAAATAACTGCAGTGGCCACGCATGGCTTTGGTAATATGTTTCCCTTGGAATTTTGTTAGGCTCTAAAGTTATTAGGATTTTTGAGCTAAATGTATGAGCAGATTCCTGCTTTTCCTTAATGTGATAGGAGATTTTATGTAGGTAGACTACCTATGAATTCAGGTTGGCTAGGATAGATATAATTTTTATCTTATATAGATGAACTGGATAGTGCTTTAAAAGTTTCTTGTTTTGACCTCTCTGTCTTCCAAAATGATGATGATGTTTCCTGTCCGAAGCTTATGTATGATGTCTAGTCTAGGATAAGTTCAAAGCTTATATATGGATAAACTTTTGTCTTATATAGATGAACTGAATAACGCTTTAAAAGTTCCTTGTTTTGACATCTCTATGTTCCACAATGATGATGATGTTTTCTACCAGGAAGGTTGTATATGATGTCTGGTCTAGGATAAGTGTAAAAATTCTCAGAAGATCCTGTTGGATGGTGGATGAATATGGCTTCTGTAGCAATTACTTAGTATCCACTTCGTGTTTCACTTGTTTGTTCACTTGGCATGCAAGGATATTTATTGTAACTGCAACTTATGCTCTTCTGTTAGGTACCCATCGTACTGTGGCCAGAATATATGGCCCCATAGTGCTTTGCCAGAGCTAGAAGTTGGTAAGTTCAGTGATTTTTCTTTATATCTATCTCTCATGGGCTTTACGTGGTTAGTTGGTTGGTGATTATGTGTCATCATTGCCTGTTTTCTTCTTCTAAGATGTTGTGATTGTGAATAGATCCAAGGGACCACTTAGAACACTTTTAACCATATACATGTGTCTTTGGAGCTTTACTTGTGATTGTAATGATGGTTGTAAAAGAAGTCCGTTTTCGTTTGATGCTTATTTCTGAAAGAGACATTTGTTGATGGGTCGTTCTTATTTGTTTTTGATTTTAAACTATGTGGCACTATGTGTTAAATGCTTACATGGATCCTTGTTAGGGAGTATTCCCAAGGTAAATTCTTGCCACTTGTTCTGAGGTTCCGGTACTTGCGTTCTATTTGCTATTGAATTAGTGTCTTTAGCTGCGGTTACCAAAGTTTGATTCATATATCAATTTCTGTTTTCTTTTTGTGGTCAATAGACATCTCTGACCTTCTTGTCCTCTGGAATACCGATGTGTATTTAGTTTATTCAAACTTTAGTTATACCTAATTTGCCTCATGAATCATGTTGATGTTTGTCCTGCTCTGTAGTCAGTGAACATCAATGGAAATTAACGAAATTTGAAGTCCCTAGAACCCCTTTCTTCCTTGAAACAAAATAAGATCGATGGATAATTATGAACATCAGTTTTGTTGGCTCTTGAACATAATGTCTCTCGTACCCATCAAATTATAATTTTAAAACCAAGATATTACGTGATTTACCTATTTCCATCTGTATCTATGAATTTAAGTTACATATATTTTTAACCTATTATTGATGTGCAGCATTCAAAGCTATTGGACGGATGATGCTCGACATTGGTCTACTGGTTGCGCATCATTGTGATCGATATGGTATGTTGCATACAAGTTCTTCAATTCCAGGACTCATATTTCTGACTTGGCTGTTGTTTTCTTGATTGATCTTGTGAGTTAGAGATCTCTTATCAGTATTTGGGTGCATAGTCAGCAGTCAGGTGCATGAGTCCTGTGAAATGTGTCGTATGACAACATTGCAGGGTATCATTCTGTTTTACTAGCTTTGTTATGCTCATTGCCAACGTGTCATTACAGGACTTGTTGCTTATTTCTTTGCAAGTGGCAGTCTTCATTAACTTGGGGACATGTGCTTTTTAAACTTCCAGTCAAAGCAGACATGGATCATAATTGAGGTCATGTTCTATTAGTAAATGGTTATATCTTGTCAAACTTTGTCCTTTTGTGGATGGTCTTTAAAATCAAAAATGTTTTGTGGGTTGTGCTGGAACTCCCTCTGCTTGCCAGGGGGGTAGGGTTGTGGATATCTGAATCTCCCCCTAAGGGATTCTGTGCCTTTTTTGTTTTTTGGTTTGGTCGCTGCTGCTGTTATTAAGTATGGACACTGCTAGGTGGCATGGTAATATTGCTAAGTACCCAAAATTCCAGTGCAAGATTTAGACAGACAAGGTTTCAAGCGACAGAAAACTCTGATGCTTACATGTACAGTGGTGAATTGGCTGCAAAATTTTAGAACTGGAATTTTGCATACCGCAGTGCTGATCCTGAAGGACTGATTCTGCAGGAATCAGATAAACACTAGCTTTGCCCGTTATTTCTGAGACACTATTCTTTTCTGTATCTTGTAGTCATGGATGGTACATTCTGGAAGGGGCACTCTGTTTACAGGCTTTTTATTCCTTTTAATCATCTTATTTGCATGACGTGAACACCGCCTTTCTATGGGCAAATTTTTGCAGTGTCAGAAGGCATGAATGTGGGAGCGGATGAAGGCCTTGAACATATAATTTGCCGTTCACGCTGTCATAAGGGCCGGCTTCTTTATTATTTTCCAACAGAAGAGAGGTAAATGATATTCATTTGTATCCTTTGATGTGATTACCTAGTAGGAAAAAGCCTTGGTTTGATAGAATGTGACTGTAACAGCCTTTCACTCAGTACTAGACTTTAAATTTAAACTATCCATCGTTCAATGTTGAGTGCCAAGTGGTATTTGGTTGTCCAGATTTTAAATTGAGTTTGACCTTCTTGTGTCAGTGGAATTAGAGTTTGGTGTGAATTTGTCCAAAATTTAGCATTTACCTGCTCATTATAGTCAAATAAAATACCTTTGCATGATATTTTATTTCTAAGCCGCCTGCCAATGTCAGATAGGCGTTTACCAGTAACTAATGAAATTCCATCAACAGTGATTGTTTGAAGAATGATTGGATGTCTTCCTGGTGTGGGTGGCATACAGACCATGGTTCCCTTACAGGTTATCAATTTCTTTTTTTATCTGGTTTATTTTGCTGCATAGATCTCCTAGCAAAGATCACCACTTGAGCTGTGTACTCCCTCCAAAAAAAGAAAAATTAAAAAAGGGATATTACAACAGTTACATCATGCTGCTATCTAACATTGTTGCTCTCTTGGGCGCCTTTTCTTGGCGCTGTCAAAAGTTAATCCGACACGATTACTGACCCAAACCAACCACGAAATTAAGTGGGTTTGGGTAAAGATTTTCAACCCGTTTAATTCATACTTTGGACTAACTTATTTGCAATCTTTTTGTTGGGGGGCGGGGTCGGAGTTATATTATTTTACTTCAATATTATTATTTTTTGTTTGGTTGAGAGAACAAAAGACATAAGTGCATAACAGTTCTATTAATATTTACTTAGTACATTATTATCTACCACTTTTGTATTTGAGGTAAATGTTTTAAAGATTCTGAAGATTAGGGAAATGCAGTATGAAGATGAACCTACTCTGGTAATGCTAGCTGAAGGTTCTCCTTTCTCCTTCGTTCTGCCTTTGATTAACGTGCCTTATGTTAAAAACTTATGGGTGTGTTATGTTCTGTTGTCAATTGAATCTTCATTATTCTGACATCCTTCCACCTCATTGTATTGTTGACTCAAGGTGTTCATTAGGTGATGTGAGTACTGTGTCGTGTCTTTATTATATTTTTATTCCGCAGCTTCCTTTAATTTTACTCTGCAGGCCTTACATGTGGCATGTTTCTGAAAGATGGTGTTGAAGTAGCTTCCCCCGATGCAGCTGCTGGTCTCTATGTCAAGACTAGAAGTGATCAAATAGTTAAGGTATCCTTGTGGTCCTAGTACTGGTACCATTTTTGCTGCAGGGAGAGTATGCATGGTGAAAAGCTTTACTGTATGGATGCCTTTGATTGCTCATAGGTGGATTGCAGTCTGTGTAACTTGCTGACATCCTTTTACGGTCTATTTTTGCTTCTGGAGTTCTTCACTGTGCTGCCTGCACTTCGGTTTAGGTTGGCTGCATCAATGTAGGAAAGAGATAGTTTAATGGGCAATTGATAATAACCATTGAGGTGTTATATAAGTTCTTGATTCATCAGCTATTCGCCAAAGTGCTCAAACATTGTTTTGCACTTAATACAAGCATCCCTCAAGGCTTGTGGAGTAATCTGCAGGAAGATGGGAGAGAGCAGAAGAAACACAGTGAAATAAATTCAACGGAAAGCACATCAGAGAGAATTAGGAAGCATGCAAAGATTAGCCTTTTAAGTTAAGATCATAGTGGGCTAGCTGTCTACCTTTTGCAGCAAAGCAGTGGACCTATTTTATCTAATGTCTAGGGGGTCTTGCCAAAGCATCCTAAAAGCAACCTTTAGCAACTGCAAGGGCTAAAGGCTGTATACATCTATCCCTCTTCGTAGAACTTGGTATGGAGGGATCCACGTATTTAGAATCCAATTGCTGATTCCAAAAGGTTGCTTAAGCGAGGAATCTCCATGTCAAATTTGTTCCATATGGACTCTCATGCATGGGAGATTATGATATGCACCAGATGTACGTCATGATCCCCTCACATCGGGGGTACTATTTGAAAATGTATGGTTTAGGTCCACAGTCCGTATTAATTTGCTCATCCAATTCATTTGGTGTATTGGTTGTATCAGATGATTTTTCCCTTAGAATAAACCTAAACTGCATGACTCATGTTGATGCCATGTCTTAGATTTCGATGCTTTCTCAAGAAGTCAATCTCTTGCTGATTTGTCTCTTAAAGTCCCCTATACAGGCTACAGCAATAACTGATCCTTGCTTATGGAGAGACAAACATGTCTTGGTGCAGGTTTCCTATGGAGAAGATGAAATAGCATATCAAATTGGTGAAACCACAGAAATACTGTCAGGAGGCTACCTTCATGCAACTCCTCATTGTGTTCGGGTAAAGCTATTTCTGTGTGGCTGTGTTCTTATTACATTGAAATCTGCTTGGATTTGTTTCATGTTTTCATTTAACATGCTACAAATTTAGAGAAACATGTTATTTTCAGGCACCAAGTGGAAAGGATGTCGCTGGTCTTGAACGATCAACTTTTGCATTATTTATGCAACCTGATTGGTATGTCATATTTGTTGTTCTTTTGGCATGAATGGCATCTGTATGAGCATCTTACTCTGCAAAACAATTTATTCTGAACTTCAAATTAATGCTTTGATAGCTGTTACATGCGTAAATAGATCTAGAAAACGACTTGTGTGTGGGGTTCATAATACCTGTACTGGTTGCATAATTATGAATGACAATAGAATAAAACAAAATTTTGCCGGAACAAGTAGCTCCGTAGTGCTAAAAGCCAAGTACTCTGAAACAAGTCTGGATCCACAGACACGTAAGTGTCAATGTGGAAACCTCTTCTGCTCCTATTTCCACATGTTATGGAGAATTGCATGCTTGATCAAGTTGTGTAAAGTGTAGTTGTTTTTTCTGTAGGGATGAAGTGCTTAACTTCCCAGAGAATGTGCCTATCCACAAAGAGGTAAGCTTGGCTTTGTCATAGTCGACCTTTTTCATCGCTGTGTTTGTCATTCAATTGTAATGAAGGAATTACTGGCTTAATGGAGGAAAGCTTTTTAACGTTTAAGTCTATTCTTTGTGTGACTATGTGAGAGGTAATTGCAGAGTTTAGGCATGTAGTGCTAGGCCTGGCTTGCTCCTTTTGAGACTGAGCAGTCCTCTAACATTACATCAGACATCCCCAGGTTGTGACTCTTTGGAAGTTGTGATTCTTTTGGGTCAGGCAAATGAGGTCCTTCATTACTTTCTAGTCCGGTGGGAATTGATCCTATGTCAATTGTAGAAAAGTCACTCAAATCTTTAGGGATTGATACAACAAGCTTGATTCTAAAGTCATTAAACTGTACTTTGGCTGAAAAATACCCAGTAGAGAAGGTGGTCTTGGTTGATAGATTCAATTGGCTAGGCACGCTCTACACATCCATAGAGCACAACAGATATGCATTGAATTTCACGATAGAAAACCCTCGGTGTCCTGAGTCCCATGAAAAGTTGAAAACACTCCCCAGGTTGTTGAAGGTTTATGCTTTTCTGTCTATGTTGGGAATTTCTAGTTTCATCACTTAGAAAACCTTCTCGCTTGGGAATGGCATGAATTTTTTGAAAGAAAAGAGGAGGGTTAGTGTGATCAAGCAATGAACCAGTTGCAGGCAAAACGAAATGGGGCAATCATTTTGGGACATCAGTCATATCATCTAATTTATAGTGTCCACTCCCCTTATCATCCTTTTTTCTACTCATTAGTATGTGCTCCATCACAAGACACTGACTTTCTATCCCTAATCTTCATGGCAGCTGATTCCTCCTAATAGTTCTGTCACTTTCGGGGAGTACACAGAGAAGCTTCTGGACAAATATTACCACCTTAAGTCATGAATAATCACTGTCTCAACTTGGAAAGTAAGGTTGTGTTATAGATGACAGCTCAGCAATCTTAGCTCAGAGATCTCGTCCACCAGCATAAACTTTGCATACTGGCATCCTCGTCACAGTAACAGTTTTGCTACTATTGGATATTCTGACAATGTACATACTGATTACCAAACATGATATTCGTGTTTCTGATCACAAGCGAGAATATTCCAAAACTAGAGTAGTTACATTGTTTCACACCGTGTGAATCTAATTCTGTTGGAACTTACAATAAATTGTTGCCGACTTGCCGTATAGAAGATAGCTTTTTCCTGTACTCATACTTTCGAATTTCAATAGCTTTCATATTTATTGATACTATACTGTACCTACTACTAGTTTTGGTCATCACACACGTCTACGCGCAGCATTTATGTTGTGTAATGCTTGGTATTGGAGTAACTTTTTTCGTATAAATGGTGTGCCGCTTTTTATGGAATGGAAATCTGTGTGTATTTATGGAGATGCCTCTGTGGCCACTTGCCAGGGAGATATTGTCATCCATAGAAGCATGTGGCGTCCGATTGTCCAGCAAAATCAACCTGTTCCCCCTAATGACCTAAAACTAAACCTAACCTAAGCTCAAAACAATGCGACTAGATTTGTGATATGAACCTCAGCTCAATACGCTTTGGAGGTTTTTCTAACTAATTTGACTAGCTTATAAAGTGACAACATCTTTGAGTAAGGTCGCACCCGGCTTTGTATAAACTCAACAAGATAATCGAGTTTCCAGGAAGAATGACTTGATATTAGAGCCAACTCAGACTCAAAATGAGGTATCCAAGTTTTGACTTGGACATTTGTTCGGCAATTTGACAAGTTTAATATGATACATATGTAATCCCAAATATGAACGTTTGTTGATTTCAATTTTTTTATCAATCATATATAAAAAAAACTCGTCTGTCAGGTATTATCGTCTGTATCCATACTACGGAACTCCAGGTATTGTGTTCTAGATTGTGATTCTTTATGTGCATTGAACTAGGCAAGTAACCGTTGGATAAGGTGGGGGCCAAACAAGGTTATTCACTTATTCTAGAACATATATTAGCATATCGAATTTGATTTGTCAGGCGCAAGGCGGCTCAAGAAGCAAAAAGACAGTAGTCTTAGTAAACTTTGGCCTCTGATTCTGCACATTTTCTGGCAAACTTTGACCTCCCCAATATTAAAAAAATTGAATGTCTTAGTAAACCCCCCCCCCCCCCCCTCCTACTTCTAGAGGGCCGACTTAGAAATTTCCTACTCATGACAAAACAACACTGGATGTGTGTGCTTAAAAACAAAATTTGGTGTGGTGGATTAGACGTGGAAAGTGATGCAATTAACTCACATTTTAGCACTGTGTTTAGGGAAGTGGGCATTTCTTAATTTTTGGTGTCTTGTCTTAACACGATTCTTCTTTCCCCCTTTTGTTAGTACATGTTGTGTTCGGTTTTTTTTTTAATGTTTCTTCTTGCCCCCTTTTCTTTTAAAAAAAAAATTAATGATTTAAAAAAAAAAATTAATGGTGGGAATATATTTTTAGTTTTAACAGGTAATGATAGTCCCTTACTACTTTTTTTTTGGGTCTTAATTTATTAGCAGAGTTAGAACTCCAAGGAAGGAAAGCATACTGAATTTGTTTAAATCTAAGGTTTAAGTACTTAATTTGTAATCTCGTTACAACTATTGAAGTTAAAGGTTTGATTTTAATGTTGGAGGGCTATGACCTTGCCAAGTTGATTTGGTTAATTGAGGGTTAAAAGTCCTATATAATATATTCCAGTATCGGCTTAGTATATAAGTTTATAACTAGGAGTGAAGGGTTAAAGGAAACAACTTTACAAGATAACTGAATACCTCACCTCAGAGCAGGTAACCTAGTGAGGGTATTACTTGTAGATAAAACGGGGATAAATTCTGGTGCTTATGTAAACACGGGGTGTGATTATTGGTTTTATAATTCTTTTTTGGACGGAATAGGTTAAATGTGCATAATCTTATCCTACGATTAAAATGACTTTAACTGTTTATTTTCCACAACAGTAAATTTTAGAGTTATACAAGACAAATCTTATTTGTCACTATACCTTAAAACATGATCACCATTTCATAACAATAGACAATAGTTGTTTTAACCAGAATACATGCCAAACAAAAACAGAACTATAATCCAAAATTGAACAAATTTTCCAGTTGCAATTTCTTGTAGCCCCCACCCATTGCTTCAAAAGTGGACAGAGTGGTTAGGAAATGGATTAATCAAGTTTAAAATTCCAAATGAAACAAACCAGATCATGTCACCCTACATTATTTTTTCTCACACCATAGGGACCACAAAATGTCTCTATCCTTTAATTTTTGTCAACAAAAGCTTGTATAAATATATGCCTAAGCTTCCTAGTTGATTCATTCTCAAGTCTCACCCTCCATTTCCACCAACTTTCCCCCCTCTCTCCCCCCCAACTTCCATGGCAACCTCCTTTCTCCTCCCCACCTCCGAAGGCGGCAGCCGCCACCACAAAGGCGGCATAGGCGGAGGTCTAGGGAGGCGGTGCCAGACGCTAGTGAAGCAGCAGAAGACTAGGATTTACATATTCCGGCGGTGTGTCACTATGCTTCTTTGTTGGAATGATCACAGAATTTCAGATTACTAAGTGCTGAATTGATCACTTGGTTATGTAGAAGGCAAAAGGTGAATTTTTAAGAACATATATACATCAAGGTTGATCACAAGGTGTTAGTGTACATATTTGTTTAGGCTATGACTTCTACAGTTTTGGATGTATCCCACATGTTTTGAATCACAAGCAAGGGAAATTTTGCATGCCCTTGTGATTTATGTACACCCAAGTGAGAAATTTGATGCAATTGAAATCCAGAATTGATCATAAGGAGTTCATCAATTTTGTTGTTCTTTATCAACTACAATTGATCAATTGTCTCCCCACTGCTTTCCCTTTTTTGGGGGTGGGGGGGTGGGGTGGGGGGCGGTGGGTTGTTAATGCATTATTTGTGTGAAATTGATCCTATTTGGGTATTACATCTACATTCTCATTTAATATAGTGATTGCGTATCTAAACTGATTAAAATGATCTATATCAATCAATTGAGAAATAGATAATTTAATATAAGCTAAATTTAAATTAGTAACAGAAGATTATATACTAACGGGTCTTTTAATTTGTGGTTTAGATCAACTTGTACCCTTTCTTCCTTTGGGTCCGTTCGATATTTTCTGACTGTACATAAAACATAAGAAGAAAGGATCCACTTATGAACGAAAAATCCTTATATGCCCCCCAAAAAGCCTCATTCAAGTGGATAAAAAAATGTTGACAAGAGCTCCATAACTACCTAAATATCCATAGACATCTATTTATTTATTTATTTTTGGGTTGATAAATGCAATGTTCATGAACTATGCAAGGATGCATAAACCCCATTAGTCCAAGAAATGGTAAAGAGGATGCTCTGTTCTCAGCAAACTAGAAAAAAAAGCAAGGAAGAACTGAAATAGCCAGAAATGCACAAATTTTATGACCCCCATTTGCATTCATCCCTGTAACTGAACACAAATAAGACTCGAATGTTCCCATTCTCTCTCATCTTCTGGCTTTGTTTTCTGTCTCCTCAATAGACGACTACCCAGTAGCCACCCAGGTTCACAAGAGAAATAATCTCAATTCCATACTAACTCTAAACCAGTAGAAAAAAGAAACAAAGAATCTCCAAAATTGAGGGAATTCAAACATACCCATTTCAAGATTCGATCAAAATATGGGGGTATCAACCTCAAATTTTCACTATGCTCTGTTTCTGGCAATGGCAGCAGCATTGTTCTCCGGAGGCTTAAGCGTTGGGGTGAACTGGGGAACAATGGCGACCCACCAATTACCTCCTGAAAAGGTGGTTCAAATGCTGAAAAACAATGGGTTTAATAAGCTGAAGCTCTTCGAAGCTGATTATAAGATTTTGGAAGCTTTGGCAGGAAGTGGGATTGAAGTGATGTTGGCGATTCCCAATTACATGTTGGCTGAGATAAGCGAGGATCCTGATGCTGCCGCTACGTGGGTTGATGTCAATGTCACCAGTTATTTGTATTCTGGCGGTGTTAATATCAAGTTCAGTAGCATTTTTCAGCATTTCATGCCTTCTTTATCTTGCCCGCCAAATGTTTGTTGTTTTGTTTGCTTGAATTCTTCTCATCATTGTCAGTGTTATGGTTGGCATTCTTGATGGGTTTTTCTTTCTGGATGTTTTTGTTAAAAGTTTCCTGTGTCTTGATTTCATCTGGAAATGGGTTTTCGGTTGTTTCTTGCTATTTCATCATGATGGTGCTTCTATTTCTGACTATGCTGATTTGCTGTTGATTGCATTTTGGTAAAACATATGGGCAATTCAATAACGGAAGTAGGCTGTTTTGAGTTCATGTGATCGCTCTGATGGAGTTTCTCTGGCTGGTTGAATTCAAATATCTAGGAGAAAATCATTCTGCTTAGGATTCTATTCATGTTTGATCTGTTTAGTGTTCTTGATTTCTTAATGCAAGAAGAGCACAATCATATCTATTCGTTCATTCTCTTTGCCCTCGATGAATTCTGACTTTAATGTGCTTGATTGTTTTGTTTCTACAAGTCTCAGATCAAATTGTTTTAATATGTTTTTCAGGTATGTTGCTGTGGGCAATGAGCCCCTCCTTCAAGCCTACAATGGCACCTACGTAAAACACACCTTACCAGCTCTTCGGAACATCCAGGAGGCTCTCAACCGTGCTGGACTTGGTGACCAAATCAAAGCCACAATCCCCTTCAATGCAGATGTCTACTACTCTCCTGACTCAGACCCTGTGCCCTCAGCTGGAGATTTTAGGCCGGAGGTGCGAGACTTGACCCTCGAAATCATCCAATTTCTCCACCAAAACAATGCCCCCTTTACTGTAAACATCTATCCTTTCCTTAGTCTCTATGGGAATGAGCACTTCCCCATAGACTATGCATTCTTCGATGGCAAAAATGAGCCTGTTAAGGACCAGGGTTTGACCTACACCAACGTGTTTGATGCCAATTTCGACACTTTAGTATGTGCATTGAACAAAGCTGGGTATCCTGAGATGGAAATTATAGTGGGAGAGGTGGGTTGGCCAACTGATGGGAACAAGTTTGCCAATGTTGAAAATGCCAAGAGGTTCAATCAAGGCCTTCTTCAACATGTCTTGAGCGGCAAAGGCACCCCACTTAGGAGTGGCAAGATCAACATCTACCTGTTCAGCTTGATTGATGAGAATGCTAAGAGCGTTGCCCCTGGGAACTTCGAGAGGCATTGGGGGATCTTTGAGTTTGATGGGAAGCCAAAGTATGAGCTCGATTTATCCGGGATGAAAGAAGAAAAGGGGCTAATCCCAGTTGAAGGGGTGAGGTATATGACCAAAAGATGGTGTGTGTTGAACCCAGATGTCGAAGATTCAGAGGAATTGCCTGAGAGCATTGACTATGCTTGTAGCTTATCTGATTGCACTGCCTTAGGCTATGGCTGCTCATGTAACCATCTCTCCGTCCTAGGCAACGCTTCTTATGCTTTCAATATGTACTATCAGGTTAAGAGTCAGAAGAAATGGGCTTGTGATTTCAATGGCCTCGCTATGATCACTGATCAAGACCCATCAGATGGCACCTGTGAATTCCCTATCATGATTGATTATGGCTCTTCAGTGATTTTGCACAAGGGTTTATTAGAGATTTTGGGGGCAACCGTTGGTTTATGCAGCCTGCTTTTGCTTATTCTGAAGCTGTGAGATTTTGCTCTAGACTTTGGTGACAGTTGCAGAAATACTATTGATATGCCATTTTGGATCTTGGACACTTTCACATTGGTTTTGACTTGGTGAGTTTGCAAGTGTAAATTCTAGGAAATGTTGAGATGAATCAACTGCTAGCTTTTTTGTTTTTTTTTTTTGTTGGTTTGAGATCTATGAATTGCTACTTACATTACATGTAGAAATTTATCATTTAGTATTTCTAAGGCAAAAAAGATTATTCGAGGTGATTACCAATATGACAAATTGTTTGTGAATTTCTTTTAAGAGTGATTGACAACCTCTACACGATAATATAATACACCTATCACCTAAAATTTTACTACGTTTCACAGAGCTTGTCAAAAGAAAACCTTTTTTTTTCCCCTTCTGGAACAAAGGTTAAAATTTCATTGCTCCATATTGATAAGTATGTAGCGTACCCAGGCATATCCGGGTTCAGTTGTTCATCCCATACATTAACTAAGAAAGATGGCATTGATCTCTGCATCCCCTCACAACATTCTAGTTCTCACACACACTGTGTAACACCCCCAATGTACAATGGAAATTATAGATGTCTATTGTTGCCTCAACAACAGCACAAAGAGCACTTTTGAGAGCCTGGATCCCCGCAAATTTCCCCGTCACATATTTGCAAAACCAATTAAGTCCATGCCTCTAAGACCATTCCTGGCCAAATTATTTTGGAACTCTATTCTGTCATGTCAGTAAAAGTTCCACAATTTTGAAACTTGCATTCTATCACTTTCTCAACCAATGGAACTCCAATTTAAATTATATAATAAAATATTTTATATGAACTCACCTTATAACATTTTTTTTTTAAATTACCAAAATAATATTTTTGTATTAAGAAAAACAAAGAAAAATAATAAAAAAATAAAAAAAGGACAAAAAAAGGTGGAATGGGGGAGGAACACCTAGGCGAGGTGCCTGCATGCCCCCCGTTTTCCTCACGCTGCCACACATAAATCGCCACGCGTGTGACACTCGGGCCCCCCACCATGCCCCGTGTTCCCAACGCTGGGAATGCTCTAAGACCATCTTCCAGCAACAAATACAAGCCATTGTAAGAGCATTCGCACTCGGGGAACGCGCGTTTCACCTGGTGGGCCCAATCGTCACATGGCTGCTGCCCATTTGATTTCCTTGAAATTGCCTCGTGGATGGGAACTCACTGCCGTTTCAACCTTCGTTCCAACTTTTTCTGTCCTTTTGTAAATTTCTTTCTGTTTTCATTTTTTTTCTTCTTAAAAATATTATATGGATTATTAAAAAAAAGATTGTATGTTATAAGGTGGGACCATTATAAAAATTTTATGAAGTGATTTAAATTGGAGTTCTATGGGTTGGAGAATTACATGAATACTAGTTCCAAAAAATTGAGACTTTTGCTGATATAGCATGGTAGAATTTCAAAATATGAAACATGGACTAGGAATGCTCTAAGACATTCCTCCATACCTGATGGCTGAAATCACGGGTGAAGAACAAGTGACAGTCTTTTCAACAAAGCAAATCCGTTTAGCAATTCTTTGCATGAATTGTGCAAGTCTATCTTCGGTCGGTCTTTTTCTCTTAACAACCCATACAATAAAAGCATGTCTTGGTATAACCATAATCCATGAGGTCCCAAATGGTCTTGTACCAATGACATCTTCTTCCCTTCTCTTGTAAATTACCATACAATGGTCGTGTACCGATAACATCTTCAAATAATAAGCTCCATTCCATGAAATTAAAGCTGTATCTTTCTTATCAACCTACCAGACCCACAAAAATGCTGAACTTGAGGACTAAAAACTATTCCTTTTTGAAATATCCAAATATTAAAAATTTGAAAAATATTACAGTGCTTGTAAAATAAGAAAGATCCTCAAAGATTACAGCAGTGGTTGTATTTTTCGAGGTAGAATTGTTAAAATTTAGTGCTTGTAAAATGTGAGATTGTTGATGTATGAAATTTTTTGATAATCAATTTAAATTTAAAGAGTTGCGCAACATTTGTTTTGAAAAAAGAAAAAGAAAAAAGAGAAGAGTGCACAAGGGAAAAAAGTTTCTGAAACATATGCAAATTGATTAGCATCTACCCTACAAGGAAGGATCAACTTAGGGCTAGTAAAAATCCTTCCCAAATACTCGAATTTTTTGTGGAAGTTTAAAATTTAAACAATTGGTCATGTCCGATTGAAATTCAAATTGTATTTGAGTTTGACAATTCAGATGTAGTTTGCATGAATTTTGTGGTCAATTTAGGTATTGGCAAATTGGGATACTCGAATAACTAGATTTGAACATCAGATAATCAAGTTTAGGCATAAATTAGTCGTAAATTTTTGGATTTTCGACGAATAGTTTGGACAATTGGATTTGCACATGACAGAACAGGGTGTGGGTCTAATAGTACGCGTAATTTCCATCAAACATCCAACAGTTTAAATCAGAACTTCAGACACTCGGGTTTGAACATTAAAGCCGAATATTCAAATTCAAGTTCGATTCGCTGAAAATGTTCAAATATGCAATCCGAATAGGGTCTAGGTTCGATTTTTTTTTTGTGGAAATGTCCGATTTGTTTGAATTTAAACTGATAGAAGAAAAAAAAGAAAAAGAAAAAAAAAGCTAAACAGGATCAAACGGCCAAAACCAAATTCGACTCAGTGGCATTTCCGATCACAACCCTTCATCTTCCCTATCTCGGTCTCCCACCTTTACAAAACATAAGAGCATTCGTAGCGCGGAGGTTGCGTTCCAATAGATAGGTCCCACCTGCTACTTGTTCATTTGCTATATGGTGTTGGGTGGCATAACATGCGGGTAAAAATTCTGCCCAGTTTCACCACACGGTCTGCCTTTTTACATTTTTTTTTACATTTTTTTCCTGTTTTTGGTAATATATAATTTTTAGTGATAAAAAAAAGGAGTTGTGTGTGTTATAAGATGGATCTTTAAAAAATATTTTTATTGAGTAATTAAAATTAAAATTTGTTAATTAAAAAGTGATAAAATATACATTTTAAAAAGTTGAAATTTTTGTTGGAATTCTGGTTGGAAATGCTCGGATTTATGAATCCAAGAAGGAGAGGAGAGAGAGAAAGTGTTGCTTCGAGTCTCACTGCTCACTGCGATTGAATTTCTCTCCTCTCAAAACCCAAGTCATCTGTTTTCTCTTCTCAAACCCAAATATCCTCAAATCCAAAACCCCTCTTCACCATTAATCATCCCCCAGATCCAGGGCTCATTCATATTCCCTCCAATTAGGGCTTTAGATCTGTCCTAACTTTGCTTAACCTCATTCTTGTCGGTGATTTCGAAACTGTTCGATTCTGGGCAAATTTTAGGGTTAGGAAATTCGATCTAATTTGGCGGCAATGAGGTCGGTGCAATCGTCGTATCGAGATCGGACCCAAGAGTTTCAGAGCATAGCAGACCGGCTAAAGAAGTCGGTGCAATCATCGTCGTCGCCAAGCAGTAGCGGTGCTGGGTCCCAGCCTAATGGATCTAGATCGGCGGTTTCGATTCAATCGGAATTCAATAAGCGAGCATCCAAGATTGGGTATGGCATCCATCAGACTTCCCAGAAGCTCGCCAAGCTCGCCAAATGTGAGTTGTTATGGTTTTGTTCATTATTACAACATTTTGTTTTAGTTGGTTTGGCGATGTTTAGGTTGATTTAAGTAGTTTTGTTGATGCGTTTTGAGAATGCTAGTGATCAGATTTTGGGTAGATTTCTTGATGCAGTACAGAATGTGGGTCATCAGATTTAGTGTTGGAACTGCGAATTATGACAGTGCAAAGCAGGCACATCCACCTTATGTTAGCTAGTGAAATCTTTATGTTCACTGCCGAAAAGTTCTAAAACCATATCTCTGTTTTGCTTGGTCTAATGTTGAACTCTGTACACTGAAGGAGAGTCTGATAATTGAATTTGTCCAGGTATTGATTGTGGCAGTCTAATCATGATACTGGTAGTTTGCGCAATCTTTATCCCACAGAATTAGATGTTGTTCCTGCATAGATTTGTGCGGAACATTTGATGAATGGTGTTCTTGAGCAGCCCTGAAAAGAAAATAGCAAATGATGCAAATTCTGATTGGGTTTGTGGTGTGCAGTGGCAAAGAGGACATCTGTATTTGATGACCCAACTCTGGAAATTCAAGAGCTGACTGCTGTAATCAAGCAAGATATCACTGCTCTTAACGCAGCTGTTGTTGACCTGCAACTTCTTTGCAACACCCAAAATGAGAGTGGTAACATCTCCAGTGATACAACTAGCCACTCCACCACTGTTGTAGATAACCTTAAGAACCGACTAATGACGGCAACGAAGGAGTTCAAAGAAGTGCTTACCATGCGTACTGAGGTACGGCGACGGCACTGCATTTCGTTGTTCATTTATCAATGGAAATGATGGTGCCGTTTTGAAGTTACCGCCCTTCTCTTTTTGATCCATGTTCACTTCCCTTCATTTTATTCTTTGTGTGGACGGTTGCAGAATTTGAAGGTTCATGAGAGTCGAAGGCAATTGTTTTCGTCAACTGCCTCAAAGGAGTCCACAAATCCTTTTGTTCGTCAACGTCCATTGGCAACGAAATCAGCATCCAGTGGGTCCCCAGCACCTCCTCCTCCATGGGCCAACGGAACATCGTCTTCATCATCATTATTTCCAAGGTACTTGTTAGCTGTATTGTCAACTATAAAGCTGGAGCTCTTCTCCATCCTGGGAGTTTAATTTCTCATTTGGTGACTTAGGTACAAACAGAGCTAATCAGTTTCCATGAATTAAGATAGAGCATGATACTATATGATTTTGACATATTGTTTACATTTATAGATCCTCCTTTGAGTGGCAAAAAGACAATAATATTCTATTAGAGGCTAGGGAGCGTACATTTGGTAATTATTTGGGGATATGCCATAAGGTATCCTGTGGTTTAGGAAGCATTCTTAATCATCATTTGAGGAAGTTAATGTGGCCATGCGGGAATAGAACAGACAATAGCATTTTGTTATTTGGGGATATGCCATGAGGTATCCCGCACATTAAGAAATATTCTTGTGTTCCTGTTGATGATGGTGACGCTGCTCTTCTTTCCTCCTGATTTTGAAAGATGGCTATTTGCAGTCAAGTTCCTAGGTTTTTAGTTGCTTGCAAATGGAGGGAGATGACTTCATAGTTTGTGTTTTCCAAAGATATTTTCCTGTTTTGTCGAGGGCTGTGGTGTAGCTGTGAGCTGAACTTTGACATGATCACGTCTTCCTGGATGGACGTCTTATGGAGAATGGATGGGTGAACTCATATGATTTTGGTCAATGGATAACATGCTCCCCATCCTTCGTGGATATTCTTCTGGACGGCTGAGGTGTGTTCTCGTTGAGCAAAGAGGGGTCTAAATATCCCCCTTATCTTCCGAAAGGCAAAGAGTCATGGGTGAACTTATCATAACATTGAGCAAGTCTAGAACTGCTTGCTGTGACGGACTTGGCTTTAAGCATGCGTGCTGCAGTCTCAAGAAGATAACTTAAATTCCAAGCAAGTTAAAGCTTTGTCCTTGTACTTGTCCTGGGTTCCACCAAACTAAGATAACCAGCTTCTGTGTTTTAGCTACCTAATCTTTGTTCATCCTACTTTTCCTATCCACTAACACTTCTTTGCACTCTTGGGTTTTCCCAAATCCCAACAAACCATAATCAAAGACATGCTCCCCACTTGATATGTAATTCAAGGTAAGGGAAATGAGATAAATCAAATCAACAGACTTCTTATCATCTTCACAGCAGTTTGACCTGTTTGTTATACGTAATTTAGTTATGTAATATTGGCTGGCCCAATCATCTTGCAAGTAGAGATTCCCATTTTCTATTCTTTTAATTGACTATGAAGACCAAAATGGTTGTCTTTACTGGTTCGTGGGGATGCTGTAGCTGTTGTAGTGTTATGTAATCTGTGTTTTTCAGTTATTTGCACTAGAGGAATGGGTAGTGCAAAGCTCAAGAAGCAATTGCGCATGATTCCTTGTTGCTACTTGTAGGTTTATGTAGATGGCTGTAGACTATCTCCTCTCTTTTCAAACATGAATTCAGTAAATACACTGGGCTTAGATTCAGACTTCAGTTGTTTGATGTTGTCTTGATATGCTCTTTGTTTTTCAGAAAACAAGCAGATGGAGAATCCCAGCCATTACTTCAACAACAGAGTCAACAGCAGCAACAGATGGTTCCGGCACAGGATACTTACATGCAGAGTAGAGCTGAAGCTCTTCAAAATGTGGAGTCCACCATTCATGAATTGAGTAATATCTTCACACAGTTGGCGACTATGGTATCACAGCAAGGAGAAATTGCAATCAGGTCTGTACATGATTCCTTTTACCATTTGCTTGTAGAGAGAAAGATTCTTTCCTAGGATGTCCCCCCCCCCCCAATTGTACATTAACTCTTAAATCTAAAAGCAGCAGGTGCACGAATTTACGTTTATTTTTATTATGGACCTTATGTAGATCATGTCCCAGGTTGCTGTTGCTTATAATATGGGGATGGAGTGGGGGTTGATTCCCCCCCCCCCCCCCCATGCTGGTTATCTCTGGGTTTGGATTAATTATGGTTAGAGTTATTTTGCTCTGTCTCAGCGGACCCACACTGCTTAAGCTAGAATTACCATTGTCGGAGAAGGCAGTGGCCGCCCTACCCAATTCTCCAGAGGGTCAAATCACCTTTGTAATCGTAGTATTGATGATTGCAGGCCGTGTGTATACACATATCCGTAATGGATGAACTTACAATATTCTAAATCCTGATGTTGCTATGGTTTGCAGGATTGATGAGAATATGGAGGAAACCCTTGCGAATGTTGAGGGGGCACAGAGTCAATTGGTTAGGTATCTGAACAGTATATCCTCGAACAGATGGCTGATGATCAAGATATTCTTTGTACTAATTGTATTTCTGATGTTCTTCCTCTTTTTCGTTGCGTAAAATACCAGTTAGAGGACCATTTTGGCTGAGTATATACAAGGAGAAATTCTTGAAATATAAAATAAAGTTAAGGTTCTTATATTGTAGATGAGCTCCTTTCTTCAGCTTTGCTTTCGTGTCATTGTTTCTTTAGTTTTTTTCCTCCTTTCATCTTTTGCCTTTTCTCATGTAATTTTCTTGGGGAATGGAGTGTTGAATAGGTGAATTTTTTGAGAGTGACTATTATGTAATTTGTCATCTAACTGTTATTGCAGACATTACAGGCGCTTTTACTAGTTGAACAGGCTCTCTCTTCTTTCAGCTCTATGTTAGTGTTCCTCTCTGTCTTGCATGCACTTCCTGCCTTGAAATTTGAGTAGACCAAAACATTTACACATGGAAATCGATCTTTGAAGTTTGAACCTAACTAGCTGGTAGTATATTTGATGAATTTTTCTGTTTAAATACTCATCCTTCATAGATCGTATGTTTATAGTTTGCACAGGGTTTTCTTTGTGTCAGAAGAAATTGTATTTGCATTGGCCGTGAACTCTAGAAAGGAACAAGAGGGGGATTCAAAACTATCAAACCAGCTGTATGTATGAAATATATAGTGGCATTTGCTGTACAATGTTTTTGGGAATATCTTTCTATTGAATAATCGACTATTGAAAATTTTCACATAATCTTCTTGCAAAAATCATTTGAGAACTCTTTTTTGTTGCTTTTAATTCACATGAATCAAAAAAAGCAATATAAATCAAGAACTTGTTAATGAAGAAAGCAAAAAGTAATTAGATACTCTCAAGAAAACTTGCAAAACTTTGGTGCTGAATTCATAATAGACTACTAGTATTTGAGGAGGATTATCATGTCTTTTTACGATATATAATTTGAGAAAAATTATTGAGATCTTAGGTATCCTTTTTTAGTTTTTCTCCCCGATGGTAAACTAGGCATCCATTGAGCCCCTATTTAGGGAAGCCCAATGGATTAGAATCCGTGAATAAAGTGGCTAAGTAGTAAATTTCAATCCCATAAATTGAATCGCACATGCAGAAGAATTTGTTAAGCAAGGAAGGCTTATACCTCCTACAAATAGAACTTACATGGTTGCGATGAACAAGATGTAAAGTCAATTGAACTACAAAACTTAGCGGTTGGTACGATTAACATCTTAGTTAATTATCGTTTACATATGGCCAAGTCAGTACAATTCCTTGCTCTTATATTATTTCTTTGCTATTCTTTTTTTCGATATATCAAATTATTTATATGAGTACAAAATATGTATATAATTTACAATTATACTACTTATTTTTTTTAAAAAAAATAAAAACTATATTACTATTTGTGTATTCTAAAAGAGAATCCATGGAAGAATTGAGAAAAACAAGGCAAAAAAAGAGAGACAAATTTTCAAAAAGAAAGAATTTAAGGAAAGTGCAGTGTAATGCTTCTCTGACATTTCAACGGGTGAAGTGAACTTCGGAGCCGTTACGTTTATCCTTCTCTCTCCTCAGTCCTCCCCATCCATCATATTCATATTCATTTCCACATCCCCCAAAATTCAAATTCACACACCCAAACAAAAAGCGGGACCTTCTTCTCTTCTTTTTTAATTCAAATTCTGAATCTCGTAACGGCCCTTTTTCTCCTCCTTCAAAATCTCTCTCTCTCTCTCCCTCACTCACACTCATACTGCTTCAAAGCCAGAAAGAACCCTCTGAAACCCCTCAACAATGGCGACTCTAACACCAGGCATACTCCTGAAGCTCCTCCAGTCCATCAACTCCACCACCAAGGTCACCGGCGAACACCGCTCACCTCTTCTTCAAGTCATTGGAATCCTCCCGGCGTTATCCAACGCCGCCGGCGACGACGATCTCTGGCCCAACCATGGCTTCCTTCTTCAACTCTCTGACTCCAAAAACTCCACCTACATTTCTCTCTCTGACCGCGATAACGACCTCATTTTGACGAATAAAATCCAACTGGGTCAGTTTGTTTACGTCGATTACTTCGTTTTTGACCCTTCAACCACCACCCCACTTCCCTCCGCCGTCGGTCTCCGCCCTCTTCCTGGCCGCCACCCCTTCGTCGGGTCACCCCAGCCGCTGGTGGCCCGATTCTCGAACTCTTCCAGGGATTTTATAATCCAACCCGTTTCGGAGTCGGATCCGGATCCGGTTCTGAATTTTGTGGGTGGTAAGAAGAACCATTCGAAGAAATCTATGGAGAATTCGCAGAGTAGGGAGGTTTTAGCTCCGAAGAAGAACGAGGAAAATGTTGAAAATGGGATGAACTCTGATGGGTTGAATTTGAAGAAGAAGAAGGGAACTCCAACTCCTCAGAGGTTTACATCTCCTGGTAAGGCGATTAACAAGCAGAGATCGGTGTCGGCAGGGAGACGAGAGAAAGAGAAAGAGAGGGAGCCCTCGCCGGCGCCGGCGGCGAAGGTGGGGAAGAGGTCGGCATCGCCAGTGCCTTCGAAGTGTGTGGTTCCGAGTTTGGCTGTGGCGAAGGAGGAGAATAGGAGGGTTTCAAAGGAGCCCGCCATTGTTGTCCCTTCGAGATACCGCCAGCCATCGCCGACGACCGGCGGCAGAAGAGCGCTATCTCCGACGACCGGAGGAAGGAGGGCGGCATCGCCGAGTACGAGGAGGATGTCGTTGTCGCCGGCGAGGAGGTTGTCCTGTGGTGGAAGCGCCGGGAACAAGAAGAAGGTGGTGGTTGGGATTCCGAAGGTTTCAGAGGCGATTTTGGGGGCTTCTGGTTGTTCGTCCGGGAAGAGTTGTGGGAGGAAGAGTTGGGATGATACACCTGGGAATGGAGAGGTGAAGGAGAAGAGTGGTGGTGTGAAGAACAAGCCTGATTTTCAAGCCATTATCAGGACTCAGGTATACGGATATACTAGTTTGATTCTTGTGTTTTGAATTGTTTGATTATGTTTGTGCTGTTGGGACCTTACCTTTTTATCTCACAATGTTTGTTTATATAAGTCATACTTGTTTGAAGGGAAAAGCTTATTAGAAAATGGGTTGAATTTATGGGTCTTCATTTGGAATGATTGGGATTCTTGTTTCATTCTTGTTTTTGGATTGATTGATTGTGTTTGTGCTGTTGGAAGCTGCTTTTTCATCCCTTAATTTTTGTTTGTAATGCAATTCAGGCTTGCATGGGGAGAAAAGTTAACTAAAAAGTCGATTGAATTTATGATTCTTGGGCTTAATTTAAGTTGTCCACTTCTATTTAAGGTTAGTGCTAGGGAATCAGGAGAAATGGAGAAGCTGTTCCCAAGAGATGAGATGGGTTGGGGGGTGGGGGGAGTTTATGACAAATAATGTCAGTTTGAATGAAGAATATTGCAATCAAGAGAAATGGAGAAGCTGTTCCCAAGAGATGAGTGGGGTGGGGGGTAGGGGGGGTTTATGACAAATAATATCAGTTTGAATGAAGAATATTGCAATCAAGAGAAATGGAGAAGCTGTTCCCAAGAGACGAAATGGGGTGGAGGGTAGGTGGAGTTTATGACAGAAATAATATCAGTTTGAATGAAGAATATTGCTTTTGCTTGGCAAGATGATTTCAGGATAGGAGTAATCAAGATGTGCTGTGAGGGATAAAGTCCCTTGTAATGAGTACATCTGCTAGCAACAGTGTGTGGAACTGCATTATAGTTGCACATTTCTGCCTTTGCAAATGTGGCAAGTCACTCTTCGTTTGGGTGTTTTGGATGCCATCATTTGACATTGCTCAACAAGAGAAAGTTAGTAGTGTATATCTGCATTGTTTGGCAAAGGTCACTAACTACAGGTGCATGTTGTCATTTCTAGGTTCACTTTTCTCATAGAATATATCACAAAACTCAGTTGTCATTTCTCATTCCTAGATCGTAGTCAGGAATTGAGCTGATGTTATGATTTTTCTTTTGATGGGCAGATTATTTTGTCATTTTTTTTTGGATTCCAATATCCTCTCTGCATACCTAACTAAAATGGGTTCCTTTTCCTGGTGCTAAATAGGCTGCTATTTCTCGCCGTCTTAGTGATGCAAACAGCCATGACTCGAAAGACGATTCTTCAGTTGATGGAAGATCAAAAGCTAGTACAGCGGAAGATAGTTTGGCTCCTGACAAGCTAAGTGCTTTAATTGCTGGAATTACAGTTCATGATAAAAAATGGACTGATGGTAGTGTGCCACTCGATGCTATTTCAGCCAGTCTTGCGAAGCTTGGGAAGGTATGGAATTTAAATTCTGGCTGGTGAATTATGTAAATTTCACTAGTGTGATAACTTCTTTCAATAGAATGGCCTTTGCCTTGATGTGTTGGATAAAACAATGAAGGGGGGCATTTTTTATCATCTCATAATTATGTTATGTTAATTTAACTGTAGAATTATGCATCAACTAAATTTTATAGTTGGATTGCAGGAAGTTATCCAGAGGAGGGCTATTGTTGCTAATGCTGCTGCGGAAGCTTTACAAGAGGCATTAGCTACCGAATCTATTGCAAGGAGTTTAAGGTGAACTACTAAAGTCAAAACCTTGTTATCAATCATTACTCGAGTATCTTCTTGTGGGGTACCCCATACTGTAAGATGGGTACGGACACTTGACCTATCCTACTAAAATTTTCTACATATGTGGCTGAGAACAATACCTAGATCAGGCAAATACTCCGACATTGTTACATTAGAGTTCTTGCAGCATGTATTCCAACTTGAGTTTACCTTTTCCATGATGCATGTTTCCTGATAAAGCCCTCCACTGTAAGTCGGATATCAATGGAATTGAAAAAAATTGTTTAGGCCCTTTGCTTATTACTGGTTGTAGGGCTTTGATAGAAGGTGCAAACTGGTTGTATGACTTTGCCAACTAATTATGGGATTTTTCTTTTTGTTCAGTATGTTTTCAGACCTTTGCTCTACTTCAAAGGCCGGGAATCCTTTACCCACGATAGATCGGTTCTTGTCCATCTATGAAAGTGCCTCGAAAGCAGCAGCTATTGTTGAGTTGGTCTCATCAAGCCATTGCTCCGAAGCACCAGAGACTGTCACTCCTACAGAGCAGTCCAAGTCTGCCACTGCTTGGGTTGAAGCTGCTTTGTCCACTGACCTTGCCATTGTTTCTCTCCTAACAGGCCAGACCATTGAGCCTTTACCTGCTGCTCTTCTAAAGTCTTCATCAAAACGCCAGTCAATCGGGACCACCAAAATGCAATCCAAGGGATCTTCAGCTTCACCCAACCAGAGATGGTCAAGAGGCCAAGGCATGAAGGAGACAGTTGAGCTATCAGTCAGCTTGAGGTCAGAGATGGAGATGTGGTTCCTAAGATTTGTTGAGGATGCGCTAGATGCAGGGTTTCGGGTCTTTGGTGAAGGTGGCAACAATGGAGGGACCCGAAGATTGTCTCTTGAATGTGGGTCAATTGCCGCCATCTTGTCCCAGTTGAAGAGGATCAATGATTGGTTGGATCTCGTAGTCAAGAGAAGAGATGACAAGCTGACTGAGAAGATTGAACGATTGAAGCGGAAGATCTATGGGTTTGTCATCCAACATGTTGGTACATCCTTGGACAACTCCACCCCAGTTGGTTCATCTTGATCACCCCCGAGTCCCCAACCTCCTTAATAATATTACCTAGTTCCTGTTAATTTTCTGCTGTGAAAAGCTCACTGGTTAATGTTGTTCTTTTTGTTGCCATGAATTCGGTTTGATTTCTTAGTACTATTATGTAATTTGCTTCCTTTGCAAATGAAAATGTTCAGTTTGCTCCCAGAAAATGAAGTCCAGCTTGTATGATCCAAGATTAATTATATACTTGTATTCATCCTAGGCCTGAATTATTTTTTTTTTGTACCCAATTATAATTCATTGTTGATTTTCAGCATTATTATCAGTGTCATGTTCATGATAGAGCCAGAAACATTGATCTGTATTGATCAAAATACCTAACCCAAAATGGGACTTGGCTAAGTTTAAAAGTAAGAGATTGATTTTGAGTTCAATCTGAATTGACTAGATACAAGTTGAATGCACAAAAATTTGGCTTGATCAACATGCACACAACACATTCTCGCAAATAAATATGATGGATAAACCAATAGTTTGCGAAAGTTAATTTGGTCACAGCAACTATTTGTCATATCTAGATTCATGAATTGGAAATCACCCTTACACATTGCCTGCGCAAGTTTAAACCTGCATTCTATTGAGAATTGTGTCTCTAGAAAATATATCCAAGCATGCTCATGCATTTACCATGTTCATAAGTTCATTGGAATTAGTTGTTGAAAGAAAAGGAATAAAGAAACACACCACATTAGAGACACTCCTACAAAAGTTTAGCTAAAGTATCTTTGCACAAATAAGACATTTAATCTAGTTTTTAACTCATGAACATGGTCATTTGCAACTGTTACACTTTATAATTCACATTATGCCTTCATACAACTTTGCATGCCACAAGATAGTATTGCCATTGCATACTTCAATATAAGGCAACATTGTGGAAAGGGTCTATTGACACATTATCATGGCTTCTTCATGGATGGAAGATGTCCAATTTTCTCCGCTAAACATCCCCTTACATATCACTGGCAAAGATCTAGTGGTCCCAGCAATGACTATCCCAGTCGCCCCTGGCGACACCCTCTACCTCTCCAACTTGGATGATATGATTGGTTGTCGAGTTTTCACACCAACAGTGTATTTTTACCGCTCCAATTCATCCAAGTGCAATGATGTGGTGGAGAAGTTGCACGATGCTCTTGCACTTGCTCTAGTCCCTTATTACCCTTTCTCAGGGAGGCTGAGGAAGACTAATAATGGGAAATTAGAAATATTTTTCGGGCCTAATCAAGGTGCCCTTATAGTGAAAGCACACTCATCCATGGCATTGACTGATCTAGGAGAGTTGTCCGTCCCTAACCCTGCATGGTCACCATTAGTATATCACTTCCCAAATGAGGAGCCTTACAAGGTAATTGACATGCCCTTGTTGATAGCTCAGGTGACCTACTTTAGATGTGGTGGCTTTAGCCTTGGCTTGAGACTATGCCATTGCCTTTGTGATGGCATAGGGGCAATGCAATTCTTCAATGCTTGGGCTACCACAGCTAGACTGGGGACCCTAGTTGCCTCTCCTGAGCCATGTTGGGACCGTGAGTATTTCCGCCCTCGTGATCCTCCGATCATAAAATATCCACACCTCGAATTCATGAGAATCATGGACGGCTCTACTCTGACAAAATCACTTTGGGAAATGAAGCCAGTGCAAAAGTGCTACAAAGTAAGTAAGAAGTTCCAAGATCATATCAAATCCTTGGCTCAAGAGAGCAGACAAGATAACTACACTACATTTGATGCCATGGCTGCTCATATATGGAGATCATGGGTAAAAGCCCTTGATGTGAAGCCTCTAGACTATGAGCTCCGCCTCACTTTCACTGTCAACACCCGCCACATGCTCAAGGACCCACCTCTGAAAGACGGGTTCTATGGAAATGCAGTTTGCATTGCCTGTGCCACGAGCAAAGTCAAGGATCTCATCGATCACCCACTCCCTAGCACAGCCAATTTGGTTCATAAAGCAAGACTTAGCATCGATGAGGATTACATAAGATCTATAGTGGACTATATTGAGGATAGGAGGCCTCAAATGCTCGAATTTGGAGGTAAGCTGACAATAACGCAATGGACAAGATTCTCACTATATGAAACAGCTGACTTTGGATGGGGAAGGCCAATTTATGCTGGTCCTATTGATTTAAGACCAACCCCTCAAGTCTGTGTCCTTCTCCCTGAAGGCGGAGAGAATACCACTGACATGCTTGTATGTATTTGCTTGCCAGAGACGGCCTGTAAGAGATTCGAAGAGCTATTCTGCATCACTGATAACGCATAAAGTCAAAAAAAAAAAAGAAAAAAAAGAAGACCATCATCAATTCCGACAAACAAAAATGGTTACCCTATGTTTGAGGAGGAAAAAAAACTGCACATCACTTCACCTTATAAGAAACAAGAAAACAGATGTTATTAAAAGATCAGATGGTTCTTTCTCTCCAGCTTTAGTTATGAGGAGAACAGGGTAATAATATTCTGCCCTTTGTTCAGCAGTTGACTATGAATTATAATGGTTTACTCCCTTTTTCTTCGGCGTCTGGTCATAAACTCCTGAACATACTACATTTTTGAATTAGTACATTTTCAGTTCCTAAAAGAGAAACAGGTCACCACATGCACAAATCCAAGACTACAAATAGCATCTCCTCCAAATCCAGCAGTCTGACCACCCTCACAAAAGCAAATTCCTTCCTTCTACTTTAGGTGGCCTTACACTTCAAAAGGGGTTGCTTTTGATCCTCCCCAATGGTCATTTACCCGAATTCAAGCTGATTTGTTGGTGATCTGGCACTTCATCTCCTATGGGTATGACAGATTGGTGCTACATAGGCTGAGCAGTTGGCCACACACACTAGGCATAAGCAGACACACATTTCATGTGGGTGTCACCTGTACTTCTCACATGGAGCCTTGTGCCAAAGCATGTCTAACCTTGTTTTCTTGAGGCCTCCAGCATCTATATAAGCATCTTTCAAGATCATTTCTCAAAGGCAAATTACATCCAAACACTTAAGCAACAAGAAGTTTATTGTATAACACCTGCAGATGGCATCTATAGCTGAAATGTCTATTGCTTTGATGAACATTGGTTTGAAGAACTGGGATCAACAAGTGTCAGTAGTTGGCTTAGGCGAAGAATCAAGAAGCTATGAGTATGCCTGGAAAGCAGAGCCGGATGATGATGACGATGACGATGGCTATGACTACGCACCTGCTGCATAATTTCATTGGCTAGAGCTGCTTCTTAAGTTAGCATTTAGATGTCTTGTTCTTGTGTTTTCTTTTTTAATTTCAAGTTGAACTGGATAGTCGTAGTTGGTTAAGTGGGGCTGGGGCCAAAGGGTTCGTCCCTATGAGAATATGTTCACCTGTTAATCTATGTGCCAAAGACTTTGTGGAAGAGCTATACATGTTGAGCAATCAATGATCATATTTTGGTGGAAAGAACTGATGAGTTCGCTGTGCCCAGCAAGAAATCATTACGGTTGATGATATACCTATGACTGTTGCCAAAAATGCAAATTGCAGACGTTAACTTCAACTATTCTTGACATCGAATGGTCATAACAACATGATCATCAGTCAGCATGTTAACTGGGAATGTTTGCTGTCAATATTACTAGAATAATCCTTGAAACTCACTGGTTAAAAAAACCTCTTTGCATAATTGAGCTCATCATGAAGGTGGAAGCTTTTCACCCAGAGACGTGAGACACAAGCACAGGGTACCAACATCACCTTTGCATATTGTTCAGCAACAAGAGAGCTTCAAAAACGACCCATCAAAACCCTATGCCCATGTTTTGCAGAAAACCCAGCATCATGAATCAATGATACTTCAACCCAAATCATCACCCCAAACCTAACTATTCCTTCTCTTTTCTCACCTCCACAGCTAAATTCCTCCTTGCAGGAACCTCAATTTCTAGTAGTTCAACAAAATCAAAAATTACCCAAATTTCTCTCTTTCTCCATCAATCGACTAGCAGTTCTTACTTCTTAAGCCTTCAAATCATAGTCCTTGGGATATACATTGAAACATGAAAACCCCAGCACTTTTGCAGGGTTTTCTTTTTTTTTGTTTTGGGGTTGATTTTGGGAAGGGACGTGCCCACATCGAGAAACGAGATACAGTACGGATGCTTCATAACATTCAGCACCGGTGGTTTTCTCCGCCGAGCTGAGTAGCGCCAGCTTGTGACCTGAGGAGGGGCATTAAAGTGATGGGATTCGGCTCAGCTCCACTTGGTAAGGCTTCCAGTAGCGAAACTCTGGCCCGTCCGTTCCAAGCCAAGAGTTGGGCTGCCTAGGTTTGGCGAAAGTCCAGCCTAATCAGCCATTAGAGGGAAGGGCAACGCGCCAGGCTGGCTTCACAGAGCAGCGAACACCTCCCGCTCCCGGCAGTGGAAGGACAACGGGCCGATGCTCTGAGGGCCTGTCAAATACCTCGTGGGCTGAGTTCACCTGGACCATCACTTTTTTCCCATTTTTTTGTTTTAATATATTTTTTTAAACCATATACGTGTTCATGTTACTAGTAGTCTACATATGCAACAATTTAGCCGAAATAAATTCTATCAAGATGAATTAGTTGTAAGGGATTTACATTAGGTGTACTGCTATACTTGTCGTTTTCTTTTGAATGTGTACATTTAACATACGTATACGACGTTAAAACATCGAACTCTGATTTTTACATGACCAGTTGAAATTTGAATTAAATTAACACAGAGATCAAAAACGAAATTGTTGCAAATCTTTGATATTTTTAAATCAAGTGTTGAATTAAAATATTAAAATTTATCGTTAGTTGATGAACTGAACTTCAACTGCACGTACAGTTCTCCATTGAAAGACCAAAGCTCGATACTATAGGGATTGTGGCATAATTTTCAATTTCTTTAATTTTTAACTTGCCTCTATCCTTTTTGAGGTGAACTTAGTAAAAGCACACATGCAGCGCAACGATCAACTTGAACGCAGACATGGTGAACAAGCTACTTTGTATCTGCTGATAAAGAGTACCTATTTGAAAGAAGAGTACCAGGTAAAACACATATGTTTATGGAACCCAGAATCATGGATGGCTCTACTCTGACAAGATCACTTTGGGAACTGAAGCCAGTGCAAAAGCCAAAAGTGGCTCTCACCTGTTTAAAGTTGCATTTCAAAATATGTCATTACAAGATCAGATGATTTTTCCTGCTCCAGATTTGATCATGAGTTGATCAATAGCATAGTAATTTTCTGCCTCATTTCTTCAGCCATTGATTATGAATTTTAATGATTTTCTACCCCTTTTTCTTCAGTTTCTGACCATGAGCACCTGAAAATACTACACTTGTAAATTAGTAAATGTTCAATTCCTAACAGAGAAGCAGGTCCACACATCCACCAATCCAAGGCTAAAAACAGCATCCCCACCCTTCCCAAAAAGGAAATTCCTTATACCCTTCAACATGGGTTGCTTTTCATCCTGTCCAATGGTCACTTCGCCTAAAAACAGACTGACATGTTGCTAACCTGGCACTTCAGCTCCTACATGGCATAACAGATAGGAGCCGCATATGTTAAGCACTTGGTCATACACACTAGGCATATGCCAATGCACATTTTGTGTGAGTGTCGCCTATATTTCTCACGTGGAGCCTTGTGCAAAAGCATGCCTAACCTTGTTTTCTTCCAGTCTCCAGCATCTATATAAGCATCTTTCAAGTCATTTCCCAAGGGCAAGTTAGATCCAAACACCTAGTTTTGAAGCCGACAAGAAGCTCATTCTCGTCTACCCCTATTCTCTCTTCAGATTTTCAGGTCTGCAGATGGCATGTATAGCTGAAACGTCGATTGTTTTGGTGACCATTGGCTCGAGGAATTGGGATCAACAAGCCTCAGCAGTTGTTCTAGGTGAAGAACCAAGAAGCTATGAGTATGCCTGGAAAGCAGGGTTCGAGCCAGATGATGATGACGATGATGATTATGACTATGCACCAGCTGCATAGTCTCTTTAGCTAGAGTGGGCTTTTAAGTTAGCACTTAAGACGTTATCTTTAGTTTTACCTTTCTTTTTTGATTTCGTGTTGCACTAGCACCAGTCAAGGATAGTCCTAGATGTTTAGGGTTCCTCCAAGATGTTCACCCGTTAGGCTATGTAGTCAATGATCATATTTGGGCAGTAAGAACTTGCAAACTGACTGTGTCCAGCAAGAAATCATTACAGTTAATGATACAGTTAACGCGATTGCTCCCCCAAAATGTACCAATTGCAGTCATCTAATTCAAGTATTCTGGCTTCAAATGGTAGAAACATATTCATAATTATCACTTTTCATGTTAACTGGACATGTTCGCTGTCAAAATGACTAGAATGTGCCCATGAACAAAATTAAATGTAGAATTGACACTCACTGGTTAACCAGACCTTTCTGCATGAATGAGCTGAAAACGAAGGTAGAAGCTTCCTGCCTATGGAGATGTGAGCTTCATAGTCCAAGCATGCTGCTTTAAGAATCAACAAAACGTGAAACACGCACGTAGGTTGCTATATATATGATAATCCCATTTGAAACATTACACATCTGAAGAAACCCAAGTCTCTTTTGAAGCTTCATTCTGATCTCTTGGCTAATTCTGCTAAATACACCAACTCTTTCTCAGGCATTTCATTAAACAATTTGTAAGCACAGAACATGAATCAATAAGTGCGCGCTTCAAAAACAACCAATCAACCATCAAACTCCTATACCCATATTCTGCAGAAAACCCAACATCATGAATCAATGATCCTTGCACACAAATCATCACCTCAATCTGAAGCATCCTATTCCTCCTCTTTTCTCACCTCCACAGTGAACTTTCCTCTTGTTGCGCAACCTGAATCCCAAATAGTTCAACAAAATCAAAATTTTCCAACTCCCTAACCCCCCCTCCCCCAAAAACAAAAACAAATCGTGTTGCAGTTCTTAAGCCTAGAAATCCCGTTCTTTGGTACATACATTTAAACTTGAAAACCCGAGCACTGGTAGAAGCCTTTTTTTAAAAAAATCTCTCCCACATCGAACAACGGGAAGAAGAGAAGGTCTTTATAATTGTCAGCGTAAGCAAACCTTGCCGCCGAGCTGGGTTGCGTCAGCTTGTAATTCGAGCGAAGGCATTAAAGTGGTGGGACGAAACACAGCGCCACTGGGTAGAGCTTACTAGAGCGAGTCTCTGGCCTGCCCATTCCAAGCCCAAAATCAGGCTGCGTGGGTTGGGCGAAGGCCCAGTCCAAACGGCTCTTAGAGAGGAGGGCAATGCGCCAGGCTGGTTTCACAGAGCAGCGAACACCTTCCGTTCTCGGCAGTGGAAGGATAGCGGGCCGGTGTTCTGTGGGCTCATTAATATTCAGTGGGCTGAGCTCATCTGGACCACCACTTTTTGCACTTTTCTTAAGTCATTATTTATTTGTTTTCACTTTTAAAATAATTTATTGTTTTTTACTTCATAGTTAGGCGTACTAGACATTTTTTTTTTCACTTTCCACATTTTTTTGTCATTATTTATTGTTTTCACTTTTTAAATTATTTTATTGTCTTTTTACTTTCTAGTTCACCATCCACATTTTGTAAGTCGTTATTTATTTGTTTCCACTTTGTAAATAATTTTTTTTTTTTAACTTTCTACTTCATAGTTCGAGTATTTTTTTCTGTAAGAAAGATAAGACATACAATCTAGACACCCTTCTCTTAAGGACTCATCCTAAATTATCCTCAAAGAAAATGGGTCCAAGGTCCCAGTAAGGAACCAGATTTCACACATTAGTGGAACAAAAAGAAAGCCCATATTTCGCCCATATTTCACTATACTATTACCCTGTCTAAAAATATGATAAATAACAACATTGTTGAATCTCTCCAAGAAAGAAGAAATATCTCGGACCAACACTTGATTTTCCCATAGTATTTGAATTTGCCTTTTAACTGCTTTGATGAGAATACAGTTGTCGCCTTCAATATGAATATTGGTGAAGCCTGCCTTTGCTGCTGCTGTGATTCCATTATGCATTGCTGTAACTTCTGCCACTTCATAGCTCAAGCATACTGCACATTTTTTTCACTTTTTTTATTCATTATTTATTGTTTTCACTTTTAAAATTATTGTCTTGTTTTTCTCCTTTCTAGTTTATAGTTAGTATACTACTATATATTTTCTTGACACTATAATTATGTAATGAAATAAATCTTTTCACATTTTTTTAGTCATTATTTATTGTTTTCACTTTGTTAATAATATATTGCTTTTTACTTTCTAGTTAATACTCTTAGTATACTATATATTTTCTTGACACTGTAATTATGTAATGAAATAAATTTAGCTGGAATAGACTTTAGTAAGATCAATACAGTCAAAAAAGAATATTCATTAATTGTGATTCTATATTTATCAAATATATTTCATCATTATTCTTTTTCTCAACTACTATTATACATATTTTATCCATTATGGATAATGTGAATCGTTGATATTTGAAATTAAATCAATACAGAGACCATCTGCAATCAAGCCGAGCAATTCATGCCCTGTCTAAAATGAAGGTCGATGAACAAATAGCCATCTTGATTTGCATGGCTTATTCGATTTTACCATCTGTACAAGCATCTTACAGAATCTTGAAGGATTCCATCTGTACAAACCCTACTCAATCTACAACACAATGAAGTACAAATAAAAATAAAAGCAAAAAGTAAGATAATTGACCAAAACCCCTTTCTCATCCATCTTCATTTCTGTTTTTACTTTTTTTCATGAGAAGGGAACTCAGAAAGTTCCCCCATACATGAATGAAACTAGAAACCGAAGGGCAAAAAGCTTTGGTTTCGCTACCCCTGTCGAACAATCTTCATATCTTCAGAGACCTCCAGTATGTCTTTTTTGTCCTTGTTCTTTGTTTCATGTCTCGTTTGCCGGGTGAGTTTCTGATGGGGTGGTGTTCTCTTCTCTTTCACAAATCTCAAATTTGCAGAGAGGGCAAGTGGCATTGATCTTTAACCATCTATCTACACATTCTGCATGGAAGAAATGAGTACATGGCAGCTCTCTCAGCTCCTCATCATCCATATATCTTGTCAAGCAAATACAGCATATCTGTCAAGATGACAGGCGAAAAGAAAACATAGATGTCAAAATATAGTTGCAACAGAATGAAAGCGAAGATGGTGGGCTACGGAGACAAGATATCAAACCAAAGTACCAAACCACAGCCCCAAAGTTCCAGCTAGGAGAAATGGAGGGGTATGCATCCTTACTCTAATCATATATCAGAATTACATAGAGAGGTTGTCAAGTTATCTCCGCTGGACCTCTAGAAGGCATTAAGCCATTAATTACTGACTATTTCACAACCAAAAAGAAAGGGGACAGCTCATTGGGAAACTTTTACTTGACTCGATTCTAGTCCAAAGCTAAGAAGTTGCCTGAACGACACTTTGAACTGTCTGGTATGTTGACAAACCAGGGAAACATCATGGAAGACACAAATTTGATAGGAGTTTTAACTTCTCTCATTCTTCAAAGGCGTCTCCTTGACCTGGCTTTTAGGATGATAACTAATAATTTAAACCAATATGCCTAAATTGCTTCAGGTAACTGAAAAGGAAATGTCTGCCGAACCCCTTATCATAAAGCCGAGGAGGCTGATATGAAGGATTAGTCACCAAACCACCCTGACAAGCAGCTGTAACCTTTTTTGTTACTTTACAGCAAATATAAAAACAAATCCATGGTTAAGACTGCAAACTTACAGCATCTTCACCGGATATGACACGCTCCTTCTCTGTCCCTGCTGCTACAACTCCACCACCTCCTTCTTCATCATTAGGATCCCCAGTGCAACCACCTTCTTTCTGTACCTTGAATTTGTATGTTGGTAAAGCACTAATGGATTCATCACTAGCCCCCCGAACTTGGTTTAGCTCCTCACGGATGCCAAGTACTGAGATTATGCACGGAAGACAGCAGCATACCATTGCACACAAAATGAAAGGCATAGCATATCCAATGCAGCTAAACGTAAGATATACTATGCATAACCTGAAAGAATCCGCAAAGGAAATTAGCTTCTGTAGGGGTAAAAATAACTCGCACCTTCTCTAAGAAGCAATGAAGATACCTATACAAATTGGGAGCCTCAGCAGCCGTGGCATGTCCTCCAAAGATCCAGACGGTTCCCACAATAAACCAGACAACAAAGAAGCAATCCAAGGCCATTTTAATGTGATCCATAATCCGACCAAACCTGCGGGGAAATAGCGAACAGAAAAACAGAAATGACGAATATACTCCAACACAGTGCAGGGTAAACAACAAAACGGATGCCAGGATTGCGAAGAAAAAACACAATTATTATAACGAAAATGAGGCATAACCATAATCAAATTAATTGCTCAATGAAGTATATTTTAGCCCTCTTCAGATTCAAATACTCATTTAGTACCATTTAAACGGAATTAAAGAAGCAGATACCAAAACAAAATGATGGTGACGTCCTAAGATAAGCTACAAAAACACTATATGCTATTCCACACATCTAACTCCCCTGCAGGCTCGAACATACAAAGAAAGCACAATAAAGCTAAGCTTGAAGCAATCCATAACAAATACAGCAGGAACTCTTCCGGCCAATCTGTGCACATTGATGCGCTCATACTAGCGTTTGTCTTTTCTTATGAATAGACCTTTAATCATGAATACACATAATGCAAATTTTCAACCTTCTCAAAACATAGAAGTGGTATACCTGCTATGTGTTTGACCTTCAAAGGCAGGTCCAGACGCATTATGATCAGCTTCCTGCTCTGATGACCGACTTAAAGATGTAGTCGTGTAAGAACTTCGATCTGGTGCTGAGTTTGCACGGGGAGATGCTGAACTAGATTGACTTGCACTTCGGACAGTACTCTGATTACGGTGAAGGAAGCGCCAGTAAAGAATAGGAAGACTTGCAAAACATCCAGCTGTATAACCAACAACCCAAGAAAACAATGGTGCTCGAGGATGTTCATCTCTTGACAGACACAAGACAGTTATAGAAGCTACGATCAGGCTCAAGGTAAATATTGACTCAATCATTATCCAAAAGCCTGAATTAAAAGGGCTCCAGTTACGCCGACCAATTCCCTCACTTCTCCTTGTAAATGAGGAGCTTCTAGAATTTGTCTGACTAGGAGAACTAGGAGAAGATCCACTAACAGGGAGCTGAGTGTTATTCATTACTCTGCCATCATGATAATGCCGACCACCAGAAAACTCAAAATCAGATGAACCTGAAGAGGAGGGCTCACCACCTCGTTGTATGTCAATTATGTGCTCTTCATTGACATGGCCATCATCCCGCTCCATGAGCAATGGGTACTGGTCATTATGGTTCTCCCGTGTAGGCTCTCCAGATGTAACTGCCATTACCTACAGACTTCTGAGAGAAGATTACAATATACGCTGTTTTCCAGCACGTCGAACAATAACTCTTATACTAACACTGTTTTGCCAACTGACATAAACCTCTCAGCACAACACAACTCTGGAGGAAACGCCATTCTGCTCAAGGTCGAAGTAAAGCTGTACAATAAGCAGAGCCAACAACCTTTTAGTGTTGGACCTTTTTAAACAAGACAAAGGAAAACAGCAAATAAAGCACACCCAATTCATCAGGGCCAAAGAAAAGGATCTATGCATATGGGATTAATTAAGGTTGGGGACTACAAAGCATGCCCGATTTCCATTTAGCAATGTGGAAGCAACTCATGCTGCATTCCAAGTTTGAGTTGGCAACCAAAGATCACCCTATTTTCACTACATTCTGTTTTCTTTAGTAATTTCGTTTTAGAATCTAGATGCAGAGTCCATGCAGAAACAAGACACCATTTGGAAGCTCATTTATGCTTAGGAAAAAAAGCAGAGTTAATGCCCATACATATCCCAGCCATACTGATGAGAATGAACAAAGTTTTCAACATACATCTTGCATATGAGAAAGTGACACGTAGTGCCCCAAAAAGAAAAACCGACTCCTTAGCATGTTCTTCCCCTTAAACACAGAAAGTTATATTGCACCCATTCTAGCAAGTTAAACAAAAACAGAGTCGCCTAATTGAGAGGACTTAGAGAGGATCCTGTAAAGAAGAGGAGAAAGTAAGCCCCAATTCAACCCTTGATACCATAAACAATGTTGCCCAATTATTAGGTATTAGCATTGCTTTCACCCCCATAATAAAGCAAAGAATAGGCCATTTTTCATGGGACAGGAATATGGTGATCAAGAGGTAGATTTCTTCACTAAGATTACCTATCATCATTGATTAGTCTATTCAAAATTCACCAATAATGCAGCAAGAAAACTAATAATTCGGATAAATCACCAAAAGTTCGATTAAATGAATTCAAAGAGATCGCTTTGCCCAGCTCAATCCTACATCTTCAACTAAATAATCACAATAAATCAAAGAAAAGCAATTGCATCAAAGAGGTAACATTTCATGTTCCATCTCATTCATTCTTGAGTAACCCAACAAAAAGGTCAAAAATCAAAGAAACAAAAAGGAAAATCCACCCCTTTAAATGTACAAAATACCAAAAACCCTAAATCATTCCAAATTCAAAATAACATCAACCAGCAACATCGAACAAAATTGCATCAACATTGCTATACTATCCAGCGCAGGCATCATATTCGACGAAAATTACACAATCAGGAGCTGAAAATTTCCCAATTTGCAAAAACCATAGGATTCTTGAAATCAATTCTTCCAACTCCAATCGAAATATTTGCAAAAACAAATTAAAAACAGAAGAAAGAAATGCGTACCAATAATTGAATGGAAAATTGGTTTCAAATTTGTACCTCCAAATCGAATGGGAATCCTCCTTCGTTTTGTCTGCTCCTCCTTCTAGAGAGAGAGAGAGAGGAATTGAGGAGGAAAGAAGAGGATAGACAGAGAAACAGCGTCTGTCTAAAAAAAAATAATTAGAACCAATTTATTTATTTACTTATCAATTGATTTAACGATTAATTTATTTCTAAATGTGACTTGATTTTTTGTTTTTTTAAAAGGAACCTTTGTTGACCCAGCAATTTCCAATTAATTTCCCTTCAGCAAAAATAAATTTCTAAATAACTAATTGCCCAACAATGTGGAATTGTAGTAATTAACTAGTCTTGAAGGTTCATGCTATGCATGAAAAAAGTCATATATTTTGTAATTGTAGTAATTATTTGTAATTTGATAATAAGAATATAACAATAAAAATGTATTAAAGAGAAGATACTCTTACAACTAAAAAATTACTAATACTCATTTGAACTTTAATGCGCTGAAAATTCAAAAAATTTGATAGTTTTTTACATTTACACTAATAAAATGTGCTAAATATAATGTAATATAATCTTGAACCTTTTGGTAGTAGATTTCGGTGGTGTTTTTTTGTATATGTAGGATCTGTAATTGATGTTTTATTATATGTAAGATCTCTAATTTTTTATATTTATATTTATGTTTATGTTTAAATAGATTGGAGAAAATAATAATGATGCAAATCACATATCTGTATTAATTTTTGGTATAATAATAATTATATTTTTATGGAAAATAAGATGAATAATGTTAAAATATGTGTATGTCACTATCTCTATAATATTCCATGATAATAGTCAAAGTTTGGTAAAATTGAAAACCAAATATGCACAACACAATAGATTATCTGTGAGTAGTGTATTTATTTTTTTTTATAATATAATACATTTTTGGTAATATTGGAAGTAGTTTGAGTAATACAATATGATAATAAAAGTAATATAATATAATATTTTATTATTACTGAGCATTATCTTTTTTACTTGGAAGGTAAATCTTTGGAATTGTAATTAATTTTATAAAACATTTTTTTTACAAAGAAAATGTTTCATTTGTAAATAACTAGTTCCTGTTTTCTATAAAAAATAAATAAATAAATAATTATCTTGTAAGTTTTGTCAGAATAACACATATCAAAACATTTAAGAGGTTTGTTTTTGTTTTAATATATATATGGACAATCAGAACCAGTCTTTGTGTAATTTTTCAATTCAAGATAAGACTGCTACATCAGACTCCATACTCTGCTTGGTGACAGGATTTTTGATATATTGAATTTGAATGTTGTCATGATTCATGAAGCTCACCTGGCCCGCATTTTTTTGGTCTTTTTCCGTTGTGTGCATGTATGTCATTCAAGTGTCACGCTCCATGCTTTTGTTGTCCATGATTTGATATGGTTAAACCTTACATAGATTTTAAGTATATCCTTTTGAACCAAGCTATACCATGCATGAAAAGCATATGCATATTTAATTCTTAAATGAGATAATTTTATATAAAAATATATTTTTTATGATATAGTTATTTTACCGTATGTACAAATTTCAAATCAGTTTTGTATACAATTGTTTTGAAATTGATTGTAAGTTGACATAATAAACAAACAGTTAAAAATGTCGTGAATTATTGTGTGTAAATTTTACATGTCATAAGAGATGAATCAGTTATAAATTATTTTAAATAAAAATATTTATATTCATTAGTGAATAAACTATTTTCTATTATGAAATTCTTTTTCAAAATTTTTTTGTATGTCACTTAAAATGGATTTCTTTCACAAAGGTAGGGTTGCCTACATGTAAATCTTCTCGAACTCCACACAAGCGGAACTACACTAAAAATTACTGCATTAGCTATAAAAATAACTATTTTAACCACTTGAATTGACAAGGTATTGAAATTTAAAAACCCATAATTATAAATATAAATTACTCTATAAATTAAAAACTATTTCAATTAAAATATTGATGGCCTTTTATACACACCACAATAAAAAATGAGAAATGTGGATATTTATCCACTACATAGATATGACACAATGTGGACATTTATCCCTCACAGATAGGTGGAGCCATCAAAATTAAATCTCCAATAAATTGGAGATAATTATGTTACAATCTCCATCAAATAATCTAGGCAATGCATCCTTCAATTATTTTGATTAGTTACTTATGTCAATTATTGTGATGTTGTATGTAACTATGTATGGTAGGGGGACCATGCATCTTGATTAACCTAGTTAACAATAGTTAGGATTAATTTTGTTTCACATTGCCTTTTCTTCTGTCTATACAGATACTGAAATTTTCGACAGAATTAGCCATTTTCAACTGCTTTATCACCGAGCTCGACATTTTTTTTCGACCATCGAATTTTCGATCGTTTTTCTAACCGATTCTGCTGAAATAACCACACATTTTTGTAGTATATATATTGAACTTTTCGTCTCCTTTAAAATGATTTATAAATATTTATGTTTATAAGATAACTAAACATTTCATTAGAAATTAGTCTTTGACTTAAATTATTATAGTTTATTTACCTGTAAAAATATGATAAATGGATCATTTAAATAAGGTTTGTAATCCATATTTTGAATATTAGCATCCAATTTAAATGTCCATTAATTAGTACTTTTTGATGCCACGTTCTTCTAATATTAGCATCCAATTTATATGGCAAAACTATGTCATTTGATTAAGCCTTTTAGTTTTTGTAATATTATTTGGGTGAAGTCCAAAAAATTAAAGACAAAGTAAAATAAAACAGTTTCGACGTACAACTCTTATCATCAATTAGACTATAAAAATTGGAAATGAACCACACGGTTCCGATCTTAGACTTACTTTTAGTTAAAGATGTAAAGCAACCCGTTAGTTCAGGATACCAAATCTGTTTTTTTTACTCTTTAGCTCTTTTCTCAAACTTCTAGTAATCCTTTCGCTAAAAAGGTCTTATTGCGTATGATACGCAACCACTTAGATTTTCTTATTTAAACCAATCGCCTCTTCGATCATCATCAGCAACTGTAGTCGATTTCTTACTACTACTACCTTTGATCATCTGCTTTTTTAGGCCTTTAGTTTTATCTTTATCTCCTCTTCTATTGACTTGCATATGCAACTCTATATACAGTTTGTTATCGATTTCCTCTTCATCATCTGTAAATAACCCGATGCACGGGCTATTTAGCATTCGTTAATTAAACTTTCCAACATAAATTGGACGACTAGATTCAAAGTCAAAGCGACATTTGACAAGCTTTGTGACTTCGCCCTCACTGTCGTTGTCTTCCGCAACAACCATTTGTTTACTTTTGTCCTCTTTAAAATTCGCCTAGAAGTCAAATAAGGTAGATGGTGGGTTATGTTTATATTATTGGTATGCGACAATTGAGCTTTTTAGTTATTCTTTGAATTTATCGTCAATGTTATGCATTTAGCCTATAATTATACTTTATATTTCAAAATTCGCTTAAGAAACTATTTAATTTCCTATGGCATTAATTTTTCTATTAAATGTTTTAACAAAATCTTTCTTCTATAAAATATTTTCACAAAATCCTTTTTTGTGGGTATCTTGGAATCAGTCTTTCCGTGGTTATGAATATCGATAGAGGTAAAGTTGTCTATAGCTGGGTCTCCCCAAACCCCGCGAAAGCGGGACCCACACTGAGAAGTGTTGTTGTTGTTGTTGTTGCCTAAGAAACTATTTAATATAATTAATGAAAAAGAAGTGAAGAACACATTGATGCAGAATCTCTAGCATCCGTTGTGCCTCGATTTGATTAGCCCTAACAAAAAGTAGGCTATCATCTACCAAAAGGGAAAAAAAAAAAGATGGGTAATCCTTGGAGCACAATTTCAAATTCTAACACCATGAAGCAACTTCTTGTTAGCAAAATCCAAAATGAGAGACGACAGGCCTTCAACAGAAGTAGGAATAAGTAGGGCGAAAGACGGTTCCCTTGGCAGAGACCCCTTGGGGGGGGGTGGAGAACCAATTGGTGGATTATCTATTCACCAAAGTCTCAAAATAATCGAGGAGACAGACCTCATAACTAGGTCAACCCAACTATCAACAAAACCTAAGTACTTCTCAACACATTCTATAAGAAAGGCCACTCAACTCAACGTGAGATCCGCCAATCTCCACTTTCAAAGCCATGTAACCTTTACTATCATTCTATCAGGTACAAAAGCACTTTGGGATTCATGAATGGTAATCGGGAGCACTGATTTTAACCTATTCACAATGATCTTGGATACAGGTTTGTACAAGACATTACAAAGACTAATAGGTCGAAAATCCACAGGGAGTGTTGTGGGCCTTAACTTTTGGAGTTAAGGCCATGAAAGTCCTATTCAACTCTTTTGGACACCCACTTTCAGCCTAAACTTGTTGATGGTGACAAGATCCTATTATTCCTTCACCCCATGATGATGTCAATGAAAGACCCAGAAAGATGACAGAATACAGCGTCCCCAAAATTACAAACACAACCCAAAACAATTGGGCAAACTAGACCAGCACAGGCCCATTTGAAGTCCATTGACACTGGAAATGGGCCACCAGCACACCAACACCATTAGGCCACAAGCATAAACAGGAACCACTGGCCCATGAAAAATATAGTTTTATTTTTTCCCGTTAATTAAATTTTCAAGTCAGATCATTCACGTCAATATCCCAAATAGTTCAGATTATTATCGTCAATTTTTTGTTTCAAATAATATTTATTTACAATATATATAAAAAAGAAATACAGGTCAACACTATATGGTCTTGGGTTCAAATGATGTAAATTTAAAAAAATAAAAGTATTAGGATGGCTAGAGCTAGTAAGAGAGTTTACTTGTTTTTTTATCAATAAAGGATTACCAATTGTAATCATGCCAGATAAAACTGTGTCGAAGTTAGGGAGCAAGTTAGTTACTTAAATCTCTGAAGAGAAAGACCTTCTTTGAGTTAATCCTCTCTGAATTATAGTTAATTATTGGTACTTGTACTGCTACATTTTGTGTTAATACAGATTTTCATGCAAAACATAAGCTCGGACAATTCAGGCTTAAGTAGTTTAGTAATAAATTTTTTTGAACATAAAGTAGTTTAATCAAATTACCTGTACATCATTTTTCCAAAATTCTTGGCATGTTAAGCTAAGGCTATGTTCGATAATAGAGGTTGAAATAAAGGTTAGTGATTTATAATGGTCAAAATATTTTTTTTTTATAGTTAAATGCCATAAGGCAAGAACAAAGCCAACACAGGCTAAGACCAATATAGGATAAAACAAAAAGAACACAGCAACTACAAGCGTCGCCTTAGAAAAATAATACTGCAAAACCCCCTTTCTACAATAGTCCCACTCGGATGACACATTTTCCGGACTAGGAATATACATTCTCTTTGATTCTCCAATGGAAGTCATTTTTTTGAAAATAGCACACCCCATAAAGCAGAGGAGGAGGATGTCACCCATACCTTTCAAAAGCCTTCCAATACTACTAGCCACACAGATTCAGCACAATCCAAGCTCTTATCTAGACTGGTCTCATATCTTGCATCACATTTACATCTAACTCATTCCCAAATCACTGCCACTTACCACCGAAAACAGGACAACTCATCACCCATTTGTCCTCCCGTAACGCCATCTCGAAATGATTCTCAGAGTCATGACCAAACTCTACTTCTCATCTTCTACTATGCCACTCACCTATTTTGATCTTTGATCATTTAATGCCAATCCTAGGCCTACAACCATCTCCACTAAACAATGTCTCCATCCCATCTCTAACTCATCTCTTCCAACTTCATGTTCTCTCGAAAAGAACGAATCATAGCAACCCAAAAATGCCACAAAGCAGTAGCTTACAGGTGTCCATGGAAACTTCCAAAACACACACCTTCCCTACCCAAGACACTACCAACTACGAGAATGGTGTCCACAACTATGGGGAAGCCTTTAAAGGCGGCTATGACGACAGCCATAATAACAGAGTATCTTGAAAGACACTGGGCTGCTCAGAAAAGGTTGAGCAAAATTTACATGCCTATCACGTGCTCAACAAAATTCCCCAAAGAATGTCTAAGCTGAAAGCCATTTCAGATGCCAAGCTAAACCTCAAACCTTAATATGTGCAGTAAACTCACTCCCCAAAGAGTCAACTCTTTATAATTTAATGCTTAGGTAGATCAATTTGCCTCCTTATTTGCACAATTCTTTCTTTTGTCCTTCAAACTTTTTTTAATTCTTTCCAGTGCAGCCCCCTCCTTGTCAATAACTATCATTCCAAGAAGTCTTCCCACCCCTAAAGACTCCTTAGCCAATTTGACAATGCTCTTTGAAGTTTCTGAGCTTCTGGTTGGTTGGGACATTTCTTCCTCAATCAAATTTTCTAAGAGAATATTGCTTAAATCCACTTGGCACCTTCCAGCAGACTCTTTGTTCTTTTTTGTTTGACTTCTAGTCAACCTTTTGCTAGGCAATTTAGGTTGCCTCTTCGAAGCTATTTTTGAGGGAGGTTGATTGAGGCCAACTATTTTTTCGAAACCTGGTGGTGGTTCACCTTCTTCAGATTGTTGGAGTCCACAATCCCCATCTTTAAAGGGAGACACCTCATGTTCCAAGTTCTTGAGAATGCAACTAGTCTCCAAATGGTCTTTGTCATTCATTTCGTGATTCTCAAACCCAGGAGGTTGCGGATGGGAGACATCTTCCAAGGCTTGTAAATGTTGAGATAACTTAAGCACTTTTTCCGAGTAGCCTATTTGGCTAAAACTTACTGCTTTGGTTTCGAAGCAAAATGAATGCAATGTTCTTTGCTGTCTCGTAGCTCTTCAACTTCAAGTTTTGAATTTGAATTACATTGAAAGTCAGGAGTTTCTTTAACAACTTCTCCATCCAAGTTGTCATTACGTGGCTCATCCTTCCTCCAATTAGTACAGGACATGTCACAAGTCTCTGCCAAATTATATTGTTCGTCCTCAAACCCGGGGACATCACCATTGGAGTCTCAATTTTCTGAATGTGGAGGGCTTACCGAGGGCTGATGTTGGTAAACTGCTTGGATTGCTGGCCCTATTTCCTTCACTATAACTCTGTACCCTGCGTACTCTATTTGAAGAAGTATCTCCTCCTCTATTCAATGGAATGAATTTGTGACAATCAGCATTTTCATGGATTTTAAGCTATCTAAACGACATATAGACTTTCCTTAACTAATTAGTCTGCCCCAAAGATTACCAATTCATTCAAAATTTTCCCAGCACCATCCTCTTGGAGGGACTCCAAAAACCTCTAACCACACCTTTCGCGTCTCGCACGATTCATAACTACTCCATTTTTGGATGTCGCTGAACTATAAGTCCATTTCTTCATGATTATTCAGGGCCGCTTCCATATGTGCCTCACTGGGGAATGTCAAGATGAACTTAAAGCTACTTAAGGCACATATCTTTGAACATTGGCCATACCCATGGATGATAGCAGATGATAGGGTTGCTAGATCCGTCGGTTCATTCATTGTACAGACAAGGCTTCTCGTAAGCCATTCTTCAATTTTTGTATTAACAACTCCAACTAATGCCTGCCTGAAATTGTGTGTTTCTTGACTAAATCTAACAACAGAGCTCATGTGCTTGTTTCCACCTTGAATCTCCTTTGTTCTCTACTCTTGCCTATGTGATTGACTTCTTTTGTTTAGAGAGTATGCATAATGGTCCCGCTGTCGACCTTTTCCATGATTGGCCATAGAGACTAGAATTCTTTTGCCTCGAATATTTGCGTTGTTGAGTATGATAATGCTTTTGAAGGCATCTTCCTTGCTCCAGAAATGGACAAAATCAAACCTTGTTCAGCTCCTCCTTGATCTCCTATGGGGGATGTAAGTGTCACTAACCCTTCCTGCATTCAGAAAAATACCTTTCAAACCATATTGATCAAGCTCATATGGGATATTATTGACATATACTGAGAATTCCTTCTGCCTGCCGCTCTCCCTGTCTCTCTCTGGCTCTTTCACTCTCATCTCTCTGGATTTAAATGCAATGGTGGTCAAAATGTTATGGACTACTGTCTATTGCTTTAAAATGTTCTGTAAAATAGTGGATGAGGTAGTGTTTAGAATTTTATGTAGTGTTTATCAAAAGTTAATGAAAGTAGATTTTAAAACCTCTACCTAGTGGTTGCTTTGCAACTACAAAATTCTTCTTTTTATTTACCAAAAATATTTTATTGTGCCCTTTTAGTCATTTTATATAAATATATTACTTCAACAGTTACATTTACCATACGCATTTATTTTAAATCACTAGTTGAATAGCTAATCACTAACCACTAATTGATCACAACTAATCGCTAGTAAAACCGTTAACAGTTAATAAAACAGTTAACCATTACTAAAATAACTAATTTTACCAAACATGCCCTAAGTTGCCCGGAGAAAGAGAGGGGAGACAGAGAGAAAGTTGATAGGTCTCCAATCTCAATCCTATTGATTAGAAGTAATTGCCACCAATATATTAACTAATTTGTCCGGTGGTATTTATGAGATTAGCCTTAATGATTAAGAGCTTAACACTATTCAGCTGAGCATATTAATTTCATATTTATTTTTCCAACTAAAAAAAGTAGATAATACTTATATAGTTAATAAGTGAAAAAAAATATACAGGTTTTCAATATGTCGTCTTTAATAATAACTAGATATAATAATTGAATAGTAGTAAATTCGGTAAAAACAAAATCCGAATTCAAATATTTGGCTTTGATCACAACTTTCAAAAGCTTTACTAAACATGCATGTTGACATGACATTGACAATTGATCACGACTTGCATGCATCTTTATGCCATATTTGATCCTTTTTCATCTGTAACCATGAGGAGCTAAAAAGCTTCAGAAATTTGTTCTAAAATCCCTCCGTAAAAGTGTTGGAATAAATGCTACTTTACAACGAGGTTCCTTGTTGACGTGACAAGTGCACCCATGACGGGACCTAACCAACTGTAAAACTGGACACACATTATTCTGTATTAATAAAATAGAAGGCGTACATTACATATTGTCAACTAATTTTGAGGCTGAAATTAATTGACATATAATTATAACACATCCTAGCATGCCAGATTTGAAGATGAGTTGCGGGAAATCCAAGATTTTAACTGTATGAGTGAAATTGCATTAATTAGTTATTTTCCTATGAAATATCAAACATTTATTTCTAAAAGTACCAATTTGGAAGGTGCAAAATCCACTTTAGAAAGACCAATAATTGTCATAAATATTGAATTGGGATTTTCTAATAACTTCATAGAGGACACACATATAACAAAGTTGTTGTGGCACGAAGTGAGTATCTTTAAAAGTTTATAATATCTCGGCAACATTTCTTAAATGAGATAATTTCGTTAAAATATTTCAAAATTAATTTTTATTATTCCAATTTTTCGATCATTGCTAAATGCGCTATTTATCTCATAAGAAGGTTTATGGAGCTCTACAGGGACAGGAAAATGGATCTTCACATGGTGTTCAGTGACTTAGAGAAAACATATGATAGAGTACCTATGGAAGTGTTATTGATGTGCATGGAGAAGAAAGAAGTGATGGTTGCCCATTTTCGAATTATTAAAGATATGTACGATGGAGTAAGGGCAAGAGCTAAGACTTTAGGGGGTTTACGGACAAGTTCACTATAAATATTAGACTTTATCAAGGATCAGCACTGACCCCTTTTCTTTTTACTGTGGTTATGGATGAGCTCTCTAAAGGGATTCAAGAAGAGGTATCATGATATGTACTGTTTACTGGCAACATAGCTTTTATCGATGAGACTAAGAATGGGGTCAACAAGAAGTTAGAACAATGGAGAGATACCTTAGAGGCTAAGGTATCTAGGTTGAGTCGTAGGTCAAAGACTAAACGCTTAAAATACCGATTCAGAGAAGCGGAGGTTAGGACTGAAGATGAAGTGAGCATAAGGGGTGTGGCTATACCAAGGGTTGAAAAGAGAATATTGACGAGGATATTAACCAACGAATAAAGGTTCGATAGCAAAAATGGAAAAATGTTGCAGGGTGTTCTGCAATGAGAATATCCTACCAAAATTGAAGGGAAAAGTTTACTATAGGGTTGTTAGACCAACACTGTTGTATGATGCGAAGTGTTAGCCAATCAAGAAAACTTAAGTCCAAAGGATGATGGTCGCAGAGATGATGATGATTCGTTAGATGTTGCTATACGAGATTGGATAGGATTAAAATTGTAGTGATTAGAGACAGAGTATGAATGGTATCTATAGAGGATAAGATGAGATAAACTAAATGGTTTGGTCATGTAAAAAGCAGGAGTATGGATGCAACAGTCAGGAGATGTGAACAGATTGTTCTTCCAGAGTGTAGAAGAGGTCGAAAGAGACTTAGGAAAAGCTTAAACAAAGTGATTAGACAAGATTTGAAGATTTTGAGGATTACCAGAGGATATGATTCAGGATAGAAGCCTAGGAGATCTAGAATTAAGGTTGTAGACCTTAGATAACTTGCTACTTACCCTTCACTTTGATCCCCAAAGGGCATAGGATTTGCTACTGTGCGAGTCTGACTATTTGCCTATCACGCATTTCCAATACTTGTGTACGCTAGTAATTTTTATTTTCATTTTTTTAAATCGTGCATGTATTAATTGGTTATTAAGAAACTCAGTGTTATTTGTGGTACAGTGTTTATCACTATTATTTATTTATTGTTACGGCGTGCTACTTTTTGTTATTTTGCTCCCTTTTTATCCAAAGGTTTTCAAAGAAAAAGGTTTTCTCAAATCTTCTATGGTTTCATCGGAACTGGCCCTTCTATGAGTAATGACACATACAAATTAAAGTAAGGTCGCTTATATGAAGATCTCTACAGACCCCATAAAAATCTTATCCACACTGAAAATTGTTGTTGTTTGACTCAATCGCATGCAAAATTAGCTTAATGTAAGCTGAGAACCCCCCCCCCCCCCCCGAAAAAAAAGAAGAAGCTACATCTAATCCTAAGCCTACATTGTTAGGTGCACAAGCAAACTACCAATACGCAAATCCAGCATTTTTATTATCTACGGGCTTGCGAGCTTATCATATCCAAGTGTTTACTCAAATTGCTTTGCAATCTGAGTCAATCTTTCCATATCTTAAACCATTTTTTTGGTCCACCCCCTTTTTGATTTTTCCCTTTAATTATATTTTTGCGTCCAAGTTTTAGTTTTCGTAGCACAATTGTTATAATTTATTGACTCTATGATGCTCAATTACCTTGTGCAATTTGGAATTGATATCTCTTTTCTTATGCCTCACATGTAGGCTACCTACTTGTGCATTTTTATAGGATTGACCATAGAATCCTCTTACGTTTTGCTTGGGACAACTAGGCATCATTTAGATCTTGCAAATTATCCCTTCATTCTCAATCCAATCATGAAGTTTCAATGTACATCCGGTATGAATTAATCGGTTCACACTTTCTTCAGATTAATTTTGAATATATTGTGAGTTAACAAATTGAATGAACCTATTTTGGACATACAGATGCACGCAACATCGGTAGAGAATTTCTGGTTGAGTTGAATTTATGTATGTTTAATTAGGTTATCAAAGTTGGTCATATTTATATTATAGATTTTTTTTAGTTTATCTTTAATTAATTGTTCATTTAATTGATGTCAACCGACGATGTCAACATAAATTAAGGGCATGTTCTTTTCATTGGTAAATCCTAATTTACCAACTTGAACCCACTTCAACATACAAAACCAACTTCAACTCGTCATATAAAAAAATATACCAACTTCTTCCAACTTTAACCCACTTCAACCCACTTTAACTAATCTTAACTAACTTTACTCATTTCCCCAGTCATATTTCCTAATGAAAAAAACAGGCCCTAAGTGTTAAATTACTTTAACGAACCTGACGTCTCTGCACCAGGAGGGAGGAGGGGACTATATTGACATATTTTTTTAAATCTTTAGGAGGGTAACTTGAAGTTAATTAAAATTAGCTCTGAAGTTTTGGGCATCATGTTTGCTTCTTATATCTGACCCTCTCATATGTGACATGTAATTCAAGCAATTAAAGGTCACCAGCTAATTGATTGGGTTATGTGTATAGTTTGTGGCTTAGAACTAAGAGTAGTTAATATGTCATATGCAACATGTATATATGTCGATCTGTCACCTCCTATCGATAATTAAGTTTATGAATTGTGAGATGCTTTATCAGAATTATTAAAAATTAAAAATGAAATTGGATGACACACCGTTTAATGTACATGTACGTATGTGAATGCTGCACCCCGACAATTTCTTATGTGTTCCTGGGAGCACATGCTCTCATTGTCCACGAATATATATTTTTCACGCGTGTATTTATCATAAATTAATTTTTTAATATATATTTGATGATGTGGCTCGTGGGAGTATGTGCTTCCAGGATTATGATATCCATATTGCTGCACCCTTCCTATATACGCATCATAGGTATACGTGTGTGCATACGTATGCGCATCTATGTCTGTTTGGGCCCATAAATATTAAAACGAAAGTTGTTAAAGTAAAACTCATGTCACACGTCGCAAGCTGAAAAGATTGATTAATTAATACCCTAAGCCAATAGTTAATCTAAGCTAACTCCTAACTTATACTATTTACTTTTGGCAAGAATGTTAGTAAAATGGTTTATTCAAAGGGTTATAGTCACCTAATTAATTATTAATTGGTTTGAAGTATGAATATTAACTAAGACAAAAAGAATTCGAATCTGTAGATTATAGCTATAGATAATCAAGTATGAAGCCCTTACCAACACATAAGCCTGCTCTCTTGCCACCTCATCAATAGTAAAACTACGTGCAGAAATAAGTTCGAATAATCCTTCCAAACTTTCTATTATCAAGATTTTAAGGGCAATTGCTTACTCTTATTGAGTTTTTCACGAGGTATTTCACTTTCATGCTAAGAAAAGTGTTGAGTTTGTTTATGGTTGCTAATTATCTCGAATTCTATATGATTATATCTTAAAAGATCAGAAGATCTTAGATGCCACATCATGTATTCTCTAAAATTTGTGCAAGTTTTATCAGAGCTTTTGAGTCAGTTAAGGATTATTTTTCGGATTTATCAGTTTGTTTCATTGCATTCGATTAAAAAATATTCAACAATGAAAGTTCATATGATTGGATCAAGATGATGTTTCTTTCAAGCTAGATCTGTTGTATTATACAGAGACATATTCTATGAAGTTATACAACAACTCGCAGATGTTCGGAAAGGACGAACTGAAGTTGAAAAATGCAATTTGGGGTCAGAATGATGCTACAAGTACAGAGCCGGTTGAAAGTATCTGCTTTTCGTTAATAAATTTTCTTTTTCTATCAAAACAACCGACACCAAGATTCTGTTATTAATTCCACGAAATCATGCATGCGTATATTTGACAAGTCGTAAATTATAAATGATTTTCTGAATGGACCATGCATGCTGCGTCGTGATTCATGCATGTAGGCCTCTTCTCTTGAACACACTCATCCACGCATAAGGATGGCTCAAATTACTCCCTCGGTCCCATTGTTACTAGGGAGGACACATGCTTGTTGGTCCCATGCCCTACACATTAATTCCAAGTTTAATTTTCATATTATTTCACCATTATGTCAACCAGATCGTATTATTTTTCATCTACTATATATATCCATATGTTAAATGCAACAAAAGCAATATCTATAAAGTAAGGGGAGAATAGGAAATAATAGGGTAATATTCATATCTATTTTAAGTTCTTCTTTCATGGTTCATAGCTGTATTCGTGTAATTTATCAAAGTTATTACTCTTCAACAACTTATTTGACCTGTCTATATATATCTACCTATATATATGTATGTGTATTGCAACTGGGAGTACGAACTCTTATGTAAACCTGTCAGTTCATGCAGGCAAATAAAATACGAGTATGGTGTATTCGGGTTCGGATAAAATGTTGGTCATGTGCATTTCGGATTTCGTGTAACATACAAGCGGGAGTATTTCGGTTTCACAAGTTTTGGGCTGAGCCAACAGGTTTAGAGCGCATTTTGGGTGAGTTATTTTTCGTTTGTCAAAATATAAAAATTGTGCATATTATATTTATTATCAAAATTGTCAGTATTTAATGAAAAAAAACATGAACGTCATGTATAGGTGCGCAAAGAATCAAGCCTCCTTTGAATTGGATGGATTGACTCCTACATTGAAAGAAGGTCAATAGCAGGTTAGGTCATTTATCGATTAGTCCATCTAGAGCATGTTAATGAGTTGGCCACACACAACACTTTCTCCCCCCCCCCCCCCCAACAAGGTTCGAACCTGGGGGGGCACAACTTTGGTTTTGTGCCTTGCAAGTTGTGTGTGGGCGACGGGTAATCCTAGGCCTTGGTCTGGGCTTTGACATCCCCTTACACCTGGTATGTTCAAGGCCCGCTGAGTATCCCTGCGATAGAGGCCTAGTGGGTTGGGTTGACTTACCAAACAAAAAAAAATGTTAATGAGTTGGAATAGTCTAACCCTCTAATAATCCATTTAATAATTCTATATTTTTATTAGCTAACCTACCAATGGTCAACCAAGTAAAACTTTAGTAATGGGTCAACCTCAATACGAACATGGTCAACCATTTACCTGCCACTAATATCATAGTTCAAGACTAGTTAGAACGGGAAACAAATAAAATGGAATTAAAGAAGTACAAGATGTTGTCTTCGATCTAATCATAACATCAAAATTTTAGATTATTATAAAGTAATTAATTTAAGACATCATTAAACATATTTGCTTCACTAAATATATAATGGCATGATTTGTGCATCTATATTATGCTTCTAAACCGATTTTCTGAGATTAGATAGTTATTTCATGCAATTTTATATCCACTTTAAATATTTTTTTATTTATAAGTTGTGTACAATGTTATTTTTAGATAGTAGAGAGGGGAAAAAATGGTATTATTGTTTAATTTATAAATGGATGCAATAGTTATATAATGCCTCTTTAAACTATTCGATGAAAATGACTAATCATTAATATTACAAATGATAAATTAGGGAAAAATTTAAAAAAAGATATTTTTCCAGTCAAGTGGGCAAGTTTAGGTTCGGGACAGTTTTGGCCCACTAATTTACGGGTTTCTTGGATTCAAGTCAAGAAAGTTGTGTCCAAAATCCAAATTTTCATACGGATTTGGGTTGGGTTAGTTTTTGTCAGATCTACTCCTAGGTATATGATGAAGGGGAGCCTTGAAGTAACGGTAAGATTATCGTCGTGTGATCAAAAGGTTACGGGTTTAAGCCTTAGAATCAACCACTGACAAAGTTAGGTTAGACTACCTGTAATTCACCCGGGATGGGGCCCTTCCCCGGACCTTACGTGAATGCGGGATACTTGTACGCTGAGTTGCCTTTTTTCCCCCTATTCCTAGGTATATGATGTGCATTACCTTAATTTCTTTTTTTCAATAACAACTTTAAAAACTTTACTAATTAAGTTAAAATGCATTGATAGTTGTACTAGTATTTTTTAGCAAGAATGCTAAAATTTAAGCATTTTCATATACGTGTATACATGGATAGACATTTAGGTGTCAATTAAATCATTTAATGAAGTCTTCTGAAATTCTTACTATTTATTTTAGTTTGAATCTCATGTATGTTGACTTTATGAATCCTTTCAC